>JAOTRA010002018.1:0-10160 GCA_026260255.1 Pseudolaguvia tuberculata | reverse complement strand
TGTAGCGGACAGGGTAGGGTGGAGAAGAATGATCCGCTGTGGCGACCCCTAACGGGAGCAGCCGAAAGGAAAAGAAGGGTACGGATTCAGGCGAAACAGTCTGGAGGGTACATCCAGACCCCCTGCGGGGTGTTGGAACACCTCTTTGATCTGGGAGAAAAAGTACTCATTCGAAGATCGAAGAACCAGGTCGATCTCCCAGACAGCCGCTGCCCATTCCAAATCGCGGCCCGTTGAGAGACAGTAAGCAAGCACACTTCCTTTTCTCGATAGGGAACCACTGGGGTTGGTTCTTGAAAAGTATGCAGCGGTTCTGTATAAACCACTTGCATTTCTCGGGGTCCCCCTCAAACCTGTCTGGCAGGGCCGTAGGTGTGTTACGGTTAAAGGTGCAGCAGCGGCGTGGGTCATGGCGTTCACTTGTTCTAGTAGGTTGCGCAGAGATTGAGGCTGGAGTTTTAGGGCCGCAAGTAAATCCTCCAGTGAACTGATGACTGCTGGACCCGTGAGTGGTGAAGTATTCTGTGACGACGGGGGGTTAGCCGGATACAGTATAGAGTTATTCCACAGAGTTTAATATAGTAGCGGTACAGGTAGACAAATCCACAACGCTGAGCAGAGACGTAAACGTAGACGGAAGGGGGGTCAGGTATCAAATTCAGAGAGAGGGTTGCATACAAAGCCAAATCGGAGTTCAAAGGGTAATCGTTAGACAGTCCAAGGTTCAAAAGCCAATAATCCAAAATACAAGAGTTCGCTAACATGCTCAGTATGTTGGGTAAACAATACTTCACGTGGGTTCCCTTGTGGGGGTGGCCACGCCCAATTACCCAGCACCGGAAGTAGACTCTAGTACTCAGGTGATGGCTCCCTCCAGTGGCCATCAACCTGAGTTGACCTCCTTACAATAGTATACTTTAACTTCTCTAACCCTAACACTAATTTTTAATCCTAAACATAATCGTAAGCGACGTATGAGATCATAACCCTAATCAGGACCGACTTCGAACCCTAATTCCCAAGCCCTGACCTTAATCTAACCCTAATTTGGGTGGTAGGGCTCTCAAATTAACCTAACCCTAACCCCTAACCCTATCCCTCGTGAGCAGTTGCCGATTTCTTACCCTTCACCTAACCCAACCGTAATCCCTAAACCAAACCCTAACCCCTTTTGTAGAATCACGCCCAAGAACAAACTTTGGCAAAGGGGAAAAATGTTCTCTGCTCGGGTAAGTTAGATCTGATTCAAACCAAAAATTCAATTGTATGTCATGTGTAGTGTATCTTTCTTATCTGTATCCAGGAGGACAAAACGATATCCTCAGGAAATGCTGAATCCGTTCAAGAAGAATAGTGAAGAATACTGAAAATCCTGGATGGCCCGCCGTTCAAGCTCAGTCATCGAATCAGGAACTGCATATCAAGAACAAAAAAACCCAACCTGCACAATGCAGGAAACGTTATTACTCACTGTCGTTCACATGATCTATTTTAACAGCAAATTTATCACTTGAAACGATACAATATTTAATCAAATGAAAATTCCTTAACTTTGTCTGTATCGCCTTCTTTTCGTAAAGAAAATACTAAATTATTACTTTTAATCCTAAACATAACCGTAAGCGACGTATGAGACTGTAACCCTAATCAAGACCGACCCCGAACCCTAATTCCCAAGCCCTGACTTTATTCATTCATTCATTCATTCATCTTCTTACCCCCTTATTCCCGAATCCGGGGTCACAGGGGTCTGCTGTGCCTATCCCAGCACACATAGGGCGAGAGGCGGGGGTACACCCTGGACGGATCGCCAGTTCATCTCAGGGCAACCATTATTCAAACGATTATTCACACACACATTCACTCCTATAGACAATTTACAAATCACCAATCCACCTCATCTACATGTTTTTGGACTGTGAGAGGAAACCCACACAAGCGCAGGGAGAACATGCAAACTCCGCACAGAAAGATCCCACTCTGGGTTTTGCCTGTCGACAATTACGCCACTACGCGTCAAGAGTTTCCGCATCAATGCTATTATTAGAAATAAACAATGATCTCAAAATGTACAGGAAAAGTTGATGCAGATAGAAGACTGTTTCAGGAAAGATGGGAAGGCAAATAGTTGTTTGTGCTTCAAGGAGAAAGACCGGTATTTCTGTTGTGTTATGAGGCGTTGTCGGTATGTCTGTTGTGTTATGAGTATAATCTCAATCTCAATTTATTTGTAGCTGCCGTTGCAATTATTTAGTGTTTGCAGGTTTTATGTGTGTATGCAGACAAATGATTATAAATGAAACTATCAGTTGGATGCAAGTCTGTGTTCAGCCTTTTTTTCAAATGCTACATCTGTCATACATGTTCTTAGCTACTCACAATTTTTGATTTTACAGTAATTAAGACCATTTTAATGGGCTTATTTATTGTTATTTTTCTGAGTTTTTTTCAGTTATTTATGAGGTTATTTTTCTTTACTCACTTGGATAGTTTGATCCATGATTGATGGAGTTATGTGGGTTTCATAAGCTGACAAAAGGATTTATGTTATAACAAAGTGTGAGGGCTGAGAAGCCCGGTTGTTTGCTGAGTCCATGAATGCAGAAATACAGCGTTTAGTACTCACAAACCTTTATTAGTCTGAAGACAAAAGAGTAGATAACAACCAAATCCAAAACGGTAGACAAACGGGTAACAAGATACAGTCCAATAGTCGAAAGGTTAAAGATAGAAGGTTGGTTAACATGCTCAGTAAGGTTTGGAGAAACAATACTTCACAAAAAGATCTAGTGATGTGGCCTTATATAGGGTGGCCACGCCTAATTGCTTAATTACCTAATTGCCTGATTACAGGGGAAGAAGCAGGAGCTCAGTACTCTGGCGATGTCGCCCTCCTGTGGTCAACAGCCAGAGTAGTCCCCCTTACACAAAGCAACAAGCAAACATTTTTTCTGTGCAACTGTAATGTGCAACAAGTGATATAACTTGAATAAGTAATAAATTCAGAGTTATTTAACATTAAGAAGTAGTTTCATTTACTTTACATTACATTTAGTAACATTTATAAGTTATATAAATATATAAATTTTTCTGGCCCTTTGAGGACAGCCATTATGCTGATGTGGCTCTCGGTGAAAATGAGTTTGACACCCCTGCACTAAACATACCGTTATCGTACATCACGATTGAATAATAAAACAAATACCCTCCCAATGGACTATATCATGGTTTCGGATTTATTCTCTATTTTTCCTGTGGAACAGAATTCTACCAGATTGGGAAAAACATGTCCATTAACATGACGACGCACAAAATCGCGAACATATGACGCAGCAAAATTTAACCATCAACTTCTTCCGATTGTTTTTCTATTTCCACAGTAAAATTAAACTCATTCCTTAATTTCACTGCATATCTATCAATATTTCGTTTATTTTCTATTTTAATCAGTTATATATTTCTTTAATATTAAACTTATAAGAACAAATCTATGAAAACAAGTTTTAATCGGAGGAAAAAAAACAAAACTCACCGGAGTTTCCATGAAATAAATCATGAATAGTTCATCATTCTTTACTTTTATCCAAAAATCACTCTAAGCTCTCTTTTCTAGTTTAACTTTTCTTTTCTTTTCTAAAGACAATGTTATCGAGTTCACTCATCAGATCTTCTACTCTTTCTGTTCTTAATACGCAGAATAATTCCCTTTTTATTTAAACAGCGATGCCCTCTAGAGGAATTCGTTAGTTACTACAATTCTTTTCTGTTCTTTAGCTTTAAATATCTGTGACCCTGAATTTTATGTGGGTTACAATTACAACGATTGGAAAAGGGTTGGGGTTAGGGTTTGAAGGAAAGTAAAAACTGGGAAACACAGCCTCAAAAAAAAAAGAGAAAAAAATCTAAGGGAGAGTGTATATAAGGAGAAAAGTGGGCGAGGAAAAGTTCAGTTTCGTTCTAAATGTTCAAGGAGCAACATCTCTGAGACCTGTTTCATTAAAATAAATAGAAATAGTGTATTTACTATTTAACTTTTGCTTTTTTTTTAGTTATTATTTTAATTGTGTCCTTAACGTTCTGGAAGAAGAAGATCGTTCCGGTCGAAACGTCGACGGGCACAATTATATATATATATATTGAAAATTGTTAAGTTTTATGTTATTTACACTAAAAAATAAAGGTTTTCTAGTTTTGATTATTTTAATTACAATTAGTTAAGTTAGATTTCATTTGGATAAATTAATAAATATTTCAGTTCAAGTTAAAAATACAAGTTGTATATAGTTAGTTTGTAAAAAGAAACATTGTGAAAATGAGCCACAGGACATATGAACAGTGGACTGAGGTCATCTATTAAAAAAAAGGGGGACAGAATCCGCAGGATAGCACAGATGAAAGATGGCCTTGGGGACAACGGAGAGCAGGATCCTGAGGGATGGCCCGTGCATTCCCAGTCCCTCGTGAGTGGTTACCGGTTTCCTACCCTAACCCAATATAACCCTAACCCCTAACCCTCTAGCCCAAACCCCTTAACCAAAAGGTCAAAAGATATATTTCCTACTGCAAAAATGTGGATCTGTGAGATTAATTTCTCAGGGATGCTCCCAACAAAGGAACAAACTCAATTGAGCATTCTTAATGTACACATCGTCAACCACCTTAGACATATTCCGGCCCTGTCTAGATCCGAGTTCCAGACGGAGACTGATCACCTACACTGGACAGTGGACACGGCACAGAAGATGTTACAACATTGCCTCCGCTATTTAAATTAGATTTAAAGGGATATTACAGAATAGAGAAGCGCTATTTGGCGACGGCCATAATGGAGGACGCTGAAGATGAGGCCTGAGTGGCTGGCCCCCGAAACCATAACGTGGTTTCGGGGGTTTTCCCGGAGCGATGTTTTTTTCCCCCTAATCCTAACCCTAATCCTAACTTTAATCCTAACTTTAACCATAACCCTAAGGTCTGGGAATATAATCCCTGACAAGCGTCTATTTTGTAGGAAAACCTGCTATTAACCTAACATTTAATTAATCAGTTGGTGTTAGAAATTGCTCATATAGAAAGCTAAAAAGCCAAATGATGTTTAAGGTTTCGAAATAAATTAATTTCACTGAGAAAAGATTTATCATTTAATCAAGACAGAAAAATCTAATTTTGGCAATACAAAAGTTTTTTTTGCCTTAAGAGTTTCTTATTTGTGATCCGCAGATTTGATTTGGCGCAGTTTTACGCTGGATGACCTTCCTAACGCAACCCTCCCCATTTATCCGGAATTGGGACTGGAACTAAAAATGCATTGGCTTGTGCAACCCTAATGGCTGGATTATTTTTTTTTTTTGCCTTAACAGAAATTCAACAAATTTACTGCAAATACAAATTGTGTCAGCAAATTAATTTGTGGTGCTGTGAGATCCAAACTTGGATGACTTTCTTGAACTTGAAGGACTGCATCCATGCGTGTTGTCAAACCTGGAGCATCTTGATCTTTTTCGCCTTGAGGAACTTTGTTGTGGAGATGGACGTATGCAATGGAGCACCATTTATGGTTAGGAATATAAGCGGTAACTAAGGTTTCTTCTCCACCCTGACCCCATACTGGATGTAACCTAAGACCATGATTTTTTTCTGCCACTATTTTCTGGGTGAATCTTGGATCTATGCGGGCTCCAGAAGGTCTCCTGCAATTACTGTGGTGTAATTAAACAAGATTCATCTGAACAATCCACCTTCTGCCACTTTTCCAGCATCAATCCTTTTATCAGGCTATTGTCAATAATCACACTACCTGCTGATGATTCATTCCAGTCCTGTGAAGGTCTACAGTCTTGTCCCAAACCTTCTTGGACAGCCTTTGCAGATTAATTCATATAAATGTAAACTGTATTAAACTGCTTTTTTCCCAACTTTTTTCCAATTACAGACTGATCATTTCAACATCAGCAGAGAAACAATCAATCAATCAGCAGAAGCTCTAAACATTTGTTCTCTCATCTCACCATAGATTCTGATGATGAAACTGCTGCTTATTTCTGACTAAAGATGAAAAGGCAATAAAGGAAACAAGAATGTTCCAGATTTATTTTATTTTACATACATATACAGAAGTACAGGAAATACAATTATGTTAAATCTCATAATGTTTAACAGTTTCTGGCTGCTGCTCAGGATCTCCACCACGTTCCAGATACAGGTTATTGTAGGGAAACTGCTTTGGAGCCTAAACAAAACCAACAGTACTGAAATAACTAACAATCTCTCTCTCTCTCTCTCTCTCACTCTCACACACACACACACACACACACACACACACACACACACACACACACACACACACACACACACGATAAAAACACTCTTTTTCTCATCTTGACTTTTCTTTGTGAGGATCTTTTATTTGTATTAAATATAACGTTTTCCAGTACATTCATAAGCCTTAAACCAACACCTGTCAGTGTCGGAAGCGGGCGTGGCAGGGTCAGGTTTATTTGTTAGGCGGTGTTTTGTGATGTCTAGATCAGTATTAATCTGAACAAAAACATCTGTCAACAGCTGTTTAGCTTTCAGTGATTCTTTTGGTGGATTCAGTCTACCAAATCCCACCAATAGATCAGACCACCAAATCCTGCAAACATCAAGTTAACATCAATGGATTGTTGGTGTCACAATGCTGCTCATAGTCACTGGAGTTTTGGGACTGTTGGATGCAGACCGTTATATTCAGCACCAAAATTCAATTCCGCATTTTACTGTCAATTTAATGTTCCATTAGTTGGTGTGTCCGTCTTTGTATTTTGTTGTTGTCACTTTATGTCCTGCACATGTCCTGTGTCTACACTTATTTCATCTCGTCTGTAGCACCGGAGGATCCCAGAGAACCTTTAATTCATTTCACTGTATATACTGAACTGTCATATATGGTTTAAATAACAAACTTCTTTGACTGTGACGTGAGATGAGACTCGCCCATCCTGTGTCTCCTGATTACAAGCAGACGCTTAACAGGGAGATGTTTTGATGTCCTGTTCAAGAATAAATACCAATAATAATAGATTTTGTGTTTGTGCACGCGTGTGTGTATATATAACATACCACAGGTTGGTAGGATGGAAACACTTCTCCTAGGCCAAACATCAGCATCATGAAGGTGAAGAACCCAAAGAATTGCTTGCACATAGTGGCCCAGTCCACAGGGCTAGGAGACGTATCCACTCTGTTCCTGATATACATGTCAAAGTCGTAGTGAATCTACAGACAGACAGACAGACAGACAGACACACACACACACACACACACACACACAAGTACACACGAATTTAATGAGTTTTGGTTAAGTGTGAAATGGGGGTTCTGTGTGGTGCGAGTGTATTTGGGTTTACCGGCTCCCCCCAGTTCCTCCGCAGGTCTGGATGGTCCCACTGGTACCAGGGGTCTCGCTCATGCTGAGAACGATCTGGCAAAATAGGGTAATCGCCATAGCTACAGAAGCAGAGGAACATGTTACAGTAACTAATCATTCATTCATTTTCTTGCCCGCTTATTCCATAATTCTGGGTCACAAGGATCTGCTGGTGCCTATCCCAGCGCACCTGGGACGAGAGGCGGAGTACACCCTGGACGGGTCGCCAGTCCATGTCAGGGCCACACATAGACAGGCAACCATTCACGTCTATGGCCAATTTAGAGTCACCAATCGAACTAATCTGCATGTTTTTGGACTATGAGAGGAAACTGGAGTACCCGGAGGAAACCCACGCAAGCGCGGGGAGAACATGCAAACTCTGCACAAAGATCCCCAGCCCGGTAATCAAACCCAGGACCTTCTTGTTGTGAGGCGACCGTGCTATCCACAGTGCCATCCAGAAACTAATTAACTAAACTTATTTTAAAAAATGTAAAACTTATCCAGAGCAATTTTTTTTATAACTGAGTAACTGTGTGTTTAAGGGCCTTGCTCAAGGGCCCAAAGTGGTTGCTGGTAGAGGTGGGATTCGAACTCTAGTCTTTCTGGTATTAGTCCAACACCTTAAACACTAGGCTACCACTTCCCATGCATACACTTGTGTGCACACGCACACACACACCAAGTTTTTATCTCCAAAGAAACACACTTTAATAATAACCGACCGTCACAAACAACAGATAGTTTATGCATGATAAAAATCTGTAGGTCCTATGATCTGTGTGTGTGTGTGTGTGTGTGTGTGTGTGTATCTGACCCATCTGTATTATCAGGGTGTGGCTGGTAATCCTCAGGTCTTAAGTTGTACTTCTTTGCTGCAGCGACTCGCTCTTGTTCAGTGTGAGGGTACGGTCCAAGGAGCACATTTTTTGAGGTACCAGAAGCTACACACACACACGCACACGCGCGCGCGCGCGCACACACACACACACACACACACACACACACACACACACACAAAATTCACACTGACTTTATTCATCTTTAAATGTAATCAGTGTTTTTCTGTTCTAAATAAACTACAGGTGAAAATTCAGTTTCTATATTTATTTATACTCCAACACACGCCCTCTCACGCATGACTCCCTCAGTCTCACGCAAGACCCCCTCAGTCTCACGCAAGACCCCCTCAGTCTCACGCAAGACCCCCTCAGTCTCACGCATGACTCCCTCAGTCTCACGCAAGACCCCCTCAGTCTCACGCAAGACCCCCTCAGTCTCACGCATGACCCCCTCAGTCTCACGCATGACCCCCTCAGTCTCACGCATGACCCCCTCAGTCTCACGCATGACTCCCTCAGTCTCACGCATGACTCCCTCAGTCTCACGCATGACTCCCTCAGTCTCACGCATGATTCCCTCAGTCTCACCCAGACTCCCTCAGTCTCACGCATGACTCCCTCAGACATAGAAAAACACCCGCACTTAATTTTATTACTAATCAATCAAGAATTAAAGAATTTGATTGGTGCGATTTTTACGTTTTTATATTTGTCCTTTCTCGTTGTTAGTCATTAACTGATTAATTATAATGTTCAACAATTACAAAGAAAACGTTCATTACTGTGTTCATAAGGAAATAAATAAGTAAATAAATAAAAAACGCTTAAATACTGATGATGAGGTTAAATAGTGTTAGTAAATAAATCAATAATATTCTCAGATACAGAAACACAAACCTGCTCTCGCATTAATTAATTTATAAATTCTTTGTCCTTTGTTCTTATTAATAAACCAGCGACCTCCGAGCAGCGCCGCCATTTTCGCAGGCTGAAGCCAAGCGCGTGCGCACAACTGCATGAATCACTGGAAATACGTCATCGAAATGTCAGAACTCGGAAGCAATACATTGACGTTTAAAGTTTCTTTAATAAAAATATAAATAAGAAATATTTGTTAGTAATATTTCTGGAAACGGGTATTTTAGACTTTAATATTTCTGTAACATGGCAAGAAATAGTTCATATAGTTAATCGTATATAATTTCTCATCCAATCATCTTTCAGAAACACACTGACCTCATAACCCCTCCCCCAATCCTAAGGTGCATGTCGTCATTATACAAATACAGTTACAGTTTGGCAGATGCTTTTATCCGGAACGACTTTTTTTTTAACAACTGACCAATTGAGGGTTAAGGGCGGTGGAGGTGGGATTCGAATCCCGGTCTTTCTGGTACTAGTCCAACACCTTAACCACTAGGCTACCACTTCCCACAAATAGTTCCCACAAACGTTTAGCTTAACGTTATTTTTTTTAAAAAATAAATAAATAAAACAACAAAAAAACAATTCGTTGATGGGTTAGTATTGGTGTAGTTGTGGTCTACTGGTGGGCTATTATCAGTGTGGTGGTCTACTGGTGGGCTATTATCAGTGTGGTGGTCTACAGGTGGGCTAGTAGTGGTGTGGTGGTCTACTGGTGGGCTAGTAGTGGTGTGGTGGTCTACTGGTGGGCTAGTAGTGGTGTGGTGGTCTACTGGTGGGCTAGTAGTGGTGTGGTGGTCTACAGGTGGGCTAGTAGTGGTGTGGTGGTCTACTGGTGGGCTAGTAGTGGTGTGGTGGTCTACTGGTGGGCTAGTAGTGGTGTGGTGGTCTACTGGTGGGCTAGTAGTGGTGTGGTGGTCTACAGGTGGGCTAGTAGTGGTGTGGTGGTCTACTGGTGGGCTAGTAGTGGTGTGGTGGTCTACTGG
>JAOTRA010002007.1:0-10161 GCA_026260255.1 Pseudolaguvia tuberculata | reverse complement strand
CTGACTGCTAACATTAAAAACTCCTTTCCAAACTTAAGAATCTCTCAGGTTTGCTCACTTGCTTGTAATCCAAGGTAGCATTATTGATGAATGTAAGTAGAGACTAAAAGCACTTTTGTAAGTCGCTCTGGATAAGAGCGTCTGCTAAATACTATAAATGTAAATATCTTATTGCAGATTGCTGTAATAACTATGGTAAATTTTTGGGCCTGGTGGCAATCAGGGGGCCCTAATTAAGCCAATAAGTTTGCTTATACCTTATGATCTTCTATATCCACTTATTCCATAATTTGGGGTCACGGTGGGGTCTGCTGGAGGGTTACATGAGCTCCCTGCTACATCGGTCATCCTTTCCTTTATTTCTACATAATATTCCTAAAATTTCATCTCGCAAAATATAATAAATCCCCCCCCCCCCAACTGATGGACATACTTTTTGCCCCCTGTAATTAATATCTGGAGTATTTGTGAGTTCACAGATAAATAAATACCTCCTGTAAGAACTTATATTTTAGATACATACGAATCGCACCCATACATGATTGTTATTGTTTACTTGATTCACCTGAGGAAGTCGTGACTCATAAAAACGTTGTGAAACAACCTCCAGAGTCACAGTTATTTAACATACAAAGATCATTAAGATAGTGAAAGTCCATATTTCGCACTTTCAATAATTTACAGTCCGCCTTCGAATCCGGTGGCCTTTTATATAATATAATATAATATAATATATATTAACCCATTTTATGTGGTACAAGCTGTTCAAAAATCTGGTTATTATTAGGTCTGTTTAATCACACACACACACACACACACACACACAGAAATCATGATGGTAGCAAAATAAATAAATAAACTGATGTCTGACGAGAAAGTTAAAGCACAACTTATCTTTGGTTTAACACACCTAAGCTCAGTTTCTCTAGCCTGTTTACTGCTACACCTGTCAATCAAAAAAAAAAAACACTTAAAAATAAGACCTGCGTGACAATGTGAAGTAGACTAGAAGATCCTCATGTCAACATCGTGTCCGGAAATTATGAAAGAAAGTTCTTGAGATCCTGTCTGTAGGTTCTCACGCTGGTGGAGTTAGAATTGGCCAGTATACAGCGAGTACAGTAGAGGGCTTAGAAAACAACCATGTGGGACTCCAGTGTGATGGAGGGCTAGATGGAGGTACTATTTCTGGTTGGTCTGTAAGGAAGGTGGGGAATTAAATTAAATGAAAACATTCTATTCTCATTAAAAAAACGATAGGACCAACAGTTCCAGTAGTGCTGGTCGGTGCGACTGTTTTAATATTCAACTCATTAGCTCAACAGCACCACTGTGTGGACATCACTGCAAATACACATCCACCATACATCTTCAAACCTGCTTATTCCCTAACTCTGGGTCACGGGGGTCCGCTAGAGCGTATGCCAGCGCACATAAGGTATGAAGCAGGGGTACACTCTGGACAGATAGCCAGTCCATTGCCAGGACACCTATAGATAAGCAAAAACACACTCACCCTCACTCCTATGGGCAATTCAGAATCAATAATCAACCTAATGTACACACCAATGACGTGCGGTAAGGTTTATATCTGGTGAGGCAGTGACATCATCATAGTCAGATTTACAAATATATGAACCCTCTAGTGGAGCTTATTCAACATTTGGCAACATTTAACGTGTTTTGTTTAAAATTTCATATCAGCATCTTTACATTTGTACAGTTTTAGCTTAGAAAAAAAGAACTTAAAAAAACGTATTGTCTTACCTTTACTTATTGTAAGGACTGTGACGCCGGAGGACCGTCTCGAGAGGGCGCCCTCGCCTGAATTTTGGTAATTACTGGATTAGTCCCGTTTTTCCCTGGAATAAACTCTTCTGACTGCTGCATAATGGATCCGGCTGACCCCTACATGCCTCCGGTCTCACAGAAAAAACAGGGGAATACACTGTGCAACCAAAGTCCAAATCACAATCCAAAGTCCAGTAATCCAAGTAGTACACTAATCCACAGATAATCCACAGAGTGCTTGGTAAAAGTCTGGGGCAACAATACTTCACGTCGTATTCCAGAGGATCTCCTGCTTATGTAAAGAGCCCACGCCCAATTACCAAAGCCAGGAAACAGACCATCAAAATTCAAGCGAGGGCGCCCTCTCAAGACGGTCCTCCGGCGTCACAGTCCTTACACTTATAAATGAAGTCCATGCGCCGCTCCTTTTGAATAAAAGCATTAATAATTTGTTTGTAAAAGTCCTCCTTCTCTTTCTTAAATTTCATAAATAATAACCATTTAATTTATTTTTCATTTTAAATATTTCTATGATGCCAGGTGAGGCTGTGCCTCCCGACTGCACGTCACTGGTACAAACAGAAAGACCCCTTGCTCGGGAATATTGGACCTGGGACTTTCTTGCTGATAAGCAACTGTGCTAACTGTGTATATATGAAAAGCATCCACACTTTTGTTAAAACTTTAAAAAATATTATTTTATTTGTCAACATGGACATTACAGCGCTTTTAGTAGGAATATCTTAGACGCACGCACGCACGCACGCACAGGGATTTAGGAGTTAGGCACATTGTGTTCACAGCACCTTCATAGCTCAGTGTTATAACCGTGTTAATAACGTCTGAGAGCTATAAACTGGGCCGTGTGTTAGATTTTGGGTAATAACATGATGTCATGAATGGCATTGGGTTGAGTCCCTTTAAACTGTGAGTGTGTCTACAGAGCAAATCGGGCTTCCAGCTCATCAGCGATCGCCATACCGATGGCTAGGGAAGAGGTGGCTGCAGGTGACGGTGCGTTCCGTACGTGTAACACTCGGCTGCCGAGATCTCCCACACCACCATCAAACACAAAGTCATCCACGAGGTTACCCTTACCATCTAGAGCCTGAGCGCGCACTCCTGACGGACCCCTACACACACACACACACACACAAACAAGTCGTTAATCACTATAGGTTAGATGCGATGCTGTACGTGTGTGTGTGTGTGTGTGTGTGTGTGTGTGTGTGTGTGTGTGTGGTGTGTAGTACCTGAGAACATCACTTGTTTGGAGTTCAGGTATGTATTTTTTCAGAAGTTTCACTTGAGCACCAATGAAGACCGCTCTGTACATCTCCCCCAGACCAAACCAAACATTCTTCATCACTAACTTCTGCAGACCCCTACACACACACACACACACTAATTTATTTAGTTTAGTTTACTGTTTATTTCAATGATTTCAACGGGAAAAATGAAAAAGCGTGTGTGTCTGTGTGTGTGTGTGTGTGTGTGTTACCTGAAGGCGAGTGCATCTGTCAGATCGTGTGTGTTAAAGTCTGTCATTTTGTATCCCTCACGTTTAAATGCCAACACAGCATTCGGTCCGAGCCACACACTGCCGTCCATACGGGGGGTGAAGTGAACACCGAGGAATGGGAATCGAGGATTTGGAACCTACACACACACACACACACACACACACACACACACATCTGTGAACACTGTGTCTGTATGTGTAAAAAAAGCAATAGTGTGTTTGTGTATTTATGTATAATATGTGTGTGTGTGTGTGTGTGTGTGTGTGTGTGTGTGTGAGAGAGAGAGACAGAGAGAGAGAGAGAGAGAGAGAGACAGTTTCGAAAGACAACATTTTGAGACTCAAACTCAGACTCGTTTTCTCAACATACAGTTTGGCATTTGGTAGACGCGACTTACATTTGGTCTCTTTTTTACAACTGAGCAATTGTGGGTTAAGGGTCTTGCTCAAGGGCCCACAGTGGTTGCTTGGTGGAGCAACATGTTTTTGGACTGTGGAAGAAAACTGAAGTAAACCCACACAAGCACAGGAAGAACATGAAAACTACACAGAAAGATCCCTGCCTGAGAATCGAACCCAGGACCGTCTTGTGGTTACAGTGCTAACCACCTACCCCACGGTGCCACCCTATACACATCAATACTGTGAGGTTAATGTTCTATCTGACTGGTTAAAGAAACTGTCCCATTGTTAATATAGTTTAAGGCCTGCGGATTCTGAAGGCTGTAGGTAGATTAGATTAGATTAGATTAGATATTGAAATCCAATACATGATTTGATTCCGGGGCAAGGAGTCTTTGCATGAGTTTGCATGTGCTCCCCACACTTGCGTGGGTTTTCTCCATGTATTCCAGTTTCCTCCCACAGTCCAAAAACATATACATTTGATTGATTGGTAATTATAAATTGCCCATAGGAGTGACTGTGTGACCCTGCGATAGACTGGCAATGAATGAATGAATGAATTTAATGGAACAAATATTAGAATTTATGTTGTAAATGTAGGTGAACCTCTTTAAGTTCAGGCCACCAGAGAAGAACATACAATTACAGCATTTGGCTGACGCCCTTATCCAGAGCAACTTGGTTAAGGGCCTGAATTAGGGGCCCACAGTGATTGCTTAGGTGTGCTGAGAATTGAACCCTTGGTCTTTCTGGTATCAGTCCGACACCTTAACCACTAAGCCACCACTTTCACTGCACCAACCCTCACTGCACATTACTATGTGATAGAAAGTTTTCTGTGCATGGATATATATACAATGTGTGTGTGTGTGTGTGTGTGTGAGTGAGAGTGTGTGTGTGTGTGTGTGTGTGTGTGTGTGTGTGTGTGTGTGTGTGAGAGAGAGAGAGACTCACAGGATAGATGTTGCCCTTAATCAGGTAGTGTTTTTCAGGTTTCAGCACTAGATAATCTCCTCTAAATGGGACAATCCGCGGCTCCGCACTGCAGCCTGAGATCTCAGAGAGACGATCAGAAAAAAGTCCTCCGCATGTCAGCACGAACCGACAGCGAACCTCCTCATCCTACACACACACACACACACTGTCAAATAGACAAAAACCTACAAAAGCTTCATTGGATCTGGAATGTCAGTGGTGAGAATCTCACCGTGGAGCTCCTGATGATAATGGGATATTTCAGACCTGGAAAGATTAAAATGACACAGTGCTGCAGTAATCTTCACTAATCATCTACATTTACAGATCTCTGGTGTGTGTTATTGGGTTTATTCGTCTCTGTGTGTGTGTGTGTGTGTGTGTGTGTGTGTGTGTTACCATCAGAGCTCTGAGTTGGACTTTCTGCTGCAGGTTTGATCCCTGAGACGGTGAATGAGGTTTTGATAGACCCTCCAGCTTCCTGGAAATCTGCAGCGTATGATAAAGACACTTCACGCCAGTCCACAATCCCTGTGTGGGGCGAGTCCAGAGCCATGATACCCTAAACACACACACAGTTGTTTTTTTTTCTTATACTCCATGCTCTTATTATAACACACACACACAAACACACACGCACACACTTTTTACCCTGCAGTAAGGTTCTCTCTCTCGGATTTCTTTGGCGTTGATCAGTGTGAGGTCTTTCACATTGTTTTTCTGTCCACGTTCATATAAAGCTTTTAGACGTGGAACCTCCTCTGTGTCCACTGCTACTATCAGCTACACACACACACATTAGTTAACTGGTAATTACATTTTTCTTGCAGAGGAAAAAATATAATTACAATCCATAACAATGTAACTAAAACACACACATCTGCACATACACACACACAAAACCGCACGCACACACAACAGGGCGCGCGCACACACCTGCGCACATACACAAACACGCGCACGCATGCACATACAGACACACACACACCCGCACGCATACAGACACACACCGGCACACATACAAATACATACACACACCCGAGCACACACGCATACAGACACACACCCGCACACACACACACATACACACACCAGTACGTATACAGACACACACCCGCACGCATACAGACTCACACACGCATTCAGACACACCCGAGCACACACGCATACAGACACGCACACACCCGCACGCATACAGACACACAACCGCGCGCACACACCCGCATGCATACACACATCCGAGCACACAAGCATACAGACACACACCCACGCACACA
Source organism: Pseudolaguvia tuberculata (assembly GCA_026260255.1). NCBI lineage: Eukaryota > Metazoa > Chordata > Actinopteri > Siluriformes > Sisoridae > Pseudolaguvia > Pseudolaguvia tuberculata. The sequence goes on along the minus strand of JAOTRA010002007.1, from coordinate 4,191 downwards.
CCCGCACGCATACAGACACACAACCGCGCGCACACACCCGCATGCATACACACATCCGAGCACACAAGCATACAGACACACACCCACGCACACACCGGCACGCATACAGACACATACTTTGCCACATTTCTTGTATGGGATGTTCTTCTTGTGGAAGTAGTCATATGCCAGAGCCGCTCCTTTCACACACAGCCGAGCTTTCAGAGAGCCGGGAGTGTAATACACACCACTGTGGATCACCCCACTGTTATGGCCAGACTGATGCCATGCTGAGAGACAGAGAGAGAGACACAGAGGGGAGAGATGGATAAATAAAAGTTCTTATTTAAGACACTCTCACTGTCAATCACTCTGTCTCTGTCCCTCACACCCCGCTCTCACACCCTGGTCTCCGTCCCTCACACTCACCGAGCTCGGTCTCTTTCTCCAGCAAAGTGAATGTAAGGTTTGGGTGTCTCAGGATAAGCTCTCTGGCTGTGGCCAATCCCACAATACCACCGCCCACCACTGCCACATCACACACACTGCAGAACACACACACACACACAGTAAACAATGTTAGTGTGTTACAGTATAAACCAAGCCTCGAGTTTACATTCGGAAGCGGATCATTACTACATTTTGATATTAAGGTCAGAAATTGGGACAGGATGGTTCTGTGGACTGTTTATTTTCAGGTGTAGTGTAAAGGTGGAGGTTCTCATCACCTTCCAAACACCAGCAAACCTTAAACACCTGAGCTGAAACCAGGAAGAGAAAAATGAGTGTTAGTGAACCCTGTCCTGTCCAGAGAAGAGAACACACCCACACACACCCTTAATCTGCCCCCTAATTAACCCCTTATTTGCTGTATAAATGTAATAACAGTGAAAGAAATGTGTGTGTGACTCTGAATAATGATTCATTTGGCTTAATCCCCACTGAAGGTCCAGCTACCGAATACACACCACACTACTGCCTTTAAGCAATGGCAGGAACCGGCCTTAGTTCAATATAGTGAATATGTAATCTATGTAAATGTAATTGAATGTAGTACATCACACCATTAGGGTATATATTAGGGTAGCCTAGTGGTTAAGATGTTGGACAAGTACCAGAAAGACCGGGGTTCGATTCCCACCTCCACTAAGCAACCACTATGGGCCCTTGAGCAAGGTCCTTAACTCACAATTGCTCAGTTGTAAAAAAAAAAAAAAAAAGACCAAAATGTAAGTCGCTCTGGAATATATAACTAGGAAGTGTTAGCACAGTGGTTAAGGTGTTCAAATACCAAGACCAAATACCAAGGGTTTGAGTCCCAGCAGCACCAAGCCACCGCGGCTTGGCTCTTTCAAATAAAAGTCTGTTACTTTTCCTTACCAAAACATTAAAACGTCTAGTTTTTTTTTTTGTCTAAAGAAAGTGGTGGTTAAGGTGTTGCACCGTTTACCTGGAAGATCAGACTCCGATTCTCCTACCAGCGTGATCACGTTACCGCTGCTGGGCTCCTGAACAAGGCCTATAACCTTTTAATTTTTTGGTTGTATGAAATAGATAAATAGGTTCTGGAAAAAAACGCCTGCCAAATGGTGGAATGTTTACACACACACACACACCTCCTCCTCCTTTTCCTCCTCCATTTCGACTGACACTGTATAATTAGTTGAGATGAGTTTAAACAGAAACTGGTGGAACAACATGTTCAGTGAAAGCCTCAAAAAAAAACAAAAAAAACACGCTGAAACCTGCAAAGCCAGAGAACATCAAGAGAACATCAGGAGAACATCCTACATGTTTCCTAAACATGACATCACTCAAAACTATAAACATCATTTATAATTATATAAAAAACAAACAGCAGAAATCAAACACAAAGTTTTAAAGTTCAATTTTTACAGTGGGCATGAATTTAGATAAAGTGGTGGTGGTGTAATGGTTATAAAACAACCGCCTAACAACAGAAAGGTTTTGCATGTTCTCCCCGTGACTTAAGTTTCCTCTGGGTACTCTGGTTTCCTCCCACAGTCTTAAAACATGTATATTAGATTATTTGGTGAGTCTAAAATTTCCCAAAAGAGTGAATGTGAGTGTGTGTGGTTGTTTATCTATGTGTGGCCCTGTGATGGACTGGCAATCTGTCCAGGGTGTACCCCTGCCTCTTGCAGACTCTTGCGGAATAACTGGGTTGGAAGATGAATAAATGAATGAATGAATGAACGAATGAATGAATAAATTTAGTAGAACGCTTGTGTACATTTCCGGAGGGAGTTTTAAAAACTTTGGCAACCTGAAGAATAATAAATAATATTAGTACATAATATTATAAATAATAATCAATGCAATGCTTTTATGCGTTGGTTATATACTCTGCAGAACTTTGACTGTTTACACGCCCCCGCCCCCGCAGGGAAACACCTGTATCACGTGACCACACCAGCAAGTAAGCGTGAATATAAAAGCGTATAAAGACGTTATAACGCGTGTGCGGTTTTACTCACTCTCCGTGCTGCTGTCTATACGGTACCCTAACGAACCCTGCAGCCGCTCTGGAACTTTTGTGGACTGAAGCAGTCCCGAACACTGCGGAACTCAACGCTCGCCTCATAACGGAGCGTCTCACTGACACTGACGTCACTCTGACGTTACATCTCTACCTGTTCATCTCTGCACACGGTACCAACTAGACGCCACAGGGACGTCACATCCGGTAACTGCTTTCAAAATAAAAGCAGCGTGTTTGTGTTTTATATATGTTTTCTTACTTCCGGGTTACTAGTCGTTTAGTTCAGTTGTTGCGCGCACGAAATAAGAGCCCTCGTTAGGGCTCGAAACGGAAGTGCTTCCGTATCCGTTGCTGTAAAGGCAACATGGCGGCCGTGGATATGCGAGGTAACGCGAGTTGTTTTTTTTTTTTTTTTTTAATTATTATTATGTAACACAAAAGAAAGTTAACGTAATTCATGTTTAATAAATAAAAAAAAATTCAAAAAATAAAATCCACTGCCGATAAAATATATACACGTCTTTATATTTATATCTGATTATAAAATCTGTCTAATGAGAACCGACTTAATGTGTAAACACGGGTTTGTTAGTATATTGAAGTTATTTGTTATTATTATTGTTATGGTAATTATTATTAATTATTTTTTATTCTTTCATTTTCTTTCCCGTCTGTTCACTAATTCGGGGTCACGGTGATTTTGCTGGAGTCTATCCCAGCGCACATTTGGCGAGAGGCATGGGTACACCCTGGACAGGTCCCCAGTCCATCACAGGGTCACACACAGACGAACAACCACACACACTGCCTCCTATGGGCAGTTTACAATCACCAATCAAACTGTTTTTGGACTGTGTAAGGAAACCGTAGTACCCGGAGAAAACCCTCTCAGAATATGCAAATAATATTATTATAATTTTTAGTTGTTGTTATTAAAGGTTTAGTTATTATTAATATATATTTTTTTATATTTTTATTATTATTATTGTTATTATTATTCAAATTCTTTATGGCATCTTACCCCCAGAAGTTTGTTTTAATTGTCATTACTTTATTGGTAATTGATTGGTAAGGTCTGGGTTCCTGTGTTTGTTGTGTTGATGAACTGTAGATAATCTGCTGGGAATCTCCTGGGTGGACAGCAGCTGGGTTCCGATGCTGAACTCAGGAAATGTTCTGGATTATTTCTCTGAGAGGAGTAACCCTTTTTATGACCGAACCTGTAACAATGAAGTGGTGAAGATGCAGAGACTCACACTGGAGCATCTCAAGTACGCTTCTCTTTAACCACACCTACACACACACACACGCACGCACACACACAGGTGGACATCATTAAGATATGATCCTGAATCAACATTTAAATCAGCCAATTATACATTCTCTCATGTACATGTTTTTGGACTGTGGGAGGAAACCCATGCAAGCGCAGAGAGAACATGCAAGCTTTGCACAGAAAGACAGCAAGGATCTTCTTGTTGCTAAGCAACCGTGCTAATATTTTTATAATAGTACATTTTGTTGTACGAGGAGGAAAGGATTTGAACTGGCCAAATTGGTCGACACACATTGATGACATCGGGTGATAATGATTGGTCGACTGAAATGTTGGTCCAGGATCACAAAAGGAGGATTACTGTGTTCGGGTTCAGTCACTGATATAGAACCATTTAACTGTTAATGAAATTACTTTAGCAGATATATATATA
>JAOTRA010001981.1:0-10161 GCA_026260255.1 Pseudolaguvia tuberculata | reverse complement strand
ATAGAGGAACACCAATTTAAAAAGCTCTAGCAAAATTCAAGGACTAGAATTTTGTCCATGTAAGTTTCAAGTTCAATCAGTAAAATCACTCATTTATAAATCAGGTAAATAAGCAAATTAATAAAAGTAAAACCTGATAATACTAATTTAAAATATATTAAAAAGAAAAGTTAAGGTTAACCAAAGGTAAAATGGGACAAAGACAGAAAAGATTAAGTATTAAATGATCTGAGATGATCTTTAGGAGACATAGGGACAGATGAGAAGCCATGCTAGGCAGAATGACTCGGCAAATTTTGCAAGTTGGCTGTAGAAGCTATAATCAGATCCGACAGCCCATTATAAACAGTTAATCATTGGCATGCTCATTTATATGAGGAAACTGCTGTCAAGTTGGACATAACATACACAAGCCATGTTTAATGCTTGCTGTATTGATTTTTAGGTAATAATTACTACAGATGTGATGCTGCATAACAGGAACACATCTCTGGGTCTGATTCTAAGCCAGCAAACAGGAAAATACATTAAAAACAATTAGAAAAACAAAACAAAAAGGAACTTCACTCTACAATTACGTTAATTAAGTGCTGCAATGGAAGTATGTTTAACCTGTTATAAAGGTAAACATTAATATAACTGTTTCAAGTCAAAACGGTCTTGCATGATGAACGAGACCACAATGTGTAGCAAGTGTGTTTATTGCACAGAAGCACCTGGAGAAAGACATGTAGCAAAAATCAGTGACTAGGTAGAAACAATATTTGTTACAGTGGCAACCAAACTAAAGCAAACATAAATGAGGATAGCTGATAGTCTGGTTTAACTAGATTGTTTGAAGGATTAAAGGAAAAAACAAAATCACAGTTCTAAGGTAATTAGTCAAATGAGTACATTTTTTTTTAATAAGAACTGGGACAAAAGGTTTGTCAGATATGATCATGTTACAAGGCAGGATCTAATTTGCCAGAATGTCAGATTTAGGATTTTAAAACCTTTTCTTGGATGACCAAATAAAAAAGTCTAGGGTGAAGAGACATACTACCAGCATACCAAGAAAACATCCAAGCCAAAGTAGTTCAAATCCTCAGTGTTAGAACAGTCTTGAACAAAAATCAATCGAATGAGACTTTGAAACTGTTGTTCATCCATACCAATGTGACAGATATAGTGGTAGCTACAATACAACCTTATTACAGGTGGACCGAAATATTAAATACTTAACCAAACTTGCAAGCCTGGACATGGTGAAGAACAGCCGCCTTTGTATATGCCCACTAGCAAACACATAACTTTTGTTATTACGGTGGCTGAAGCTTTATTTTTCCAACTGGCTTTTGTTAAGACCAGTATTATATAACAAATCCACAACTCCATAAAAAAGCCATCGAATTTGTCTGACTATACAGTACAAGACTATTGTTCAAGTCGGTCACCTGATCAGCCTTAGAACAGACATAAAACAAATGTAACAAAATGTATTGCAATTAATTAACTAATAGCAAAGCAACAGGAAATTATGAACACTGATTAAAAATCCAGTGACAGCATGTAGACAAGTTTCTAACATAAGCATGTCCGTTTGCTGAATAAATAAGTAAATAAATTCAGATCATTATGATGAGTCATCCTATTAACAAGTGTACAAATTATAATTGTCTTTGCATTGATGACAATAAAATTTTGTTAAATGCACATGAACACAACAACTTATCACTTAAATAATAAATAATATGAGACTAGATGAGGCTAATGTAAGTGAGGTATGAGCGGGCAGGGCAAGAAAATACTAATAAGTTTATTAAGCTTAAGAATAACATCATAGACCCTTGATGATGAGCTCTCTCACACTTTCTTACAATACTGTACATACCCACCGGTCAAGACTGTTTCACTTGCTAGCATAAAAAACTGTTAAGTTAACAGATCGAATACCAAACCACAGATTTGTCAAAGTTGCCAAAATTACTTCAGAACCGTAATGAAGTATTACCTCTTTTTCTAAACAATGAGCAGAATACCAGAATAAAGCTTGCATCCAGTCACAGAAATTACCACAGAACCAGAGCAGTTAAACTTGCACAACTTCCTAAAAATCCTGTTAGCTTTAACACTTTGTCCTTCCTAGGTCACACGCCTTTTAATTTTTTTATCGTTTTTGATTTATTGACTAATGAACAAGGAGGAGGAAAAACTAAACAAAAAAAAAAACAAATTAATAAGAATGCATAACCGCTGAAGTCTGTTTTTGTGGTCTACCGATTCAATAACACTTGCTGTGTGATTTGTAAAAAAAAAAAAAAAAAAAATTCAGTGCATAACCTACAATGACAAAGCGTACATATCATTTTTATCTGCTCTTCTTCACAAGTAATCCTTTTGTGAGGGTTTCCGTACGGCAATAAATGTCGCAATAAATTCAAGAACAGCAAGTCATGCTTACCAATGAGATCGAGTTCAATAGCTTCAAAAGTCACATTCAGTCCCTTAAAGAGCTCCTTTACCTAAAAAATAAAGGATGGTTAACTAACATTAACTAACTAACATCCAGATTAATCAAAAGCTTTACATGTTACAATCTAACTCAAGTAACACACACACACACACACACACACACACACACACACACACACCACACACACCACACACACACCACACACACACTTTTTTGAGAGGATTAAATTTCTAGTTTTCAATGGACTAAACCTCAAAGCCTTTAAATGACAAAACATGAAATGTGTTTAGACAAACAAAAATGATACCAGACCCTTGGGTGAATTAGTGCAATGGGTTTTGAAGGACCTTCATAAATCGGCTGTCAATTCGTTTTTTGATCAGTAATGCATGGACAACTCTGACAAATATTACAAACAGCTTGCTTATAGTAAATCTCATGAGTAAATGCAAGATCTACAAATGAACCAATGAATAGACAAAATATATTTAAACTGCATCTAAATAAATTAACACATACTAATAAAAATAACTGGTCAGTATTTTCCTATATTATTATTTGGGAATAATATAGTTTTATTTAGGAGTTGCTGATGAATCGACTAAACAATCACGATTATTCAACAATTAAAACAATTAAGCGCGGCACCGTGGCTAGCACGGTTGCCTCACAACAAGAAGGTATCGGGTTTGACTCCCAGGCCGTGGATATATCTGTGCTGAGTTTGCATGTTCGTCCCGCACTTACGTGGGTTTCCTCCCACCATCCAAAAACCTGTACATCAGGTTGATTGGTGAATCAAAATTGCAGATAAGAGTGAATGTGTGTGAGTGGAATGGACTGGCGAACTCTCCAGGATGTGCCTCTTGCCCTATGTGCGCTGAGATAGGCTTCAGAGGACCCTCGTTACCCAGAATTAGGGAATCAGTGGGTAAGATGATGAATGACTGAATAAATAAAGTAATGACTGGTTATAGGAATACAGAAGGAATTCCATTTCCGGATACAAGTGTTACTGTACGCCATGTACGGGTTTAACTATTAACAGATACGAGTTAGAATAAGTAAAGCTAGATATTAACGCATCAACTAACCAAACAACCAACTAAATAATAAACGCTACTACAACCAGGTATTGATTTATAAACAGAATAGCCAGTTTTCATTGCTATCGGATTAATCGTTCAATTAGATGTTTTTAACAATAAAAATATTTTATGTATATTTAATACCGTCGTATATTTTATCACATTTCAACAACTTAGACACTTTAAAAACTAAGAAGACAAAATTGGATAAACCCTGGGAATCGAAGCAAACTTAATATTGTTGCACCATGAAACCACGTGATTGAAGTTAAACAGAGAAACACTTATTCACTTTAAATGTCTGCTTTACTTTAAGAAAACCAACTTAAGAGTTGAACTTTCAACTTATGCTGTCCTTTCACAAGGCGCCATTTCCTGCACGCTAGTTCCAGTCAGTTAGCCGAGCTAGACGTCTAAGTAATATACACTTACCTGTTTACAGTAGGGACAGTAGGATTTGCTGAAAATCACCACCAGATTGGTGTTGATAAGCTCCTTTATTCGGGCTTTAACTGGACCGGGGTCGGTCTCTACCGGTGGCATGATTAGAGTAGAAAATCCGCGCAGGACTGCTAATCGATTCGATTAATTACTAGCTGGAAAAGTGACTAGCGCAAGTTCGCATCGAACTCTTCCGACTGAAACGGTCCTAACACAGCGCCGAAATTAGGTTTAAATGAAAGAAAACCAAAATGAATAAATTTCCGTCAGGTCCTTTCTCGAATCATCTTTATGTCTATTCTTAGCTCGAACGCGGCGCTTTTATATAAGAACGCCGACAAAAACCGCGAGCTGTGACAAACTTCACTACGAATCAAACTGACAAGATGACGTCATAGGGACTGCCTGCTCGTATGTGCATTCGCCTATGACTTTTATATTAGCTTTGTAATTGTATTAAATTTGTTCTCTCAATTACTTATAAAAAAAATAGAATCGAATAAAAACAATCAATGAGTTAAAAAAAATACTTAACAGGCAATGTCCAAGGACAACTAAATATTTTTAGTGGCTCGATGCTTCCACCTAGTGGTAGAAAAACGCCTTTTCATTCAATAGTGCAGTTTTGAGTGATAAAACACAAAATGTGGTAAATGTTAGCGGCGCCAGCACTAGGGGAAAGCTGGGCGGTATCAAGTGGCACACATCAAGGTAGGCTGTGTAGCCTAAAGGTGTGTGGCGCTGTGAATAGATATAGAGCAAGCAACGTTCATTTGGCCACAGCTCGTTTAATTCTGAAAATCATTCAATTATTCACTTATACATTCTATTCAATTGTTCATTCTCTCAAAAATCATATAAATAAAAACAAATGATATAGAAACAATAAAATAATCCATAAAGTGCAAATAAATGAAAGTAGTACACACAAAACAATAAAACATACATTTACACATCACTACAGTGCATCAGCCACACTGTTACACACACACACACACACACACGCACCGGGAAAACTGACTCGGCTATAAACTACAAGGAAAATACCAACGGTAACTGTCTTACACTTTAATTTACACTATCGGTTCTTAAAACAGTATAAAATTACTTAATATTACAAAGGACTTGAGTGAATTACCTTATTTAAATATTGTTTGTATAATTTGACTACTTTATCACAAAATAGTGCACAGGACGGACGTTAGAAACAGGGCTACATGGAAAAGTACAAAATATATTTAATAACCTTGACTAAACTCTCTGAAACTTTCTCAATTGCTTTGTACAACTGACCAAAATGTAATTTTAACCAAGTTTGGGTTAATAAAATAACTTTTAAATTGTACCTGTGGATAGACGTTGAGGAGGCAACGTTAATTTGGCCTCAGCTGGTTTAATTCTGAATCTGCGCATGCGCTGTTTCTCTCTAGTTCCCACAGGAGCGCTAACAGCGCCATCTACTTGTCATTAAAAATAGAAAAAAATAGAGGGGTATCTATTTTCAAATAAAACTTTAAACACAGCGTTTTCCACCCTACTACACTCTCCCCAGCTTTAAAAGATGACTCGGCATAATAAACTAAATATCTCACATCTGGACACACACAGTCTTTAAAGAGTCATGACTATTATGTCTAATATGTCCATATGGAAGTAGGGTAATAGTACAGGATTGGTTGAGTCAGGTAATAGGAACGCAAGGAAACATCATGTTTGCTTCGGGTCCCCATGCCTGGTAAGATGGTGGTCCTAACTGATTGTAAGTGAACATTTCTCTTGGTTTAATTGTTCTGGTTGGTCTGCGGACAGTTTCCTCATGTGTGTCAGACACATTTTTAGGCAATTGTTCAGGTTCCTTATCACTCACATCATCAACTACAGGTAAATTCACAGCTGGAATCCTGACAAGCGGCGCTGGCCTTGGTGCTGATTCAGGTTCGACAGCTGGGATTGACTCATCCGGGTATTGTACTTCAACTTGTGTCGATGCCCTTTGTTCAGGCACTTGTATTGGTTGAGTATTTTGTCTTTGAGGTTGGAATGCAGATGCTGCGGCTCTGAGGTTACAGTGTGATTGAGGTTGAGCTTTACCTTGAGACATTGGTACACGTTGCCAGTTATATGTGTACTCCTCCTCCTCATCCGACTGTTCAAATTCTGCCTCAGCAGTTTCCTGATTTTGTCTTTATTCTTTTCTCTGTTTTTGTCTTGTCTGGTTTATGTTCTGACTTTGTTCTTTTTCCAGTGGTAAATCACTGACTGGTAGTAGAAGATTTGTGTAAAATTCTGAGCTTGCGGTCTCCTGTGTCAGCTTGAACTTTCTATACAGGGATGTCTCTCATCTTTTCAACAACTCTGTGGTTTCCAATAAGCTCTTAGTTTTCCAGGTCCTCCTCGTTCTGAGAGATTTCTGACTAATACGCGGTCTTCAGGTTGTAAAGGGACGCCTTTTAAGTGTTGATCATAGTACTTTTTCCCTTTGGCTGGCTGAGTTTTTCTGGTTGTTTTCTGAGGCGATTCTATACACTTCTTGCATGCGAGTTGCCCATTTTTCAGCATACTTTTGTTTTGTTTTGCAGTCACTTTTCAGTTTTGAATAAGTTTCAGCTTATTCCTTAATTCAGGATTCAGAGTTTTGCTGGAGCCTATAGGACGAGAGGCAGGGGTACAACCAGACTACACACACACACACACACACACACACACACACACACACACACACACACACACAGTTTGCATGTTCTCCTCACATTTTGGGGAATCACTTTGACTACTCTGGCCTACTTTCCTAATTCCTAAGTAATAGTAAATTATTACATTATTGCTTAAGGACCCATGTGTTGGGCTTGCACCCAGGTTTTTCTTACCTTCTATTCAACAACCCAGCGCTTTAACCATTTGAGCCATCTACAAATGTAATCGCCCAAAGCCCCACTAAACATAATGTCTCTAAAATGAGTTTTATTATTCAAACTAATATTACTATCAAAGATATTTAGTTATTAATGCTAGAGATTTGCATCATTTGCTTATGACTACATTAAAATGATTAAGAACCCTATTGGAGCACTTTAAAGTCCATTTATCTATTTTCTAAACCAAACAGGAGCCCACTGGGGCCTTACAGTGGACATCTTCAGTATACCTTAGAAGCGTAGATTAAGGATCAGTGAATAATAGCAGCCCAATGACACAAAACTGTGGCATAGAAATTGATTTCCTGTCTTATTAAAACCTAGTGCTATCGAGCGTTATTACTGTTTGCTGTTTGTTTGCCGTTGATTTATATGGCTTAGAAGACCATCTATAAGGTATGTTTCTGGACTTTAAGAAACTTTACATCTATAATTATCCAGATGGCTGGAATAGATGTTTTAGATGTTTCAAAATTTCAACATTCAATACATATATCTCAGTGTGTGTAGACAAGTCTGGTCTAAGTAATGCTGCAACCATATATAACTCAGCCAGTGCACCAATCTCTTTAATGGGGGAAAGTGTATAAAATGTCAGACTCTCAGACAACCTCCCAAAGTCAAATGCAGTTAGACGAGATGCAGACTGACTGTTGGAAAGGCACACCTATGAGATATTATGTCTCCTACTGTCTGCTTGGCTATGTACTATTCAGACTATCATGGAAACTGCTGAAACACAGTCGCCGTTTGCACCTTCAAACCATGTAAATGAAACAGAGGCAAACATTTCACTCCAACTATATGATATCCTTGCACAAGACTTCATGTGTCACCATTTTTTGCACACTAATTCACTAATAGTCAGCCAAGCTAGATCAGACAGCTAGCTAACATACCCTTACCTGTTTACAGGAGGAACAGTCACTGATGGATTGGTGTTAATGAGCTCCTGTATTTGTTGGGAAGTTACACTTCTGTTGTAATATCCTATAAAGTCTCATACTGTCTCCTAGGCTATGTAATATTCTGACTATCATGGAAATTTCTGACATACAGTCCCTGTTATACATATGCAATTGTCGATATTTTATGTATATGTATAATGTGTATGTTGTGTATATTTATGTGAGTGATGTACCATCTTTTTCCTGCCATTTAATATCTACTTTACAGGATAAATCATTAATTTTTCCTTGTTACAGTAAGTAGTGTAATACTTGTAATAAAGGATTGACTACAATTTTTGTATACATAGTGTTGTTACCGGCGGCGCGGTGGTGTAGCAGTTAACAAGGAAGCCTCACAGGAAGAAGGTCCAGGGTTTGATTCCCGGGCCAGGGATCTTTCTGTATTGAGTTTGCATTTTCTCCCCGTGCTTGTGTGGATTTCCTCCGGGTACTTTGCTTTCCTCTGGATACTGATCTCACCGTCCAAAAACATTCAAAATTGCCCATAGGAGTGAATGTGTGTGTGACTGGTTCTTTGTCTAGGTGTGCCCTGCAATAGACTGGCGAAACAGTCCAGGGTGTACCCCTGCCTCCAGTGGACCCCCGTAAACCCGAATTAGGAAATAAGCGGTTAAGAATGAATGTGTTATTGTTATCTTAATCCTGAAATCCTGATATAGCGATACAATGTGTTAGGTAACAGAAACCAGTGTCCATCAAGTGTGTGAATGTTTGTAGTAAATGGTGGTCTGCAATAAAATAGCATTCCATCATGGGTATATTCTTGCTTTCTGCTTTCATAAACAGTACCTGATCCAGTGCATTTATGATTACAGCTATAACAACCTTATATAGATCAATGTTTGCATAATGATATAAGTGTAAAATGAACTCTATAATTACATCTGATGTACCCTGCGCCTTCTGTCAGACTAAGTAAAATGTGTTGACTTATTCCAAGCTTAACCTACTAATTAGCCAATTACTTCTCAAGCATTTATGTAATACTGCTTAAAGAGCACACTGCAATCTAGATGTGAAAGTCCTATAAATTATAAATGAATCCCAGACTCCTATAATATTGGCGTTATGACAGTGGAATCAAAGCATGGAAGGTTATTTAGGACTGGAAGTATGCCATCAAGGGTAACGGATTCTACAAAGATATCACGCAATGCAGTTATTGGTATTACAGGAGAGGGGGAATGTATTTCAGCCTCATCAGTGCTTTTACTTAACCATTCCTTACATTCTAAACTAAAAACTTGTAAGAACATCTGTTTAGTTGTGTACCTTGGCGTTTCTGTCAGGACTTTTAATAAACTACTGTAAACCACATATACACATCTTATGTATAACTGTTACAGCAATCTCAGCTATATAATAAAAAAATAAATAATGAGGATATAATGCACAGATAACAATATATGCCACTCCAAGCATTGGTGTTTATGAGCTGCCTTATTAATGCTGTTTATAATAGCAAAGCCAGAATAATCTGTGGCCTTTTAATCCCATTAAAAAGGAATCACGGCTTGACCCCAGACCTTTTTGATGCTGGATATTACATTTCCAACTTAACAAAATTAATTATAGTCTATTTTCAGAACATTACACAAATGGAAAACATTGTTCAAACAATTAGCTCACCACTGCATCTATTTTACAGTACATACCAGTCATTACCTTACAACCTAACATATGTAGATCAGCTAACTACCACTTTATTTTTTTCCTTACATTATATGTTATAATTACAGTTACAGTATTTAGCATTTAGCAGCCGCTCTCGTCCAGAGTGATGTACAAACAGTGCTTGAAGTTATAACCTAGAACATTTCACAACTGATACAGATACAATCACAAACAGTGCAACAACCTTAAACAGTTGAATAGCAAGAGGGCTTTTTTTAAATGTCCTGTCTTTACAAATAAAATCCTCTAGTTTTCTCTGCCAATGCGATTCTCAACAATAAATATATTCACCAAAATTGCATATATTCATAATACAAACAACAGTGGCTCTTCTTACTTTCCGAACACATAAACGTGTACAGACTAGATGACTACAGACAACATTACTATAGTAATATATATATATCATATGTGAGCACATATAGTACATCATATTCAGAACATAGTACATCACATAGTACATCATATTCAGTACTAGTACATCACATAGTACATCATATTCATTACTAGTACATCATATAGTACATCATATTCAGAACATAGTACATCATATAGTACATCATATTCAGAACATAGTACATCACATAGTACATCATATTCAGAACATAGTACATCAT
>JAOTRA010001919.1:0-10163 GCA_026260255.1 Pseudolaguvia tuberculata | reverse complement strand
ACACACACACACACACACACACACACACACACACACACACACACACACACACACACACACACACACACACAGATTATTAGATTCCAAAAATAAATAAAATCTTTAAATCTACAAAATTTATTTAAATCATTTTAAGATTTACAGAGACAGACAGACTTCCTTTTATTCTGTCTCTGTCTGTCTGTCTGTCTGTTTCCTCCATCTGTTCCTCTCTCTTTCGCTCACTGGCAGTTTACTCATCCATCAACATTATCTCCATCTCTTCTCTCTCTCCATGGACCCCCAACCCCGTCTCACAAATTTACCCTATTGCCCCCAGTCCTCTCACTCCCCCTCTTTCCTGTCTTTCCTTTGTTTCGCTCTCATTTTCCCCTTGTTTCTTTTCTCCTCCTGCTGACGGTCTGTGTTGTTCTTTGTGGCTGTAAAGAAGGTGAAAAAATGTGTGTGTCTGTGTGTGTATGTGTGTGTGTGTGTGTGTGTGTGTTTAGAGAGAAGGAATAAATAAAAATAGACAAGAAGAAAAAAAAGCTGTCCTATCATTGTTAATAGTTTTGATTAAAATTAATCTATTATGTTTAATCAGAATTATAGAACTGCACATTTATAATATTTTAGTTGTTAATTGTTTGTTATAAATTCATGCTTTTAAAGTTTCAATAATTTTGACATCACCATGAAAAGCATTTTTTTCCTTCATTATTTCATTTCAGCTGCTTTTTTAATTTTAACACAATCGTTGTAATAAATTATTGGGCATAAAAGAGAGAATAAAATCACAGT
The DNA here is from genome assembly GCA_026260255.1 of Pseudolaguvia tuberculata. Taxonomy (NCBI): domain Eukaryota; kingdom Metazoa; phylum Chordata; class Actinopteri; order Siluriformes; family Sisoridae; genus Pseudolaguvia; species Pseudolaguvia tuberculata. The sequence goes on along the minus strand of JAOTRA010001919.1, from coordinate 9,383 downwards.
TTTAGACATCAGTTCAAGATTATAGTTCATATTTTTAGCAAAATATTGAACTATTTACAAATTTCATTATGACTTAATAAATATTTAATTATTCAGAATTTAATTTTAAATTACTGACTGATAAATTATATAATAATAATGACAATGATAATAATACATAATTTAATGAATATAATCATTTTAAATCCCTTTGGACAATCAAGCTAATGATGCTGTGAATGTGTCCTATCAATAACACAGAGCAGATTTATATGTAGCTGTTAGACTGCAAAAGGGCACGTGTGTTTGGTTGTGTGTATGTTTGGGTGTGTGTGTGGGCGTGTGTAAGTGTGTGTGTGTGTGTGTGTGTGTGTGTGTGTGTGTGTGTGTGTGTGTGTGTGTGTGTAAAAGGGTTTTATTGACATGTTACTAGCAGAAGAAGGTCAGGACCTGCTGACTCCTCCATCTCATCATCTCACCCCCCTCTTTCCGTCTGCTTGTCTGTCTGTCTGTCTCCACTCCACCCCATCTTCCTCTGTCTGTTCTTTATATTCAGCTCATTTTTTCTCTCCCTCCCCTCGTCCTCCTCTTTTCTCTCTCCCCAGATGCTCATTAGCTCTCGTTAACTCTGTCACGCTGATTTGTGAATATTGAGTGTTTGCAGTTATGCGTCATCACGTCGTCCGTGTTCCTTATTAAAACCTAATGTTTTTCACCGTTAACACATTCAGCATGAATTCTGGACTTTTTTTATTGAATACAACAAGACCAAACATTTAGAAAAAAATTATCATCACCATCATCTTTACCACCACCACCATCAACATCATCTTCACCATCATCACCACTATCATCAACACCACCATCATCATCATTTTCACCACTATCATCACCACCACCATCTTCAGCACTATCATCATCACTATCATCCTCTATTATCGCGATAATCACAACAAGACCAATCATTTAGCAAAAATGATCATCACCATCATCTTTACCACCACCATCATCAACATCATCTTCACCATCACCACCACTACCACCATCAGCAGCAGCAGCAGCATCACTATCCTCATCATCAGTCATATCATCATCACCATCAACATTATGATCATCACTACAATCATCATCCTAACTACCATCATCATCATTACCACCAACATCATGTGTGTGTGTGTCTTTTTACCCGCAATTTATCATCATACACTCGTCCACTATTTGACATGTCTTTAATGAACTCTATTGATTTCAGTCAATAAGGAACAATAGATGTGAGTGCATGTTGCGTGTGTGTGTGTGTGTGTGTGTGTGTGTGTGTTTGATTGCTTCATGCGGAACATTTTTTCTTGATATTTCATGTAGTTATTTGATCTATCAATCCTTCCTCCATCGTTCATTTTTCTTCAATACACCCTTCCCTTCCTTTCCTTTCCTTTCCTTTCCTTTCCCTTCCCTTCTCTTTTCTTCTCTTCTCTTCTCTGTAAATGGTACATCAGCCTTTTCATCTTTCTGCTCGACCACAGCCACTTTATCCAAATGAAGGCGAGTCATTTGGGTGTTTTACTGTTCACAGCTCAGCTGATAATACGACCAGACCGAAGTGTGTTTTAAATTCTATATGATGTCATACTTTTTGATTCTTTCATTACTTTTTTTTAGATTGTTAATATACATTTCATTACTCTCCTTTTCTCTAAACTGTGAACACATAACCCAATTTTCAACTCAAACTTTCACCTCAAAACAGTTTAATCTGGGCTCAAAACTGAACTATGTTGTCAAATCGTGCGCAGAGTCAATCAAAATTAAAAACAAACACTATTGAACAGTCACTAAACACTGCATAGGAAAATAGAAAACACAATGCTCATGGGACACAAAGGACATGAAGCTGGAGAAATCCACTACGCGGTGGAGTAGTGGATAGCAGTCGCCACACAACAAGAAGGTCCCAGGTTCGAATCCCTGGCCGGGATCTTTCTGTGCGGATTTTGCATGATCTCCCCGTGCTTGCGTGGATTTCCTCTGGGTACCGCGGTTTCCTCCCACAGTCCAAAAACATGCAGATTGGGTGGATTGGTGATTGTAAATTGTCCATAGGAGTGAATGTGGGTGTGAATGATTGTTTGTCTATGTGTTGCCCTGAGATGGACTGGCGACCCGTCCAGGGTGTACCCCTGCCTCTTGCACTATGTGTTCTGGGATAGGTGCAGCAGACCCCCGTGACCCTGGATTCTGGAATAACGGGTTAGAAGATGAAAAAATGAATGTATGTTCACTGTAGGCTAAATGCATGTTGCAAAACAAAGAAAACCTGTGCATTTAGCACTTGTACAGAAAGACAAAACAGAAATTTGGTGCATTTTCACGTAGCACTTGGAAAAACAAACAAAAGGAGAATTATCAAATAATTATTTTCTCACGTTCACTTGCATTGAAGTTTTTCAATCTTGAGGTCCTGTGGGGTTTTATGTCATACAGTAATTGCTGTCAACATTTACATACTGTACTATAATGTCAAAAAAATGTAATTACCTGTTCATTCATTAATGCATCCATTCATTTGTCTTCTTACCCACTTATTCCCTAATTCAGGGTCACGGGGGTCTGCTGGTGCCTATCCCAACACGCATAGAGCGAGAGGCAAGAGTACACCCTGGACAGGTCACCAGTCTATCACAGGGCAATATTCACCTGTGTTCTTCTCTAAATCTTTGAATTATGGTGGACACAGTGGATCTACAAAGTTGTACCCTTTGTCCAACCTCCCTCATGTTCATACCATGGACAAGAACCTGGTCAATCAGTAGCTCTGCTATCATCAGATATAACTATTCTTTGTCTTCGTTGACCACCTCGACCTCCTCTCACACCAACTCTTCCTCTCAGATTTCTATCCATTGTAGGGCCTCCCAAACCAGTGCTCTCTGAACTGGCTTACTGTAGATGTTCCCACACATCATTAGCCACAAGTGTGATCAGTTTTGAGTTTTGTGTTGTGTTCACAATGACAATGTGTTGGCAAGTTGTGTCTAAACAGGTAAAAAGTGCTTATGGTTTTGCCAAAAGAGTGATTGATTCAATCAGTGGGTTCAGGCAACTAAGCATTTGGTTCAGACAATAGAGTTTAGTGTTTTAGCATTTGATAAAATCTGTAAAAAGAGCACAAAGATCTTTGTGCAAACAGTTGTGTAACTGTGTGTAAAGGGAGAGGGGGGTAAATTTTCAAAGTTTGGCTTTAATTATTTGACACTTTTAATCCATTTCACAGCCTATAAATATTCCACAAAATTACAAAAATTTGCAGAAAAGCATGACCAGGAGAGGGCGCTTTAAACTGACACCCCGCTGGTCACAAACTATGCATGCATTGACGAGCAACTACACATATTCACTCCTATGGGCAATTTAGAATAACCAATTTACCTAATGTACATGGTTTTTGGACTGTGGAAGAAACCGGAGTACGTGGAGGAATCCCACGCATCGCAGGAAGAACATGCACTACGCCACCCGATTACTTTATATATTATTTATAATATTAGAATGCCATCTTTGTCCTTTACAATGGAACTCATAAATAAATGTCTCATGCGAAGGAGTCGTTACCATAGAAACGCTGAGAATTAATATAAATTCTCAGTGTGTTCTAGAAAAAAATAAGAAAACGTTTTACTAATTTAAATTACTAGTTTAATGTTTTACTAATAAAATATTTCCAGAGAAGCATCATTTTCTATTTCTGCTTTTTGTCCTGTTTTTTTTTTCTTCAGTTAAAAAAGGATGAAACTGTGTGTGTTTACCAACCAGACAGAAATATAGACTGTATATGACATGGTGAGAGATTATTACAAGTAATAAACATCAAATGAAACTCATTCAATTATAAACCAACATTTACATTAACTACAAAGAAAACCTGCCTTGCCTGAGTAGACCAGTACAGAAGACGGAAAGAGCTGCTGAACACAGAGAGAGAGAGAGAGAGAGAGAGAGAGAGAGAGAGAGAGAGAGAGAGAGAGAGAGAGAGAGAGAAAGAATGGTGTGGTTTTTATCTTTGTTTTTGTCTGACTCCTTTGCTAGTGTTGTTGCTTTACTTTGATAGAGAAAGATGGTGACAGAGATAGAGAAAGCCAGAGAGAGAGGTACAGAAAGAGAGTGAGAGAGACAAACATACACACAGACAAGCACAGAGACAGACAGAGAAAGTTAAAGAGAAAGAGACAGAGAGAGAAAGAGAGAGACAGGCAGAGGGAGGGAGAGAGATACTGTTATTTTACTATTTTGAGAATTTTGAGGAAGGAAGAATTTTCTAACCCCAGTTTAATCTGCTGATCTCTCAGCCTGAGATTGTTTAGTCTGTGCGTAAACTAGGTGTACCCTTGCCTCTCCTGCTATGTGCACTGGGTTTAGGCTCCAGCAAACCCTGTGACCCAGGGAATAAGTGTGTAAGAACGTGAATGAATGTTTACTCATGTTATCTTGACTGTCCACATGTATAAAGTGTTTAGGATCCTTAAAAAATAGACATCAACCCATAACCAGTGAATCTTTGCTTTTCCCAGCCTCCATCTCTTCTAGTCTCCACAATTCCCAGCCTCCACCTATTTTATTCTTGAAATAATTTTAAAAGCTGATTTATATTCCCATTTTCAAAGTTTTTTCATTAGCAAAAAATACATGAGTTTTTAAATTAAGTTCAAAATACTGTTTAATGCATTTTGTGTGTGTTCTTTAGATCTTTATGTAAATTTGTGACGCACATATATCACTTTGAATGTGCGTCAGACACTGTGAACCCGGAAATGCCAGTTTTACCAGGGAACCACGCATGCGCAGTTGATAGTGAGGATGGAGGTGGTGCAGGAGGGTGGGTGTGTTCTCTCTCTCGCGCTCTCCTCGTTGAGGCTGTTTTGCGCCGTGTGTTTGTCTGCGTTTCTTCTGCATACACCTCACAGCGTGTCTCACGTGCGAAGGAGCAAGAATTCCTTCTGTTTACATGGATTTTAAACACACACACCTTCTGCACTCCTAACTCTTTTTATCTATTATTTTTTTTACTTTAGTATTTTTTTTCTCTTGCAATAAAGATGGAGCTCCCTGCGGCGGGAGAGCGCGTGTTCGCCGTGGAGAGCATAGAGAAGAAACGAATGCGAAAGGTTTCATTTTTAATTGCGTATTACATAAAAAAAAACTGTTTCAACTACAGATACTTTATACATTAATTTATTCATATTATAATAAAATAAAAAACAACTTTATAATTTGATTTAATTGATGACATAATCATCCGCAGGGAAGGTTCGAGTACCTGGTCAAGTGGAGAGGCTGGTCATCAAAGTAAGATGTGTGCGTGTGTGTGTGTGCGTGCTTGAAAGTGCGAGCGGAAGGAAATATTTCATGCCGTGCTTGAGATGCTTTTCTATCATCTAAATTTTTACTACATTTCTGTGATGTGTGAATGTTATTATTTTTATTACTATTTTATTATTTAATTATAATCGCAGATGCCGAAAATAACAGGAGAGGAATGTCGGAATTTTATCTGACAAAATGTCGCAATTCCTGTGATTATCAAACATCTATTTTCTCTCTCTCTCTCTCTCTCTCTCTCTCTCTCTCTCTCTCTCTCTCTCTCTCTCTCTCTCTCTCTCTCTCTCTCAGGTACAACACGTGGGAACCAGAGGAAAACATCCTTGACCCGCGCCTGCTTGTCGCGTTCCAGCGCAGGTGAGTAGCGCGTAACAGGCGTTTACGATTTTCGGGTTGCCAGATTGATAAGCAAGAACAGGTGCGGTGTGCAGGTGCACTCTCTTTCCCTGAGAGTCATATGATGATTATGATGTCTCTCTCTGTCTCTCTCTTTCTCTCTTTTTCTCTCTCTCTCTCCAAACAGTTAACTGGCTAATCCGGTTATGTAACCTTGATACTCCATCCCTGGATTGATCTTAAACTCTAAAGTTCACACATGGAGCTGAAATGTGTTTAGTTCTCCTGTTTGTGACCTTAACACACACCGTTTAACCTCCACGACAGAGATCTGTAGACATTTTCCGTGTCGCCACATACGTTAATGCCGCTGTACTCCCTACCCCCGCCTGCCAGAGGAGCATTCTGAGACGGCGAGTGAGTTTGAGCAGTCAGTCGCCGGGGGAATTTTTTCTGTTTTGAATAAATTGCACGCCCCCATACAGTTGAAGCTACTTCTCTGATGCTCTGTTAGGGTTTTTTCCAACTAATAGTATAAATAAAAATTTCACACACACATTAATTATCCTCAGCTACACAGTTAGATTATGTTAGTGGGAGTTTGACAGAATATGGAGGTTTTTGGAATGACTTCCATAAATCACACTCAGGAATCAAATCAGGAGATTTAGTGAAGGCAGCAGATGATGGATGTGGTGTTCATGCTGTCAGAGAAATTCATTTAAGTGCAGCTCAGGTGGGTCTTTGTAACGGAAGTGTAAGTGGTTAACAACAACAAGCAGAAAGTAATCGAAATCCTTTTTTTTTTTTTTTTTCTTCATGAAAAACCTTCAAAAATATTTAAAAATGAAACTGACTTTTAGAAGAACATTTCAGAGGGCTATTGAGTGTCAACAAATAACAGACAGAGATAAAAAAAAAACAATCAAGAGAAAAGTATTTAAAGTAGAAACCTCTTGAGCAGCTGGTTTTGTTGGCTAAACCAATGAATAAGAATCTGAGCAAGTTTGTGTGTTTATAGGGAACGCGAGGAACAGCTGATGAGCAAGAGAGGTCCAAAACCAAAGCATTTACTTTCAGAGGTAAGGAACATTCACACACACTTACACACACTCTTGGTATCTGGTGTCCAAATATTTGCATTGTAAATTATTTAGGGAATTGATTGTAAGAGTTTCTTTCTCATCCATCTAAGACACAGGTCTCCTCTTTTGCCCTGAGATCCAGCGTTTTCTCCCAGGACAATGCGAGGCAACAGTTTGAACTGGACAGCATTATACAGGATACATACCGGAACCTAAAGGATGTCCTGACTGATGGGAAGAAAAAGGAGAAGCAGTATTACCATCTCCAAGGCAGGAAGCATTACCAGTACCGACCCGAGCTCACACTGTACCAGCAGGAAGCGAACCAGGAGCATTGTAACCTGAAGGAAGACCACACAGAGCTGGAGAAATGTCTGGTTAAGGGGAATGGAAATCCAAAAGTCATTGAGGATCAAACGAAAGCAAACGGAATTAAGAGAAAACTAAAAATTGTGAAGAACAAGGACAAAAACGGACGGATCGTCATTGTGATGAGTAAATACATGAAGAACGAGAAGCAGCCAGACAGAGGGCTAGCGCAGAACCTAATGTCAGAGCCAGAAAGTAATTACGTCAGTAGCACCATGGATGGAATCGAAACGTCGGAGAGAAACGCCTTTACAAACAACCAAAATAGACCAAAGGACAGCACTCCAGATTCCTCAGAACCCGTCATCAGGTCACACCAGTGTCATCACTCGGAACCCTGCAAGAAGAAACTGGACTCTGGTAGCATCCTAAGCTCTCAAACCATCAGCTCACCAAACGCTAGCACAAGTCAGGATCAGAGCAGCAGCGCGAGTCTGAACGGATGCGACGACCTGACCACAGATAACTCTGACTCATGTCAGGACGAGCCGATGGATTTAAGCTTTACTGGTGGTCAAGGAGAAAGGAACTCTCTAATGGACTGTCGGACAAGGGGGCACACGGACCAAGATACCACTGCAACACAGGCGTCTCCAGATTTTGTGCCATTTTTAGGGAATATAATCATCACGGACGTGACGACAAACTGCCTCACTGTGACGTTTAAGGAATATGTTCCCGTCTAACGTTTCTTTCACTTTGTTTATTTGTGTGAGAAATGTATATATTTATTTAAAACACACCTAACATACACTAACAAACGCATACAAAGTCACTGTTTCTGTCTGCTGTTTGAAGATGTGTAAGCTGACTTAAAAACAAAACATTCATTCTTCGCAAAGCTGCATAAATTCAAATACACCCTGTTGTAATTTTGATCAGCAGGGTTGCCACGTCTGTGTTATTTTTACACTTTTAAAAATAAAAATGACGTTTGAGTGACAATACCTTTTGATGGTGTTTTCCATAAAGTGCTTTTAATATACACACAGGACCAGATTCTGGTCATGTGATGCAACTGCATTGGTTATACCTCTAGATACCTCTAGATTAATTAAGTCAGAGAATAAAGTCATTAATGACGTGCAATGTGAATCATTCCTGCAGTGGGTGTAATTACATGTCCAAGATTACAGTGCAGATTATGATAATGAAGGATGTAACCAGTGTCATAATCACACCTGGATCACGTGTCAGTTACCAAACCGGTGTTACTGTGGACTTATGAAGGACATAAACAACACGTGAGACATTGTCACGTAATTACATTTATATATATATATATATGCGTCAATTTTCACGGGAGGCAACAAAAAACAAACAGGAAGTTTAAAATGAAGAATTAAAGAAAACGGAAGCCTTTTTATAGCTTAACTCTCACTATGACTGTGTGTGTGTGTGTGAGAGAGAGAGAGAGAGAGAGAGAGAGAGAGAGAGAGAGAGAGAGAGCTTAGAAACTAAAATTTTATATAAGAATAAATGAATTATTAATAATGTCTTCATGTCCGCATTAGTTTACTAAACTCGGTCCAGTTGCATTTTATTACAATCCACATTATAACACTGGATTATTTCTATTCTGTGCATTCTATATATTTTTACACGCGCGCTTGAGCTTTAAGACGACCGGAACCTGAAGTCTCTACAGTATTAGTTACAGAAATCTTATTTATTAATTATGGATCAGAATTTACGCACTTTCCTCACGGCGGGAGATGTCCGTCCCCCGATCCATCGGTATGTGTGTTGGGACAATTCACAAAAACAAGATCATAAAAATGTATTTTAAAAACATTTCTATGATCAATAACATTCAGTCCTGAAATAACAATTTTATTATATAATTGTAAAGTTTTATCTAAAATATTAAACTTCAGTTAAAATTCAGCACTGCGAGTTTATGGGTTAAATATGCCCTCCTTCTCCTGATCCCCCCCTACGACCACGATGACCACACACCTCGAACCCTGATTAAAGCGCTCTATCAGCGGTTCTGCACGTTTCCGGAATATTTTGCGGCTACAACGTGCGCGCCTCCTCGGAAAAAAAGGAAAAACGCCATCCAATCATCTCCTTCCAGCTCGTAGCGCACCGGACCTAGGAGGCCAATCAGTGCTTTCTTTAAGGACACGTCACTTACGTTTTATTTGAATAAAGAGAGACTGTAATCATCATCATCATCATCATCATCATCATCATCATCATCATCATCATCATCATCATCATCATCATCATCATCAT
>JAOTRA010001900.1:0-10163 GCA_026260255.1 Pseudolaguvia tuberculata | reverse complement strand
TTTGGATTGTTGTTTGGATTTGTTTGCCTTCCCACTCCCTCTCCCAAAATAAACCTGTTGATCCCATTTCTCTGCATTATGGATTCTACTCATTTGCCTACAGCCACTCAGTTACACGTTGATCTAACATACATGTTTTGGCATGAGGGAGGAAAAAAAATTTTTTATGCAGAAAAAACATGCAAACTCCGCACAGATAGACCCCTTGCCCTTTTTTTTCAATCAGGCTAGTCACTACGCCATACGCTGGCCATAAATAATATGACTTCCTGTTCTGATGAAAGATAACTGTAACAAACTATTTGTAGCCGAGTCCATTTCTCAGCAAACAGCTTTATTAAGATAACCATTCAAGTCGTAAACACACATTCAACTAGCAAACCCGTAGTCAGGAAGACCGGCAAAAGGTTCGATATACTAAGACACCATAAACTAAGTAGATATGCTCAGTAATGTACACTGTTTGGCAAACAATGGGGTCGCAACTTAAATTAAATAAATTTCCTACATTCTGAACGATCTCTTGTCTACTTTCGGGATTTAGGGTGGAAATTTAATCTTTATTATCTAATACAGATAGAATAGGAGAAAACCTCAAATCTTAACTTCAGTGAACTTGTCCATATGTGGAGGAAGGTTGTATCCGGTCCCTGGACCATTGTTTAAGGATCCCTGGTCTAAGGGATAAAACTGGGCTACAGATTACCGAGTTTCTGTTCTTTTTATCCGAAACTGTTTTGAGTATAATATAAAACAGGTGTGAATAAAAAAGATAAAGCATGTTGATAGTATAGAACTACAGGGCACAAAGCCGCAAGACCTCCACATCCATGCACACAGACTGACGCTGACTTTTGCACACAGACAGCATCATGGTATCTCCATGCATTTTATACTTTGGTAAGAAAAGGCCAGTGGTTTCCTCCGTCACTGTTCTGCACCGGACCTCTGTTATTGGACCGGAGGGAACAGAACACATCATCGTCCTTTCAAACCAGATGGGCTGCAACAGTTTATTGGGTTCTAATACTTTTTCCAGAAAAAGGAATCTAAAATTACAATCAAACATCACTAAACTGTTTAAACCAGCCAATGTTTAAAGTAATGAATTAAGATTCCAACGGATAATATTTATTCACTTTTAATGAAAAATAATGGCAATGTGATGTGACAAAAGGATGAAAGAGCTAAAGAGTTACCCCGATTTAAAGACCATGCGTACAATAGGTTGTCATTATATTCTGCTGAATTTAAAGTTATGAATCTAAAATAAAAATCTTTATTTTGATGAATAGGGTTTGTAGCTTGAAGTTAATAAAACAATCCAAATTTCCTATCCTTATGATACATATATGATAATCTGAATAAGAAGGTATGATACAGTATAACCTGCTCATTGATTATACTAGTCATTCATTCATTCATTCATTCATTCATTCATTCATTCATTCATTCATCTTGTTACCCGCTTATTCCCGAATTGGTTCTGCTGGAGCTTATCTAAGTCACAGGGCCAGACTGGCGACAGGCTGAAACAACAGTATCTGGAGGAAACCCACACATATGCTGAGAGAACATCTACAGCTGTAGTTGATTTGCTTTGAAATGTAAGTGAAAAGCTATAAGATCTGTATAAACATATTATTCTTTCTGTTATTGTAATTTTGGTATCTAGCGTTTTGTAACTATTCCCTTCAGTGTATCGTCTCGTGTATAGTCTGAGTCTTTTGTTTTCATCCTCAGTTACTGTATATATCTCTGCACCACTGTTTATGAATAAACCTCACTGCATTATGGATCCGCCTCTCTTCTCTGCAATCACCGTATCGGTACAGAATAACCCAACTACCACGGATCCAGCGGGAAGTAATAGGGTGAGGAATTTATTACTTAAACCGTTCAACCCGGAGTTTTTGTCTAGCCCAGCTATCGAGAGCATTTCCCCTAGAGACTATGGTCTATTTTCCTGTACCTGTTTATGTTTTTGTTTTGGTGTATTTCTGTAACTATCTTTGCCCCGATCGCGTTATGTTGTGCCTGATTTGTTCTCTCCTCGCATTATCTGTGTACTTTCTTCCTCCCTGCCTCTCTCCCTCTCTCTCTCTCCTTCCTCGGGGTGCTCGTTTGGCCCCTATCAGTGTCTCTCCTTCCTTGCTCTTCTCCCTGTTGCGTAAGTGTGCCTTCCTCTTTGGTCTCCTCTTTGTACTCTGGTTTCTGTCTCTCTTATGTTCTCTGGCTTTCTCCCAACTCTTTTTTTTTTTCTCCCCCATCCTTGTTGCTCCCTGTTGCCCCGACTGATTTTGCCTGCCCGTTCTGTCTTTTCTCCCTTATCTGTGTATTTAGGTTCTGGTACTGTGTTTCAGTTTTTTCCTTTTGTGTTTTGGAGGCGTCTTTTAGAGAGGGGGGCTAGCTAAGGTGGCCCAGGGCACCTTACAGCAGGGTCACATACAGTTTTTGGAGTCCCCTTGGCTGGAAATCGAATCCAGGACATTCTTTTTTTTTTTTGAGGCGCCCAGGCTCCCCGCCCCTTATTTTAACTTAGAAACCTAGAACCTTATTTAATGTGTATATTCCAGTGTGAACCAATCGCAAAAGAACAAATGAGATATCAATAAAAAGGTCAGTGAAAAGCTATAAATCATTGTTTCTACAGCAGAAGATAATTGTGGTGTGTAGGGGAAGGGGGGGTGCATACACAACTTCAGAAGTGTAATAACATGTGTAAACATTCCTGCCTACTGTAAATGAGTCGCAGCTGTAGGATGTCTGAGATCCAAATACGCAAATGAGTGCAAATTATCAAACTAAAACAAGACGTGTGTGAAGAAAGAGGTTTATTATCCGGGAATCGGAATGATTAACCAGCCGTAGTGTTACATTTGCATTTCATTTTATTCATTAACATTTACAAATGAGAACAGATGGTTAAAATCAAGTTTGTTGGGAAAGATTGAAGAAAAGTAAAACATGAACAAATGTACTTACTTACTTAACATTTACTGCATTTGGCAGACGCCTTTAAACACAGTGGATTTTATATATAAAGCTAAACACTTTGGGTTCAGGGCCTTGCTCAGGGGCCCAACAGTGTCAGATAGTTGGTGTTGGCAATCAAATCCTGAGCAGTCCAACACCTTAACCGCTGGGCTACAACTTCAACCTCCTTGAAATAATTAACACGGTGGTTTCACTGGATTAACAAAAACATTTGGCCAAATTTTCAACCAGTAAAACCAGATGGTTTCATTAACTGGCTGTGAATCTGAAGGGAAATGAGTCAGAAGATTGATTTTAGTGTTTTCCCCATTGTTTAATTTAACTTAACAAATGTTAGATGTTTATGAGAATTTCCCAGAGAGGAGAAATGATTTTTATTTATTTATTTATTTATTTATTATTGTTGTTAATGTAACACGCATGTTTTGACAATGACCCTGAGCACAAAACCTCTAAGCAACATTAACATGTGCTATTATTTGGAAAAACACCTGTATTCAGCTCAAAGTCTGGGTCTTACCACCAGCTGAACCCCTTTGGGAACCATCCTAGACCTCCTTACCTGACCCACCCCAGACCTCCTTACATGACTCACCCCAGACCTCCTTACATGACTCACCCCAGACCTCCTTACCTGACATTAGTGTCTGATCTCACTAATGCTGTTGGAGTTGAATGAAGAGATTCTCACATTCAAGCCCCACAGCGGACTGGAAGGTTTTACTAGAGTTTCATCTAGATACTAGAGTCGAGTTTCATCCAATACCGAAATGGGAACAAATGTGGAAGATGTTTCCATTTTTGTGGAAATATATTGTGTCTGGTAATCTAGTTAAAAATAAATTAAATAGAATGAAAAAGCCTCTTATAAGGGCTATTGGTTTTAATCAACCCATTAATTATCACTGTGGAACCTGGCTATCAATGCCAAATATAAACAAACATATCATATTTATTTATTTATTTATTCATTTATTTATTTATTAATGTATTCGTTTGTTTGTTTGTTTGTTTGTTTATTTCTTTTTGCATGTAATATAATTTTAAAAGACCTTGATGACCTTGGATTACAGTGATTTCTGGTTTTCTTCTAATAAAACTCGCACAGATTTCTAAAAAAAGGAATTATCTCCAATCATCTGGTTATGATTATCTGGCATGAGATACAGAACACAGACTCTGCTTCGTTGGTACTGTAGAAGTCATGTTAGGTCAGATTAAGCCAATGGGTGTGGAATCAGCAAGGGAAAAAAATGGGGTAACACTGGCCTCCCGAATGCACATGTATCAGGCATGTGATAAAGGGATAAAGAAATTAAAACAGACACCAGCTTCATTTATAAACTAGCATGACGTAAAAATAAAACCACAAGGCCCTTGAAGATGGTTAAATAAAAAAAGGTAAATGGACACATTGAACCCAGCCATTAGGGTTTCACAAGCCAGTGCATTCTTAGTTCCAGTTCCAAGCCCGGATAAATGATTTGCATTAGGATCCAGCGTAAAACTGCACCAAATAAAATAAGAATCTGATACCGGATCGGTCGCGGCCCGGAATAACAAGGGCCACCACATGTACTGTTAACTGGTTACTTTAAATGTTGGTACTATGACTGGTAAAGGAAGAGAGTTAGCTGACATGATGGAGCGTAGAAAGGTGGATGTATTGTGTGTTCAGGAGACCAGGTGAAAAGGCAGTAAGGCCAGGAATATTGAACACATATTTGAAGAAGAAGGAAGAACTTAGGGTAGAGGATAAGAGTGGAAGAAGTTGCACACAGGTGGAGTATATGTTGTGCAGGAGAGGAAACCTGAAAGAGATTGTGGACTGTAAGGTGGAGGCAGGGGATAGTGTAGCTAAACAGCATCGGATGGAGGTATGTAGGATGGATTTGGAGGTGAGGATGAAGAGGAAGAGACAGAGGACAGAAAAGAGAATAAGATGGTGGTCCTAACTGCTTGTCCAATGTGTAATGGGATAGGATCCCGCAGACCCTTTCAACCCCAAATTAGGGAATAAGCAAGTTAGAAAAGCAATGACTGTTGATTATCAATTGTTCTTGGTGTCCAACATTCACTCCTCTACTGACACTAATGAAATGAATACAATTTGTTGAGTATGAGACATTTTAACATTTCATTCTAAACCATCTCGTGAATAAACTTGCTTTGACACATTTGGAGTGGAATCTGATTGAGGAAGTCTGTACCTCTTTACCCACCACATCTGTATCTGTAAAGTTCATACAGCTGCTCGTAAGAGGTAACCTATAACCACATAAGACATTATTAAATCCCAAACCACTCATTACTGGGCATCTGTTGCACAGCATATGGTGTGAAGGTTAATGAATCCTTCCATATGCAGTGCGCCTCCCGTTGACAAGAATTCGTTTTCAATTTTTTGCCAAACACTGTATTTTATTGTGATATTTTTTTTTCTTATAACAGCTCCAGCAGACCCCCGTGATCCTGAATTAGAGAATAAGCGGGTTAGAAGATAAATGATTGAATGAATAAAGAGAATTGCACTGCCTTGTCAGCACTGGTCTATGTCTTGCTCACATTTTACAAAATTGCCCATGTGCACTTTATCTTGTTTGCAGTCTGTGTTAATTTCCTCTTTGCTTCAGTTCTTTGATGTCTCATGCAGCTCTGTGTTTAGCTCCATGGCCCTGTAGCAATGTCTCACTGTCTCATTCTCACCAGCCAAATGGCCAAAATCTTCTTGATTTGTCATCATCTTGTTATCTGAAGTGGAATGCCAACTGCACCACAGACCTCCTTACCCGACAATAATGTCTGATCTCACTAATACTATAGGAGCTGTATGAAGAGATATCTCACATTCAAACTTCACGCTGGAGTGAAAAGTCTTACAAGAATAGTGGAGCTTCATACAAAAGCAAAATGTATAGTATAGTGTAGTATAAAGTATAGTTTAGTGTAGTATAAAGTATAGTATAAAGTATAGTATAGTGTAGTATAAAGTATAGTATAAAGTATGGTATAATATAAAGTATAGTGTATTATAAGGTACAGTACAGTGTAGTATAAAGTATAGCTTAGTATAGTATAAAGTATAGTATAAAGTATAGTATAAAATATAGTATAGTGTAGTATTAAGTATAGTATAGTGTAGTATAAAGTATAGTATAAAGTATAGTATGGTGCAGTGTAAAGTATAGTATAAAGTATAGTATAGTGTAGTATAAAGTGTAGTATAGTGTAGTATAACGTATAGTATAGTGTAGTATAAAGTATAGTATAAAGTATAGTATAGTGTAGTATAAAGTATAGTATAAAGTATGGTATAATATAAAGTATAGTGTATTATAAGGTACAGTACAGTGTAGTATAAAGTATAGCTTAGTATAGTATAAAGTATAGTATAAAGTATAGTATAAAATATAGTATAGTGTAGTATTAAGTATAGTATAGTGTAGTATAAAGTATAGTATAAAGTATAGTATGGTGCAGTGTAAAGTATAGTATAAAGTATAGTATAGTGTAGTATAAAGTGTAGTATAGTGTAGTATAAAGTGTAGTATAGTGTAGTATAAAGTATAGTATAGTGTAGTATAGTGTAGTATAAAGTATAGTATAAAGTATGGTATAATATAAAGTATAGTGTATTATAAAGTACAGTGCAGTGTAGTATAAAGTATAGTTTAGTATAGTATAAAGTATAGTATAACGTATAGTATAGTATAAAATATAGTATAGTGTAATATTAAGTATAGTATAGTATAAAGTGTAGTACAAAGTATGGTATAGTATAAAGTATAGTGTAGTGTAGTATAAAGTATAGTATAAAGTATAGTGTATAGTATAGTATAGTGTAGTATAAAGTATAGCATAGTATAAAATATGATATATTCTATAGTATAGTATAAAGTATAGTGTAGCAAAGTATAGTATAGAGTATAGTATAAAGTATAGTATAGTGTAGTATAAAGTGTAGTATAAAGTATAGTAAGTAGTATAAAGTATAGTGTAGTGTAGTATAAAGTATAGTATAAAGTATAGTATGGTGTAGTATAAAGTATAGTATAAAGTATAATATAGTGTAGTATAAAGTTTAGTATAAAGTATATTATAGTGTAGTATAAATTATAGTTTAAAGTATAGTGTAGTGTAGTATAAAGTATAGTGTAGTGTAGTATAAAGTATAGTATAAAATATAGTATAGTGAATTATAAGCATTGTCAAAAAAACAGGAGGAGGAGCTGGAGGTGGCAGAGTTGAAGATGCTGAGATTTTCGTTGGGAGGGACGAGGATGGACAGGATTAGAAATCAGTTTATTAGAGGGACGGCGCATGTAGGATGTTTTGGAGACAAGTTGAGAGAGGCTAGGTTGAGATGGTTTGGACATGTGCAGAGGAGGGACATGCAGTATATTGGTAGGAGAATGCTAAGGATGGAGGTGGAGGACAGGAGGAAAAGTGGAAGACCAAAGAGAAGGTTTATGGATGTGTTGAAAGAAGATATGCAGGTGGCAGAGTTAGTGGACAGGGTAGTGTGGAGAAGGAGACAAGGTAGTGTGGAGGCAACCCCTAACTGGAGCAGCTGAAAGAAGAAGAGTGTATAAAGTATAGTATAGCATAGTATGAAGCATAGTATAGTGTAGTATACAGTATGGTATATTGTAGTATAAAGCATTGTGTAGTGTAGTATAAAGTATAGTATAGTATAAAGTATGGTATAGGGCACTGTTATTGTGTATCTTTGTCAAATAAAAGCTTCCATAAGTTAAAATAAAATACATTATATAAAATAAAACACATTATTTGGTGATTTGTTAAAAAATAAAAAAAGCAACTGTAATTACTTTTAATACTTTTGCTACTGTTGACTTGTCTCTCCTCACATTGCAATACTGTAATCGTAATAGTACACAAGGACTTGAAGAAACAATAAATACCAGTGTAACATCAGTAAAACAGTATAGTGTATTCTAGTGTATTTGCCCTTTTTGTTGGGCTCAGGGTGTAACATAGCATACCTCTGATCAATATCTTGTGGCAACATTGTCCAAAGTGAAAATATGGAATTCTTATGCATTATCCATGAAGCTCTGCAAGTCTAAACTGGAGGCTTAGTTAGGTTGTTACTTTTTAAGGAGTTTAGACTGAGAATTTACAATGTGGCGGATCAATATTTAGAGGGCTAACGTAACCTACTGCACCCCAGAATCTCAGCTTTGCTGTCATAAAGCTTGAAGCTTAAAGCCTAAGGTCTTATCATACATCTAGAACATTCCCACAAACCTATAAGTAGAGAATCTACAGTATAACCTGATGACAGAAATATCATTTCGCAGTGCCAAGAGTTTTGTAGCTTCTTGTTGAATCGCTCCAAGCCACTGCAGTCATTTGGTGTGTTTAATCATGCAATGACTAACTGGCAAAAATATAGATCTTTATATGCAGCTTTAGCCTATAGCTATTCTTACTGTCTATGTGGATGCGTCTGATATTAAAAATGTCATGTGACAGGCAAATGAAACTTTATGGATCAAGTATACATATCACAGGGCAATGGCCTGGTGGCTATAACCAATGTCCCTCTGTCCTCATCTGTGTAAATGCCCAAAACCTGAGCTAAACCAAGAATCACATCAAGCTAAATGAGAATAAAACCATGAAAGTTTGGGGCTCTGTGGCCTAATGGATCAGGCATCAGCCCTCTGAGCTGAGGATTGTAGGTTTGAGTCCTGTCTGCAAATACCCCAGTCCTTAACTGTCCAGGGTGTCCCCCTGCCTCTCACCCCATAAGCCGGTAACAAGATGAGTGAGTGAATGAATGAATAAAATCTTAAAAAGCAATTATTTCAGTTTTCAGTGTTAAAAAGAATGAGAACAAAAAACAAATTAATTTTCCCACTGGGATTTCTGCTGGAATCTGAATGTTGTAAATCTTCGGTTTTACATACTCTGGTAAATTGTCTTTCTGCTTTAAATGGCTTTTTATTCCCCTGACATTGAGTGAGGTTCTTATAGTCCAAACAAACACTTAACGAAGAACTACTAACCGTAATGACAACATGAGCCTCAGACAAAAGAAGGTCAGGAAAGGAAAACACAAAAAGTCTGAAAAGTTTGATTTAACTTGATGGAAAAAGTTCCGTCACAAAGACGCGCCACTGCTGCAATACAAACAACTTTTCTATGCCTTATCTACCAGCTGCCAAAAGCCTAAGAGATCTTCACTGAAACGCAGACCAGAATCCTGGACATATACAAAATGTTTGTCTGCCGCTACTGTGTCCATCGTATTTGGAGGACAATCAGCGTTTTCTGGCAGCAATTCCGGACAAATTCCGGACAAATTCCGGACAAATTCCGGACAAATTCGAATCACTTCTTCTTTCCTCACATTTTTCTCCTTAAAGTTTTTTGGCAGTCTGTTCCAGTGCCTAGAGTATCGCTTCAATTTCAACGTGACTAATGCGCTCATTCGACAACACCAGCACATGTTATTGAGCTCTGAAAATTTCCTGTTGCCATTACTATTGGAGAAGGAAACTTTTCTACTGAAACTCTGGTAATTCCATTGACAGCAATGAACTAGAATGATGCAGCTAACTGATGTGTCCGTGTCAGCAGACATTTCTTTCTTTCTTTCTTCATCACAAAATTATTCCTTTTCTTATCGGCTGAGTTTCTGAACTGTGATGCACGAGTAGCTCGAAATACTTCAATCAAATGCGTATTAAAAAGTGAGAAGGAAATGTGTTAATGCTTAGAATACTTTTTTAATAGCTGTTAAATCATAACACATGTTCACAGCGCCACCTTGAGCTCTCGCTGAGTCTACAAATTCATCTGTGTTGTGTATACGCAAAACATCATCGATCCGAAAATCAGTCAGGTTGCCATTACTAAATGTATTTAATGGCATTGAACCGATTGGAGGAGGTGGCAGAGTTAAAGATGTGGAGATGTTCATTGGGTGTGACGAGGATGGACAGGATTAGAAATGAGTTCATTAGAAAGACAGTGCATGTAGGATGTTTTGGAGACAAGGTGAGGGAGGACAGGTTGAGATGGTTAGGACATGTGCAAAGGAGGGACATGCAGTATATTGGTAGGAGGAAAAGAGGAAGAGCAAAGAGGAGGTTTATGGATGTGGTGAAGGAAGATCTGCAGGTAGTTGGGGTGAA
>JAOTRA010001844.1:0-10166 GCA_026260255.1 Pseudolaguvia tuberculata | reverse complement strand
ACACACACACACACACACACACACACACACACACACACACACACACACACACACACACACACACACACACGTGTATTGTACACATCCTATTCCTTGTAACTATATATATAAAAAAAAAAGTGAAGCTTGGTGAGACTTACCCTCTGAAGACTAGTCACTTCCTTATTGATTTTGCTCACTTGGATGCGCATGACATTTAGGTACTTTTCTGTGTTTAGTCTTAGAAGATGATCATGTACCAGCCGGAGTGCCATCTGCCCTGCCATCTCACCTGCAGCTTTGGCCAGAGCGAGTAAGTTTGATGCTTTACTCTCTAGATTCTTTCTTGTATCCAGCAAGGTGCCAAAGTACAAGTATTGTTTATCCTACAAAACAAAAGGGAACATCTTAATCTAAACTGATTTGAAGTTAACCTTTAGATAGACCCCACCACTAAATTCAGACTCTCACCTGAGTGAACCGAAAAGACACGGACGGGATTCCAGAAAAGGCCAGAAACGGATAGGCAGAGTCCTCCAGCCTCATCGGCTCCATCCTGTGAAAGAAAAAAAAATAAAATCCATCATTCAAACAACCAGAAATCTGAATTCCTTTTTCAGATAGTGCGGCACACGTACACAGTCGCCTCCCAGTTGGTTCCGGTCAGTTGTGCAAACAAGTTTTTGTTGGGGTCCGAGGGTGAAGGTACCTCTTTTAAAGTACTCTGGATTAGATCATACAGCAATGGACTTGCACTCGCTTTAATAAAATCCGAACCTGTACAGCATGGACGGGAAGTTTAGAGTTCAGATTTGTCACACTAAGATTTAAAGTAAAAAAAAAAAAAAAAAGGTCGATACGGCACCTGTGACAACTCTATCCAGGCTAATGTAGGAGAAAGCCTTCATATTTAATGATGGTAAATATCCCTGTGGGTTAAAAAAAAAACAAAAACACACCTAACATTACTACTAACACAAAGGATTAGAACAGATGACCATTAAAATCCTATTCCAGATGTAGTCTCACTCACACTCCTATAATTAACAAAAACTGGATAGTGCCATGTGACTGGATACATGTTTTCATTCAGTCACTATTAGTCAGATAATAAAGCAATTATTGATCCACTATACAACTAATAATTCCAATTTTTTTGCTTATGTTTATTATTAGAGTTAGAATTTACCCTTGAACAGGAATGTGAGTAAACTGTTACTACCTCCAGCCACTCAGTGGCACCAACAGCTCCGTATTCTCCAGCACTCCAACTGGCAAACACTATGCTCCTTCGGGGTTTGAACCCATCTTGGGAAAAAAAAAAAAAAAAAAAAATTGGAGCTCATTAAAAAAGAGAAACGTTTTAAGGGTACGATTTTTTTTCTATATAGGGCATACGTACCGTCGTGTATCATGCTGGTAATAACTCTGGCCAACTCAAGCAGCAAACTAGTTCCAACGGTAGACGAAGCGAATCCAGCACCCCAGGCATCCCTCTGAGCTCCGATCACAACATAGCGGTCTGCACCACCAGATTACGAGTGAAGATGGATTAACAGGATTCAGACATATCGGATTCAAAATATTGTGCAAAAAGATGATGTAATGAGTCACGTACCGGGATCTACGAAACCTTTGATGACTCCAAAAATGTTATGGATTTGTATCTCAGTCAGCTCGTTGTTTACCTCCACCAAAACAGTGTCATTGATATCACCAAGCTTGTACTCAACATCTCGCAGACCTCCATCTGCCCATCCGTGAGGAGGAACACGACCTACCATGTTCCTGCACAGCAGAAAACGTGTCAGCAGCATTTTTCCACATTTGTAAGAAATGAAAAAGAAAATAAAGTTTCTTCTTTTGTTTTACTTCATAATGGCTGCAGCCGTAGTGGCTCTGATGGTCTGGACCGGGATGCTAGGCAGGCCTGATGATTTTGCTGGGGGAAACTGGGTGTGGTTGAAAGATGGGAAACCTGGAGTATACGGATCACCAGAGCCAAGATGGACCTGTGAGAGGAAACCAGAGGTTAAAGTGAAGAACTGAGCAACCTGCCTGGATCGACAGTCTATGGAAAAGTCTCTTCATGGAATTCCAAGACTTACATGACCAAACAAGTTTGTGTTGTCACTAAACTGGTAGTCAGCAGGGTCAGGGTAGATCAGCACTGAACTTGCGTCAACCTTGACTGCGTTAGCAACCTGTTTCACAAACAAAAAACCCTCAGTAATTAGGCCGTGCTCTTAGAGTTTAAAATCAACAAACCTCACTGAATGAGAAGCTCAAAGTTATAATATCTACTGAAAATAAATTCATTAAAATAATATTTAAACAAATAAAAGTAAGTCATTATATATAAAATATGAATAAACAATTAAATGGAAACAATTAAAATAGGGCGATGCGGTGGCATAGTGTTTAGCACGGTTGTCTCACAACAAGAAGGTACCGGGTTCCATTCCCGGGATGAAGATCTTTCTGTGCAGAATTTGCATGTTCTCCCCAAGCTTGCGTGGGTTTCCTTCGGGTACCTTGGTTTCCTCAGACAGTCCAAGAATATGTACATTAGGTTGACTTGTGAGTCAAAATAATTGTCTATAGGAGAGTGTGTGTGTGTGTGAGAATGGTTGTTCGTTCATGTGTTGCCCTGTCACAGACTGGTGACCTGTCCAGGATGTCTCTTGCCCTCTGTGTGCTGGGATAGGCTACAGCAGACCCCCGTGACCCAGAATTAGGGAATAAGTGTGTAAGATGAATGAATGCTTTTTTTTAAAAAAAATTGAACTGTATAAATTTATAATAAATAAAATGAATTCCTTCATTTTCTTACCCGCTTATTCCCGAATTCGGGGTCACGGGGGTTCTGGTGGCGCCTATCCCAGCACAAATAGGGTGAGAGGCGGGGGTACACCCTGGACGGGTCGCCAGTCCATCTCAGGGCCACACATAAACAACCATTCACACACACATTCACTCCTATGGACAATTTACAATCACCAACCCACCTCATCTACATGTTTTTGGACTGTGGGAGGAAACCCACACAAGCGCAGGGAGAACATGCAAACTCATGCAAACTCTTGTTGTGAGGCGACCTTGCTAACCACTACACAACCACGCCGCCTGTAAATAAAATCAGTCACTTTATACACACACAGACTACATGTGTATTTTCCTTTTTTTTTTTTTTTACCATTTCTATATATTTGAGAACATTTCACTATATGTTGTACTGAGTATAATCCTGTAAGTGAAACACCATTTGAATAATTAAATTGCAAACACAATGCAAACACAATTCCATACAATTAAAATGGATATAAAAAACTAAGCATAATATAACACCAACCTTTTCAGCATAACTATTTTTTCCAGCTCGAACCAAGAGAACTCTGCCCTTCAAGTCAACACCGATGTCTTGTAGCCGCCTCAAGTCGTCTTCTCTTCCATAATACGCGTACAAAACGGCACCCTGGGAAAGTAAATTTGAACCATGGGCTCATTGGCGTCATGCAAAATAAGGAAAACTGAAAGTGTAACTGGGTTAAAACCTGTGCTGTTCCTGGTGCACTGTAGGACAAGTAACCAGCTTCAAAAAACACCATGTTACCGAATGTCACTTTATTCGTTCTGCTTTTTGGAAGGTTCTGGACCTTAACAAAGTGTGTATCGAGCCAAGCTTGCATGCCGTTATCCTTGAACTTTGCTAACACTTTGTTGGCAAGTAGCTCATCTCCTGTAGATCCTGCCTGATGATCTTCACTGGAGAACTCCCTGTGAATGAATGGAAAGGTACAACAGTCACATCAGTACAAAGAAATCTGAAAAAGAAAAAACCTGCGCGCGCGTGTGTGTGTGTGTGTGTGTGTGTGTTTACCTGAGGATCTTGTCAATGCCGGTTGTGGTCAATTTACTTCTCAGCAAAGATGTGACATCACTCCAGTCGAGAGCAGGAACGATTTCCATCCGATTCATTTGATCGTCATCAGAAGGAGAGTCGGGAGCAGATGAAGGAACGGTGCAGGAGCTGCCAGGTTCTTTGGTTGTCTTTTTATATATACTTGAGCCAATCAAAAGTCCTGGAAATGAAATACAAAATCAATCTTCGCGTCCAAGCTTTTGAGAAATAATCCAGCATCTTTGGCCCTAAAAATCAGATAAACGGAATCCAATGGAATATTTAATGGAAAACAATATTACAGCATTTGGCCGACACCCTTATCCAGAGCCACTTACAACTGAGCAATTAGGGGTTAAGGGTCTTGCACAAGGGTCCACAGTGGTGGCTTGGTGGTGCTAGGAATTGATGCCCGGTCTTTCTGGTATTAGTCCTTAACCACTAAGCCACCACTTCCCCCATACACTACCTTCACTCTCACACAATTTTAAAAATAATAAGGAATATTCCAATATAAAAGCTTCATCCTTATCAAAAGCTGAAAGTTAAATTGGAGGCTGAATTGCCTTAATTTAAATAAATATTTCCATGGAAATGGGATGGTCCTCCAGCAGACCCCTGCTACACTGAATTAGGGAATAAACAGGTATGAAGATGAATGAAAATTATGGTAAAACTACAAGACATCTTTATTTTCAAGTTTTTTTATTTATATATATATAAACCAATCATCTTCCTCGTTTATAATTTGGTATAAATTATGTTAATTTTGGTGGCGTAAAAAGTTTCATATCCGCCCTCTTTTCTTCTCCTAACACAGTAGATTTCTTCTTACCGATCAGGAAGCTGATCAGAAGAGCCATCGTTGCTGCTATGCAGAGGTTTCTGGGGTTGCACAGTCCAGCTTTGCTAACGTAGGACGGACGAGTGTAAGGACGTTTTCTGTGATCCGCCACTCCGTTCTCTGCAACCTCCTCCTCTGTGTCAGAAGACATCTTCATCTCCACATGGCTGGAGTCTTCTTCCATGTTCTGGGTAAGGAAACGGGTGTAGGTGCCTTCCGCTCCATTAAACTGTAATATATTGGATGTGCAATAATTCATGTGCCCAGGAATGGTGGTTTGGGGCGGGGGGGGTGTACGTGCATTGTTTGTATTGTAAATATAATAGTAAAAGGTGAATCTACTGCGACCCATACGCAACTTTACTAGCAACTTTCTCATAACATTTAAGCAAAAGTTTCCTTCTTGCACATTTCCCATAAAAGTTAACCTTTGAGTTTTTTTAATGAAGTCATGAACTAATTCATCAACAGTAGGTCCTCTGATGACACTTTATAGGGTGTCCTAATTTTTACACGAGTGTAGATAAATTCAATAAACAGAATAAGAATAACTTAACACACACACACACACACACACACCAGTGTGTCGGACAGTAGCACGAGAATATTAATGCTTTTAGCTAATAACTTACTATTTTTGTTATTGTCGTCCGAGCTTGATCCATGTTGCCTTCACGAATGACTGAAAGAAAAAATATTTAAAAAGTAACATTTTAATTTCAGCCCAAAAGGGTGTATGTTAGGTTGATTGGTGATTCTAAATTGCCCATAAGAGTGTGTGTGAATGGGTGTTCATCTGAGTGTGGCCCGGTGATGGACTGGCAAACTGTCCAGGGTGTACCCCTGCCTCTTGACCTATGTGCACTGGGATAGACTCCAGCAAACCCCCTTTGACCTTGGTTTAGGGAATAATCAGGTAAGAACAATTATATGAATTCTAAAAATTCTTTAGAACATCAGTTGATGCGCCAAAAAAAAAAAAAATTTTAGTCAAATCTCCCACCTGCAGTTACGCATGCGACTATAGCAGATGCATGTTACAATGTGGATGCATTAAGCAGCTCTTATTTTATTTGAATAATTGGTCTACATAACACTCAGGACACAAATGAGACTTAATGCCTCCTCAATCAGGTACCATTTCATGTATTTATTTATTTATCCAAGATTAAGCTTATAAAAGATCAAAGTTATATCAAGAGTATCACTTCCTGTTTACTAAAAAGTGAGGTCTAAAAAAAAAAAAAAAACTTCTGAAACTAATCAAATAAAAGAAAGTCCCTAACAGACATCATGAGGTTTACTCTTTTTCTTTCTTTTATGCATCAGTCTGAAACAGGATCAAGTTCCACCGCAGAGTTTCATCAGCATCATAGAGGTCAATGAAGATTTTACTCAGCTAAGCCAAGACAGATCACAATTAGCATCTGTGATGATTTTCAGCACCTTCATCATGGCTGCAACATCCCATAATACAATTGTAAAAAGATGACGACATTTCCATTGCAAACACTCAATATTAAAAATAAATAAATAAATAAAAGCCAAAGCTTTACACTGTATCTGGTTTAAAATAAATGCTTTTCCATCACAAGACAAGTTTGGTGGTTCGGATATTCAGGTTCTCGAACCTTTGGTTTGCACTGTGATTATAGTTGGAGGACATTCCGCTGAGGTCAGTACAGTGTGATGGAAACGTGTAAATAATCCTGTTCTTAATTACGCCTACAAATCGCAAGTGTCCAACTATAAGACTAAACTCCTTCTGGTCCCCTGTAAGTACTTTTATCTGACCAAACCCAAATAATCTATTATTTACATGATGATCTCATTCCTGTAGAAATATCTAAATATCAGCATACATCAGGGGAAGAAAAAAAAACCCCATCTAAAGTCTCTCGATTTAATACATTATTACTAATACGTTCAAATTCTAAACTTTATAAACAAGATTAAAATATATTTAGGAGCCCAAGTGAAATCAACAAGCACGACTCAATCAAAAGGGGGAAAAACATCAATGTTGGATTTTGTATTAAACCTTGTACTAAAAGATAAACATTAATAAAATTAAATATTTACAGCGTCAGGGTTTAATATACAACAGTCCAGAATACTACAGTTTTAATATAATAAATAAAGCATGGAAACATGATCCTTATTATAAAAAGGAAAGACACCAGCATAACATTTCACACTAAAAGAACCAGGAAGTTCCGTGTATGAAATGAAAGGTGTTCTTCTACAGCTTCTATCTGCATGTGCAGGATTATGTGTGTTCAGAGATAGGATAGGGGTGTAAAGAAATTAAATTTGGGTTACGCCCTGTAAGAAAAGACCAACTGGTAGGGCAAATCGGATCAAAAAAAAAAAAAAAAAAGAAAAAAAAAAAAAAGGGGACATTTATCGTTTGGGCTGAGCAATTTAACCATTTAGTCATTTCATACCTGAAACCCTAGAACTTTAAAACATTTCCCAAAATATTCACAACTTTTTTAAATTAAATAAAAACTACCTTTCCTCGTTATAATCTTGGGCTTGAATAGTTTCCACACCCAAAAGGCTCCAGGGAGCAAACGGTAAATAGATTTGAATCAGGAAGTATAAATTACCCAGGAAAATTACCCAGATAAAAACCAGCGCTCCCCCCCCCCCCACTTCTTGCTCTCTAGTCAAAAGCCTAATAAAATGTCTTTTGTCCAATCACGAGTGTTTGACCAAATCCCCAGCACCATGTGAGCGTCGGGATAAATCAATGGCACACTATAGATTTGGTTCTCTCACTTCAGGTTACCATAAAATGTCCATCCTTCCTGACTTAGAGGACAGGACATGTTGGAGTTAATTCATTGCACACAAAAAAAAACCCCACAAGAACAAGACTTTCTGAAAAGATTTATCCCAAGTCTAAGCTATAAAAAGTTGACCAAAGAAATAAGCCACAACAAAGTGCAAAATAATAATAAATATTATTCTACCACTTGTGAAATAAGGTTTTTTCCCCATTAGGAAATAAAGTCATCTGTGGGTTGTTTAATCTAGAGATATACGTGTGTGTTTGTGTGTGTGTGCGCGCCATTTTAGTGCAGTGATTTAATTTTCACACACACACACACACACACACACACACACACACACACCTTAAGATTTTTACCCAAACAAATAAAAAAATAACCCTGGTGTGTGTCAGGTAAACCAGTAGAACAGTGACATCCTGGGAATCAAACGTCAAACCTTCTGGCTACCATTTATGTGTCACATCTTAAAGCCAATTAAGGATCTGGTAGTTTCTATGAGACCTTCAGTACCTTTAGTACACCAGCACTGCATACCACCAGAAATAATTGCACCAACATACTTTATTATAAACTATTAAATATTAAACTATTAAATATTAAAATATAAAATTATATTTACACATGTATTCATTCAAGAACTTTTTTAAACCAAATTTAATTAAAAAAAAAAAAACCCCGAGTCTAATAATCATAAACAGGTTGCAAAGTCACGTGATGTAATTACAGTCAACCTAAAAGCAGGCACGAGCATATCAAGGTCAGGTGACGTAAAGGGTTAATATGTGTGTATGATTAAGTGTCTTTGTTTGAGTCCCACTTCACATTTACACAACCGCTCACTTTAAGTGTAAACATATTAAAATAACTAATATTATTCATTCATTCATTCATTCATTCATTCATTCTGAATGAAACAAGCACGTGCGTAACGTCACCGTGCACGCGCAAATAGTCAGACACGGTCTTTTGTCGTTTAAATTACTTTAATTATTTTAACTACACGATTAATTTTACAGTGTTAATCTAACAGTTTACATTAACATAAGGAAACGGTGTACAGTAGAATAAAGTTAAAGGTAAAATAGACCTACCCTCTCTCCACTGAGCGCTCGAGCCTACGTGCTGAATAAAGACAACCTTGAGGTAGCTCTAGAACTACATACCGGCGTGCTGTGACGTCACATCCGGTGCGTCATCGCACCTCTATAGCGTTAGTGCGACTTTTAATTTTAGGATGAAAAATGACACTTGAAAATGACTATCAATTTAGTGTTTTCTTTATTATTATTATTATTATTATTATTATTATTATTATTATATTTAATTTATCCTAATTTAAGGATGTGATGGTGCTGGTATGTATCTTGTCCATCCTTTTTAATAATTTTAGATTTTTTTTATTGTAGCAAAAATGCTTACATTTATCAGGCGTTTCTTTCTGTTCAATCATGTTTATTCGAATAACCCAATAATGGCCCATTCATTCATTCATTCATTCATTCATTCATTCATTCATTCATCTAACACGCTTATTCAATAATTCAGGGTTACGACTGGAGCCTATCCCCGCGCATATAGGGCAACAGGCAGGGGTACACCCCGGACAATTCAATCATCTTCTTACCCGGTTATTCCCTAATTCGGGGCCACAGGGTCAAAAGACAGGGGAAGGGTCGCTAGTCCATCTCAGGGCAACAAATAGACAAAACAACTATTCACACATTCACTCCTATGGACAATTAACAATCGCTAATCTGCATGTTTTTGGACTGTGGGAGGAAACCAGAGTACACAGAAAGATCCCTAACACGATAATCGAACCCAGGACCTTCTTGTTGTGAGGCGACTGAGCTAACCACTACACCATTGCGCCGCCCAGTGTAGCAATTGTTTCTTTTTAAGAATAAATAGCATTTATTACTATTAACCCTGTTTTGTTTGCTTAAATCTGCTGTACAAGTTTTTATAAGTAAATGTTGTTTTATAAAAAGAATCGCATATTAAAATAAACTAGAAACCATTAGGAATTATTTGAACTACAGATTAGCACAGCTGTAGATTTACCTCTTTGCCCTCCACCCCAACCCGCCCTTTCAGAGGTTTGGAGATGCTTAAAGATTCAGCAGTGAATGGATCTCTTTCTTCTCCAGCGTGTCTGCTCAGCTCAGCAGACTTTCCACCATCACCTGAAATAAACCCACATCTCACCACTGCCAAAACCATCTAAACAAAACAGATTGAAAAACTGGACGCAGTTCTGGAAAGGAGAGGTCAGAGCGGAAAAATGGCTTTTCTTTCCTTCATTCAGTTTCACCTGTGAAAACAGGAAGCATTTTCTGCCGTACACATGTTGCTTTATCGGCGAGATATTCTGCAGCGTCGGTTTATTTTAATTTCTCCCATAATTTATGTCATGCAATAATAATAATATTAAACTGAAAAATAAACTCAGACTCCCACAGTCACATCATCTCACGTGTAAAAGAGGACGGTTACAGGCTGTAGAGTGTGTGTGTGTATGTGTGTGTGTGTGTGTGTGTGTGTGTGTCTCATTAAAGGTTCACGTATAAAAGAGGATGGTTACAGGCTGTAGAGTGTGTGTGTGTGTGTGTGTGTGTGTGTGTGTGTGTGTGTGTGTGTGTGT
>JAOTRA010001834.1:0-10166 GCA_026260255.1 Pseudolaguvia tuberculata | reverse complement strand
AACATTCTTCTACCAATATACTGCATGTCCCTCCTCTGCACATGTCCAAACCATCTCAACCTAGCCTCTCTCACCTTAAGAAAGAAAGAATTTCACTATGCTGCAAAAATAAAGTATATGTGACAAATAAAGATAAGATAAAAATTTACAGTTTTACATTTACTCTTCTCTTGAATTCCTTGGTGCAGAATTCTGGTTGTTATAAGAATTTATTGTACAACTTTAAGTGTCTCAAAAGTGTCACATACATTTTTTGAATTCAAAAGTTAAAGACAGACCCAGCGCGGCGCGGTGGGTGCCGTAGTGGATTGCACGGTAGCCTCATAACAAGAAGGTCCCTGGTTCAAATCATGAGCCGGGGATCTTTCTGTGCAGAGTTTGCATGTTCTCCCCGCACTTGTGTGGGTTTCCTCCGGTACATGCAGATTAGGTCGATTGGTGATTCTAAATTGTCCATAGGAGTGAGTGTGTGTGTGAATGGTTGTTTGTCTATGTATCACCCTGAGATGGACTGGCGACCCATCCAGGGTGAACTCCCGCCTCTCGCCCTATGAGTGCTGGGATAGGCGCAGCAGACCCCCATGACCCCGAATTCGGGAATAAGCGGGTAAGAAGAAGAATGAATGAATGAATGAATGAATGAATGAATGAATGAATGAATGAATGAAAAGTGTTCTTTGAACACAGAACAGAAACTGTCTAACCATTAAAGTCTAAACCTTTTTCACTCACTTTAGAGCAAAATAGAGAATTTGTGGATTTAGCTATTCACCCTGCTATTCACCCTGCACTAGGGCACATATTGGAATTGTTCAATGGAAGCAGCAGTGGGTGACCATTCCTTTCCTCACATAAAAAGCAAACTACTTTAGTTTATTCCCCAGACAAACATTATTTCCTGGATCATTGAAGAAATTGCACAAGAGGAGCCATTCACTTCATGTCCCTGCCACAAAACTGCAGTTGAAAGCTCTGAAGTGTTTAACACTGGGAACATACCCCTTCAGTATGATTAATGGTAGGCTTTACTGAATATTGACATTGTGCCAGGCTTCAGTATTATGCTACACAGTCCAGGTCAGGTAAATGTGACACTTCCTTGGTCTACTCCTTTATTAGATACAGTCCATTCTGTCTACAGTCTTAAAATAAAGATATGAATGAATAGACCATACTATACAGACAATACATTCACCCCTTTAGCGCCTTCATGGTAGCTAAGTATTTGTTTCTTACCAGTAAAGTGGTGGGCTGTTTACATATTATTACAAGATGTAAAATAGCAAATAAAACACCCCAGGGTATGCACTTATCGAAAAATAATAATTAGTATCTAGGTTATGTGCTTGAAAACAAGTTATTACATCCCAGATCATTCTTGTGTTTTCTCCTAAACATAGCAAGACAAAAACACAATTTACCCTGGTATGCAGAAGTCACAGAACTGTCTTTCCTAAATTATACATTAATAAAAATGTTATATTTTTTATTTACATTCTCGCTTCTAAAAAAAGTCATATCCCTGTTATTCTTACCAAAAATAGGGCATTGGTAGAATGCTATTTTAAAGAATATACACATTGCTTTAATATCTTTAAATGGATCATTAAATGTGCATGTGTTACTATAGAACTGACAAAATGTTAAAATGACCACTTGAAATATATCCTAGAAGCATTAATGCATAAGCAACTATTATTTATATTGTTTATAAATAACTTCTGGCCAATAGGATGTGAACATCTAGCAATAATGTGATATAAATACAGTTATTATAAATTAAGTATTACATAAATATAAATATGTCATGTAAGAATTAATCACATTTAATTGGAAACTTAATAGTGTGTTTTGTCCTTAAAGGTAGTGGCAATTTTGGGCCCTATGTAAGAAGGTTGGACATCCTAACACAACCATTACTGTCACTACTAATAGTCACATCCTTACAATCCCTTGTGGAACCACTTCTAAACACCACCGGAAATACTTCAACATGTCTTATAGCCTTGTAATGCTGTCTTTCTGATGTCATGTATATGGCTGCTACAGTATTACCATGACTGGCTCAGTAAATCCATAGTTATTTAAATAACAAACATTCACACATCCACTGAGTCTTAAGGTTCTTGACATACAAAGCGATTTCTCTTTCCATTTCTCAATGTCTCCAATTTAACTTCAGTATAAACTTGGCCTTACTCTGGATTTATTGCTGCCAATTAGTAATCAATCATGGTAATGGTCGTGTCAAGTAGGAGTAGTGATTTACTTACCGCATCTTTTATAATGTATGTATGCTGTAGAGAGTTATTTGGGGGGGGGGAAAATGGGCTTTAACTGTAATCTAAATGCTGTGTCATGTCCAGTTTTCAGACAGAGGTCCAAATCCAGAAGGTTCCATTTTTTAAACCATAGAACATCACTATAAATAGCAATTGGAGCTGCTACTTACTCTGGGTGCAGCGCCGCTAATTTCAGCTTGTCAAGAGCTTCTGATAAGCTACAGTATGTGATATTATTCATTTATTCATTCATCTTCTTACCCGCTTATTCCCGATGCCGGGGTCACGGGGTTCTGCTGCGCCTATCCTAGCACACATATGGTGAGAGATGTGATATTATATTCTAGATACTACTACTATTACTTGAAAAGAAATGTTTAGAAGCCTACTCTTATCACTGTTTTTTTCCCTCAAAATTTAAAATACATTAGCTTTTAAAAAATTAGCTTTGTTTAGTCTAGTTAGCTTCCCCATCTAACAAAGTAGACATGATATTCTAAAGCCTTGCGTTTGATATAACGTTTCTATTTTAATTTGTCTTTCCTTGGATCAAATATTGAGGTCTGTTGTGGGTAAAATTCCCTGAAGCCATGAGATAATTACTAGCAGCATTGAAGTTGTTGTACCAGAAAGGTTTCCTAAATCCTAAATCCTTAACTCCTTAAACTCCTTTTTGGAGTTTCTCTTTTGTTGTCACTCTACCCAGCCTATAATGAAAGATATTAAGGGAAGATTGACTTAGGTAATGAACATGAAACCCACATTGCACTAACCTAAACCCTTTCCTTTTGCACATCTTTCCCTTTTCTTTCTAGTCTCCATTCTTCTGAAAAATGACTACTTTGTCAGAGGAGCAGGTCTACCTGGAAGATTCAAGGCAGAGAAAATGGAGTTTCACTGGGGCCACAGCAATGGATCAGTCGGCTCAGAGCACAGCATAAATGGAAAGAAGTTTCCGGTTGAGGTAATTATATTGCTAATATTTACTGACTCTTGAAATGATAACTAGCTACAGTGCTTCCATAGTTCACAATGCATGTTGAAGATCTTCACTAGATATGAATGAATTCACCATGAATTACCAGCAATGGCTGGTAATTTTTTTGTAATTAGTATTTATTTTATTTCTGGCCCATTTGACCCCAAAAATTAACAAAATGAATTAACTTTACATGTGTTCTCACAGTTAAATGCAGTGTTAAATTGGTTCTGCCAATCTCAAATAAGACCCTAGAGAGTTTTCAGATGAGTTCTGCCCATGGCTCATCGAAGCTGTATATAAGACACTTTAGTGCGTAATCTGTTGAATTGAAATGAGAAATGTTAGAAAATTATTAATAATTAAATTTTATTTGTATAGTGCTTTTTACAAGATTCAATGCCTCAAAGCAGCTTTACAGTTTGAATGGTAATTCTGATGTTTGTCCCTGAAGAGCAAGCCAAAAACTCTCTAGAGTGGGATTAGGATGAAACCTTCAAAAGAACCAGACTCAACAGGGAACCCATCCTCATTTATGTTGAACAGAAATTAATGTATGAGTGTGTATGTGTGTGTGTGTGTGTGTGTGTGTGTGTATAAACAGTTCTAGGTGACTGAAAATGGGGTGATGTCCAAAGTCATTGCAGGAATGTGATGGTCAAGCCGATATACAACGCTTCAGATCCAGCGCGGTGGGGTGGCACGTACACCTTGACAGGAGGGGGGGGGGGGTTTATATACTGTATAAATTGTATTGAGGTTGTAAGACACTGAGAGTTCAGTGCGGGAAAGGACTCAGGCAAAACTACCAAGCACAGCCTAACTAAAAGGAGAACCAGAGGGAGGCACAGACATGAGAGATTCCTGATATGCAAGGCAACCAGACCACAACTGAAAACAACTGAGTGATCGGTGAAAGTGTGGAGTGCAGCATCCAAACATATCAGATCACCATAATATCAATATCTATGAGTACCCCCGATCTGCTCTTTTGTCTAAAGAGAACTAACACTGAAATGCCTGACTAAATAAATGGGTCATTAGTCTAGACTTGAATATTGAGTTTATTCCACAACTTTTCGAAATTATATGAAAACGCTCTGCCCCCTGCTGTAACTTTATTCACATTTGGAAATGACAGACAGCCTGTATACTTTGAACAAAGTAGGCATGGCAGAACGAAGGGCACCACCAGCTCTCTAAGGTCCTGACCATCTAGCTCTTTATAGGTCAAAAGTAGTATTTTAAAATTTATACGGAATCTCACCAGGAGCCAATGATCACTGGTTACCTGCAGTCCTAGTAAAGGAACCTCTGTTTTTTTCTGGATTTAGCAGCAAGAAGTTGCTTAACCTCCAGATTATAATGTCATTTACACATAATTCCAGTTTATATTTAACTGACGCTCTGTGTCCGGTCGAGCTGAAATGTATAACTGAGTGTCATCGGCGTAACAGTGGTATCTAACATTGTGTTTACTGATCAAGTTGGACAAGTGGGAGCATGTATAATCAAAATAGTAGGGGACAGAGCACCGAGCCCTAAGGAACACCATATAATAGGCATGAACATGTCGAGTAGTCGCTGTTTAAATCTACAAACTGATTTCTATAAAAGTGGAGAGGTAGGCTGATCTGGCATCACTAAGAGCTTTCTTATAAGCCAGAAGGCTAATCTGTTTGCTGCCATTTCCATTCAATTTTTCTGGTGCTCTGTTTTAGAGACCATGGACCATGGAGTGAGCTTTTTTTCTTTAACTAATTGTCTTTTAGCTGGAGCTACGCTATATAAGCTGTAACGGTGAGTAGATTCTAGGTAATCCGTTGCCTGGTCGAGTTCGATGGGATCTGATGGTGATCCAATCTTGGTGGATAAATCTGGGTTGTAGGTGTAAATGTACTGTACATTTAATGTGATAGAATGAGACAGTGATCAGAGATTATTTCACACTGTGAGATGGTCTGTACGTTATCTACATTTATGCCAAAGGATAATATCAAATCTAATGTGTGACCTGCTTTATGTGTGGGTCCTATAACACACACTGGTTGACTCCAACTGAGTCGAGTATAGGTAGAAATGCCATCCTCAGCGAGTCGCCTGTATTCTTGAAATGAATATTACAATCGCAGAAACCACCAGGTTCTATACGAACATCAAACTTCTGATCTGTGATAATTTCATTAATAATAATAGATAATAGATCTAACATTTAACAGTCCAAACTTCAGATCAGAGATGCAGGCTGTGTGATCAGCAGGTTCTATTTTTGAAGTGACTATATTAATTAGATTATTAAGGCACACTTTCTGATTATCTTTAAACCTATGTTTAGGTCATGGAACAGACACAGTCCTAATACTAAATACCCTAGGTGTCCTAGTTGACGACTCTAAGCAGCAAGCAGATGGTCTGACTAACCTGATCATCTGCTCCTTGGCCTGGGCTCTGGACAGTCATCGATTAACTAGGCCTGTCCTAAGTCCTAAGAATAATGTTTTTATCCGTTCATTTAACTGCTGTATGTGTCTATATGTCTATTATGTACATAAAGCATGATGATTTATATACTATATATCAGTATCTTCTAAATTACTATTACATTTCATAAATTGCAGTGTGCAGCGGCACGGTGGCATAGTGGTTAGCATTATTGCCTCACAACAAGGCGGTCCCAGGTTCGATTCGCGGGCCGGGGATCTTTCTGTGCGGTGTTTGCATGTTTTCCACGTGCTTGCGTGGGTTTCCTCCAGGTACTCCGGTTTCCTCCCACAGTCCACAAACCTTAGGTACCTTAGGTTGAATGGCAATTTCCCATAGGAGTGAGTGTGTGTGAGTGGTTGCTTGTCTATGTGTTGCACTGCAATGGACTGGGGACCCCTGTCTCTCGCCCTATGTGCGCTGGGATAGGTTCGGCAAACCTCTGTGACCCCGAATTAGGGAATAAGTTAGTAGTTGAATGAATGAATGAACTGAAATGTGTAATACCATACATTTACCACAGTTATTGCTATGCTATTTTTTTATGCCCATTGCGTCAACATTGTAAACATGTACAAGTAGAGGTGTTTAGCAGACCTTCAATGTGGATCAATGTTAACTGAGTAAATGCAATTTTCAGAGTATGCAAATTTACTTTTGTAATTTAAATCATTTGAAAACAAGCTAATATTTTTCTGTCTGTGAACACTGAGACAAGCTACAAATGGGCACCATTAAAGGCTGCAGGAAGAGTAAAAAGTCACAGAAAGAGTAATTGGTTCTCATTAGTAAGACTGACTTTTTCAAGCTTTTGGAAATGCTGATTAGTGTTCAGCAGGAACTTATGTAGATACCTGGGGTTTGGTGATACGTTGATTTGCCATCCTACAACCCTTGGTTTCATACACAGATGTATCCCTCCAAAATCAAGCAAGATTCATGTGAAGAAGGTTAATTGTGTACGAAGCAAAGTAAACAAGTGCAAAAAAGTAGTTAGAGTGGAAAGGCAGATGATGCTTGATGTAGAATTCAGGACAAAATTGATAAGTGGCTAATCTAAAAGAAGATTGAGTTTAATGAGGCAAAAACAGTAGAAACACTCAGCTGTAAAGCATTTAAACCCAATGTCCAGAGAATGGACAAGACTTAATGAATATTTAGATAAACCAGCTGGAACAGGAAATTAACTTACAACAGTGTTAATATCTGTGTGTGACCTCTGCTGGTTGGGAGGGGTAATATTCTTTTCAACAGCACACTGTTTTTTGGTTAATTCAGTTAAAAACAACTGTGTTGCACTAATAAAGGCCCTTTAGTCAATAAGAGACATACTTAAACCTCTACATTTCATTACCTTGGCAATAAAATTTGAAATTTATGCAGCGTGTCGCCTACAGAGAAAGTGTTCTTACCATAAAATGTCCTGCTTAAATTGGATCCCTGAAATTGGAAAAGGTTTGGCTTTTGCTTCCAGTTTAAATTTAATGGACTGCTGTCTATGGATTCGCCTCACTGGTGGAATCAGTTACATCATTTGCCAATCATAACTGACATTCTCTGTATGTATCAATGTTTAACTGCTACTTTAAGTTTTAACAACATACAAGCTGAACTGCACCTTGTCACTCACACACTTACAAATTAAATCCATGTCAATGTGAAGTATACTGGTTTTGTGCAAATATTGCAGTTTATAGGTGCAATTATGTGCTAATTTTCCATTGTAAAGCATTTTTGGTACAGTGAATGACTAAATAAAATTGTGCATTATTTATACATGGTGAGCAAACACAAAGAAGTAGAGAATTATGTTGAAAGATGATAGTTGAGCTAGAAATATAATTGCCAGAGTTTGTGAGAAAATTGGAGATTAAAAGAGAAAATACTAAACCTATTTCTTATTTTTTTTAATCTTTCCGCCCTTTTATCTACTTACTTCTTCCATGTCTTGTTGATTGGCATGTTTTAACTCATTTGTGTAAATTGTTAAGGTCTGGATATTTTCTCTCAAATTTTTACTTTTTCAAACAGTGTAATGACTTAAGTGTAATGATTTAAGTGTAAGGACATATGTGATATCCTTCATTGTTTTACACACATACTATACATCTGTAGAAATGTGAAGGTGATTTTCTGCATGGCAAAGAAATCATGCAGAATTTCATCTACAGTGCAGTTTAGTCCCTGTTGCATAGCTGTGCATATGTGTGAGTTGCTCAGAGCTTTTCGATCTTATTAAAAAGCTGTTGAATGCCAGTCACTTTTTTTTCTATGTGTGCTCACAGATGCAAATTTTCTTCTACAATTCGGATGACTTTGACAGTCTTAACACTGCAATAAAGGAGAGAAGAAACATTGCTGCCATGGCTGTCTTCTTCCAGGTGAGAATCCTTTTCTGCAGTTTCCAGTATTCAAACATGGATTTGGAGCACATCATCCTACAGTTTGAAAGGATTTGCACAGACCTACATGCAGTTTTTGAAACCTACCACAATTTATTGCACTTGCTAAAAATACAGTTAAATATTTAAATGCAAACTAATAATAAGGCAAACTAATTGTTATAATATGTATAAGGGCATATTACTGAATTGTTCATTGACCTTCTGCATCCCAGCTATTAGGGTTGCACAAGCCAGTGCATTCTTAGTGCCGGTCCCAAGCCCAGATAAATGGGGAGGGTTGCATTATTAAGAACATCCAGCATCACGAATAAGAATCTCATACCGAATCGGTCGTGGCCTGGGTTAACAACAACCGCCACATGTACTGTTAGCCGACAGGGCACCGTTGGAAATTGGGCTACTGTTGGCCAAAGGAGAAGAAGGAGAGGAGGAAGAGTCTACAGAGATGGCAGGTGAAGGAGAAGTATAGGAGAGTGGAGGTTAGGGTGGGTACTTTAAATGCTGGTACTATGACTGGTAAAGGGAGAGAGTTAGCTGACATGAGTGTAGAAAGTTGGATATGTTGTGTGTT
Organism: Pseudolaguvia tuberculata; assembly: GCA_026260255.1. Lineage (NCBI taxonomy): Eukaryota > Metazoa > Chordata > Actinopteri > Siluriformes > Sisoridae > Pseudolaguvia > Pseudolaguvia tuberculata. The sequence goes on along the minus strand of JAOTRA010001834.1, from coordinate 1,448 downwards.
CAGGAGACCAGGTGGAAAGGGAGTAAGGCGAGGAACATTGGAGGTGGATTTAAACTGTTTTATCATGGTGTAGATGGAAAGAGAATGGTGTAGGTATAATCCTGAAGAAGGAGTACATTGAGAGTGTGGTGGAGGTGAAGAGAGAGAGTTTCTGATAAGGTGATGAACGTGAGACTGGAAGTTGAGGGCGGTAAATATCATCACTGCTTATGCTCCACAAATAGGTTATGAGGTGGAGGAAAAGGAAAAATTCTGGAGTGAGTTAGATGGAGTGGTGTAGAGTGTAGCTAGGCATGAAAGATTGGTGATAGGAGCAGACATCAATGGTCATGTTGGTAAAGGGAACAGAGGTGATGAGGAAGTGATGGGTAGTTATGGACTTAAAAAGAGGAATGTGGAAGGGCAGATGGTGGTAGATTTTGCTAAAATTATGGAGATGGCAGTGGTTAACACATATGTTAAGAAGGAAGAGCATAAGGTGTTGCATAAAAGTGGAAGAAGTTGCACACAGGTAGACTATATTTTGTCCAGGAGAGGTAACCTGAAAGTGATTGGGGTCTGTAAGGTGGTGGCAGGGGATAGTGTAGCTAAACAGCATCGGATGGTTATCAGTAGGATTAGCTTTGGAGGTTAGGAAGAAGAGGAAGAGAGAGAGAACAGAAAAGAGAATAAGGTGGTGGAAGCTGAAGGAGGAAAACTGTAGTGTGAGATTCAGGGAGGAGGTCAGTCAGGGTCTTGGAGTTGTTGAAAGATTGAGCAATGACTGCAGAATTGATAAGGGAGACAGCTAGGAATGGTGTGACATCTGAAAAGGGAAAGGAAGACGAAGAGACATGGTGATGGAATGAGGAAATGCAGGAAAGTATAAGGAGAAAGAGGTTGGTGAAACAGAATTTGGATCGGCAAAGAAATGAGAAAAGTAGGCAGGGGTATAAGGAGATAAGGCAGCAGGTGAAGAGGGAGGTTGCAAAGACTAAGGAAAAGGCGTATGAGAAGCTGTATGAGAAGCTGGACACTAAGGAGGGAGAAAAGGATTTGTACCGGTTGGCCCGGCAGAGAGACAGAGATGGAAAGGATGTACTGCAAGTTTCTGACTAAATTGTTTAACAGTATTTTGGAAGGTGAGAGGATGGCTGAGGAATGGAGAAGGAGTGTTCTTGATGTGCAAGCGTGCAGTTACAACTACAGTGGAATAAAGTTGATGAGTCATACCATGAAGTTATGGGGAAGAGTAGTGGAAGCTAGGCTGAGGAAAGGGGTGCCCATCTGTGAGCAACAGTGTGTACTGTAAAGAGTACTACAGATGCAGTCTTTGCTTTGAGGATGTTTATAGAGAAGTATAGAGAAGGCCAAAAGGAGTTGCATTGTCTATTTGTGAATCTGGAGAAAGCGTATGACAGGGTTCCGAGAGAGGAGTTGTGGTATTGTATGAGGAAGTCAGGTGTAGC
>JAOTRA010001823.1:0-10166 GCA_026260255.1 Pseudolaguvia tuberculata | reverse complement strand
TATGTATGTGTGTGTATGTATGTATGTGTGTGTGTGTGTGTGTGTGTGTGTGTGTGTGTGTGTGTGTGTGTGTGTGTTAGGTCATTGTGTAGGCTTGATTGAGAACACAGCTAAACACATTCTGAACCAGACATTTGAGGTCCTATTAAGTAGCCCACGGCCTGAGGAATGAAAGGGTTCTTATGAGTCACTCAATAGCTAGCACGCACTCACGCTCGCACTCACGCACGCACGCACTCTGCTCTCTGTGTGATTAAGCCACTGTTTGCTGCCTCTGCACAAAACTGCATATCTCATACCTTTTCCTTCTATGACGTTCTCCTTAATCAAAAATACATTAGAACCAGAGAACAAGAATGGAAAAATTCTCTAAGACAGAGAACAAGAATGAAAAAATGAGCGAGGGAATAAGAGAGAGAGAGAGAGAGAGAGAGAGAGAGAGAGAGAGAGAGAGAGAGAGAGAGAGAAAGCCTTTCACATGTTGACTCTGACTCTGCATGCCTTCTTGTGTTGCTGTTATTGGGAAAAGCAAGAGGAGGCAATTTATACTATTTTTAGCCGTGAAAGCAGAGGAAAAACTCCTACCTGAGCAAAAAATCTCATGCATCAAATTACATTTAAGCAAATAAAACTACACAGGAATTGGGTTCGAATGTTTTTATGAATTAAATTTATTTAACTTTGCTTTTGCTCTTGGACGGCGTAGTGGTGTAGTGGTTAGCCTCTAAACAAGAAGGCCCGGGTTCAATTCAAGTTTGCATGTTCTCCTTGCACTTGCATGGGTTTTCTCTGGGTAGTACAGTTTCTTCACACAGTCCAAAAACCTGTACAGCTTGATGGGTGATTCTAAACTGCTTATAGGAGTGTGTGTGTGTGTGGTTGTTGTCTATGTGTGGTCCTGTGATGGACTGCTGACCTGTCCAGGGTGTATCCTTGCCTCTCGCCTTATGTGGTTCCAGTAGACCACTGTGACCGTGAATTAGGGAATAAGCGAGTTAGAAGATGAATGAAAAAAGTTTGCCCTTCAGACTCGAGAGAGGGCACCAAAGACTAAAAAGAAGGTTATTGTTTTAACACAGCTCATCCTCTCTTATTCAATGCTCCAGCGAATCAGCTACCTGATCCAGACGTCACTGACGTCACTGCTACTAGAATAAAGGTTTAATAACCCATCTTCTGTCATTTAGTACACCCAATTCTGGTTTAATCTGACAGCAGATGTGCTCTGACTACAGACCCATCACAGATCTGTCCCTTGAGGCTGTTCATTCGCGACTTATATAAACGGTATATAAAAAAATAAAATGTATAAACATATAACGGCACTGTGATAAAAAAAAATCTGACACACCTGAGAAATAACTCAGTAAAGCTCTAAGAAGAAGAGCTGTTTACGCTTTATATAATAAATACATCTTAATTATTGGCACTGGGGTGGCGCAGTGGTGTAGTGGTTAGCACGGTTGCCTCACAACAAGAAAGTTCCGGGCTGGAGATCTTTCTGTGTGGAGTTTGCATGTTCTCTGGTTTCCTCCCACAGTTCAAAAACATGTACATTAGGTTGATTGGTTATTCTAGATTGCCCACATGGCATGAATGTGTGTGTGAATGGTTGTTCGTCTATGTGTGCCCTGCGATGTCCAGGGTATACTCCGCCGCTCGCCCTATGCGCTGGCATAAGCTCCAGCAACCCCCACGTGACCTTGAATTAGGGAATAAGCGGATAAGATGAATGACTGCCTAGACGTTTATGGGTCTACAGGGTTTTTTTTTTGTTTTATCTCAGCATTACCTTTTGCTCTCTTGCCATTACTTTTACTGTGATGCAACAGTCAATGACAGACTTTGCACATTCACTCAATCCTAATAAACAAGTTCCATGGTTCCGGAGGGTTAGGGTGGAAAAGAGATGGTTGATTTATGCTATGCACTCCAAGGTTACAACAGCTTTAGCACAATCTACAGCTTGTCAACCAGAAAGACTTAAACTTTTTACCCCTTCACCAACCTCACTATAACCCTCATTTTCTACCAGCCTTCAGGGTCCAGAAAGATGCTGACACAGCAGCATTTCACCACTGCAGAGACAGGGGCACATCCTGCAGTGGAAATTTCACCCAGACAGCAACACTGCTATAACCAACCAGTGTTATATTTACCTCGTTAAATTTACTCCAGTAGCTTTTTGGGGGAAGATACTTTTAACAGGTTGAAATGCTTTTACATTTTAATCTCACTTTAATTTTTTTTTTATTAAAATTTTATTAAATCTCAATTTTATTAAAAATAAAATTTAATTTTTAACATTTTTATCTGAGCAATTGGGGGTTAAGAGCCTCACTCGGGGGACCAGCAATGGTGGCTTGGTGGTGCTGTGAATCAAACCTGGGTCTTCAGGTGAGTAGTACAACACCTTAACCACTGTGCTACCAGTTTCCCACATACACCCCACATTATACTCAACTGTGTATTAAATGTTAATAATCATGTTCAGTCTCATGATGGGCTGCGGTTGTATGAGGTAAATCTGTGAAACTTGCCGAAATTTCGAAATTGTGATCATTTTGGATAATAACAGCCAAAAAGAAGCGAGAATATTAGTGGAGACAGAGACGTACAAGAACTCACATTATATCAACTTTTACACCCCAAAGAGTGAAGTAAACAGTTATAAAATCTGATGACCAGTATGTGAACAAAAACAGTTCACATCGTATCAGCGCACACAAATTCCTACTCGAACCTGAGAAGACATCTTACAATAAGTTTTCATAATAAATTATGACTATTTGATGAAGAGTCTGTATCTACAGGCACCTTGATTTTACCCTAAGTAACTATAAAATCTCACACTGTGAATATACTTTTATATAGCTTTTTTATTCTTATTTTACAAGTACTGTATATTATATGGCGGCACAGTGGTGTAGTGGATAGCACAGTCGTCTCACAACAAGAAGGTACCGGGTTCGAATCCCGGGCCGGGATGTGGTGATTGTAAATTGTCCATAGGAGTGAATGTGTGTGTGAATGGTTGTTTGTCTATGTGTTGCCCTGACGACCCATCCAGGGTGTACCCCCGCCTCTTGCCCTATGTGTGCTGGGATAGGCGCAGCAGACCCCTGTGACCCCGGATTCAGGAATAAGTGGGTAAGAAGATGAAGATGAATTATATCTATATAAAATAGTCGATATCTGGAGTTTATTAGAGGGACGGCGCATGTTCTGGCGACGAAGTGAGGGAGAATAGGTTGAGATGGTTTGGACATGTGCAGAAGAGTAAAGGAGAATAAGAAGATGATATCTAAAGTTGTACATATTCTTATACTGTCCACTATTTCAGACTGTGTATCCTCTACACATTTAATTCCCATGCTGCTCACTGGGTGTGTTTCATAATGAACTTTTGTTTTACATCTCATCTGATGAATAATTAAATTCACTCACGCAAAAATGATTAAGAAAGTCATTAGAAATCATGCAGCATGTCATGTTCTGGTAATGCACATGGTTTTTATTGAGGCTTCATTTGCTATAACCACTGAGGGGATCTGTGAAAAGTTTAGAATGCCACAACATTGTAGTACTCTTATAAGGATGATCTAAGAAAATACACATATATAAAGGTAGCACGGTCGCCTCACAGCAGCAAACGAGTTTTCTCACCATGGTTCATGGGTTTTCTCTGGTTACTCTGGTTTCTTCCGACAGTCCAAAAACAAATACATTAGGTTGATTATTTATTATAGAATTTCTCATAGGAGTGAGTATGAGTGGGTGTGGTTGTTTGTCTATATGTGGCCCCGTGATGGACTGGCGACCCTGAATTAGGGAATAAGCAGGTTTGAAGATGAATGAATGACATATTTGAATATTTGGTACAGGCAAAAGTTCACCAGACTCCTATCCTGCCAAATAAAAATATAATATAATTTTTTTAAGTGGCCAAAATGCAGCAAACAAATACTTATATTTTTTAAATATAACAATTATTCTAATAAATATCAAATATTTACTCATCTTTTACTTTTCTTTACTTCCTTTCTTTCTATGTTCTTTGTTCTACAGTATATCTAACTTTCCTATTTCTTTTTCTCTTTTTTTTTACTTCTTATTTTTCCCTTCGTTCATTCTGTACATTCTGTACATTTACACTGTCCTTTTTAATGTTTTTCTTGCATGTTTATTCTGTTTTAATGTATTTAAAGGTTAAGTGGTTTGTTCATTGGCCAATCAGTGGCAACTTGGTGGTCCAGAGTATTGAACCAATGATTTTTCCAATTAGCAATCCAATACCTTTAACCGTTAAACTACCCACATTATTCCTTTATATTTCCTGATGTCTCATTTTATTAACATTTCCGTTTAAGATTAAAAAAATTATTTACTTCATTTGTTCTTTTCTTATCCTTTCTTTTCTTCTATATTCGTTTTTATTTCCCAATTTTCCCTTGAGTGACAATAAACACAATGAAAATCAACGTATTCTTGCTACAGAATTTAGGAGGACCGCTTGATATTATGTAGATTGAGTGATTCAGAATTATTCATGAGGCAGCAAAGAAAGAGCAATAAAGAAAAAAAGGGAAGCAGGAGTCAAGAAAGCGGAGAAGTTTGCATTGAAATAGTTCTCAGCTGTCGAGAGCCACATGGCCTTCACTCTTACACTTCACCATATTCATCACTCAGTAATGTAATTCTGTCAATTAGAGCAATGGAGTAATTCTGCCTATTAAAGCCCATTAATATAACTGATGTTATATAAAAATTTTTTAACTGAATGCCGCTCATCATTTCCTCATTTAATACCTTCTTTATTCATAATTTATTTTTATTCCTATTTTATTCCCCAAGGTTTTTTAAAATCCCATTTTACCCACAGTCTGTTGTGGGAATAATATATTAACCAGATCTGATCTTGCCCCTCCCATATTGTTAGCGTCTTCGCCTCCCATTACTTAAGGTGACACGCCATTTACCATGGTGCAGATCATTATCTGTGTGAGTGTTTGATCTTGAACTTGGATTCGATTTTGAACTTGAACTTTGGATAATACTGGTTATTTCTCATACTTGCGTGTGTGCGCATTGTGTAAGTTTATATTCGGATTCTCGCGTGCACCTATACCCTTAGTGATATTTTGTTCATCTATGGCTGTCGCTGCTTCTTTTGGTTACGTTTCATGTTTTGGTTTCTATTTGTTAAAGATGAAGTAAGTCGCTGCACAATGGATCCAGTTATCCCTTATCAGTTACTTTACACCAGGACTACATACTGAACCTTATTAACAGCATTTAGCAGACGTCCTTATCCAGATGAATCTCTTTTATTATAACCAATCAAAAAGGGTTTTGCTCAGGGGACCAGCAGTGGCATGTTGGTGGTGCTGGGAAACAAACACTGATCTTCCAATTAGTAGTTTAACATTGACCACTGAGCTACCCGTTACCTATGAAAAAGTTGAACATTTGAAGCAAATAATTGTTATTTAATTGCATACATATTTGTCAAAATGGAGTAAAGTATTAATATCTCAAATATTTTTCTTTACTACTCAATCTTTTATTTACTCAGTTTCCTCTTTTTCATTTCTTAAATTCCTTTCCACCTATTTTTACTCCTGTTTTTTATTTTTCTAATTTTGATTTTATTTTTCTGAATAAACCTATGTTTGGGTGGCATAGTGGTTAGCACGGTGGCCTCACAACAAGAAGGTCCAATTCCTAAGCCAGGGATCTTTCTGAGTTTGTCTATGTGTGCCCTGCAATGGAATAGGCTCCACCGGACCCCGTGACCCCAAATTAGAGAATAAGCGGGGAGGAAGATGAATGAACCAGTGCGTGTGTGTGTATTTAATGTAACTTTATTTCTTACCTTTTCTGCACTTCCTGTGCCAGCGTCTACTGAAACACTGCAGGAAAGAGTAACACTGTCAGCATATTACCACGAGGCACTGAGTGTTATCACAATGTCTCAAAAAGGTAATGCTACAATCATACAGCAGTTGCTATGTGTCTGAAATATTTCCAGAAGAGAGTTTGCTTTCTGCCTTGGGCACTGCAGCGCATAAGTGGAACGAAGCGTGGCACTTGAAGCAACCTTGGATATCTAAAGGAGCACTTTGGAAATGAGCACCTCCTGGGGTTCTCAATCAACCTGAATCCATTACGAGGAGAGCGACAGAGAGAGCGCAAGAGAGGCTGCATTGCCGTCAGCTTGCCATCTATTATCATGCCCCACACAAACATGTGTATACAGACACACACAGTTGTGTGCATGATGTACATGCATTTTGTGTTCAATGTATCATCAAAAACATGGCATCTAATGCTGGGGACACACTAAAAGGTTTTTTAGAATCATATGAGATTTTCTAAATCTGAGACACAAACATATAGATCAATTCTGGATTAATAACCAATAATTGTAGATTATTTATTCTAGAATCACAACTATAAACATCTTTCAAAATCTATTAAGACTTAATAAATAATAAACAACGCCAATAATAAACGAGAAAAAAATTGTAATGACAGTGTTGGTAATGACATAAGACTGACAAAAAAAAAGTCGCCTCAAGAAGGACCATCCAAAAACATGTACATTAAGTTGATTGGTGATTATAAATTGCTCAAAGGAGTGAATGTGTGTGTGGTTGTTCGTTTATGTGTGGCCCTGTGATGGACTGGCGATCTGTCGTTCTATGTACGCTGGGATAGGCTCCAGCAGACCCCATGACTTGGGTAAGAAGATGAATGAATGAATGTCCATTTCACTTTGTGTTGAGCCATGACTACATATGCTTCCATCTTCTACCAGCACGATTTCTGATTGGATATTGATGGGACCTTCCTGCTGTGATAATCTCCTGATTGTACACGCTTTTGTCCTCTGGTTTCCTCCCACATATCAGGATTTCTTATCATAATTATTTGTGATCGGAGCGCCTCTGATGTTCTTATCTTTAAAACATGTAGGATAATCGAGACATTAGGTAGGATTGCTGGTAGGGGAGAAATTAAAGAGGCTTAAAATATCTTGTGTTTCCAACTTGAGGTCCAATAAAAAAAGCAACTGACAGCTCTTGTGAGACACTTTCAGACAAATAGCAGCGCACACTGCCCCAGATTCCATTTTGTAAAGGACAACATGGATTTAGGTTAGGTTAGGAACATTTTTAGCTCCAAATGTGAAAGCATTGTAAAATTGTTTGGAAATCCACCTGTAATACCTTCCAGAAGAGGTAACAGTAGAGAAAAACTCAAGAAACTGCAGTCCAAATGCGTAAATATAAACTGGTTCAACATTTTCAGTTCATTAAATATAAAAAGCATGGGGTTCAGAATGGGGGAAAATTATTTAAAATAACAGAGCCTGATCAGCTCACCCCAGTCCAACGTTGGCTGAGCTCTCTGCAATTTTTGGACTGGAGATCCATTTAGTCTCATCCATTACTGTGCGAGCATGAGGAAGACGTCCTACATCCTTTAAGGTCATCAGCATGTGGCGTGTGCTCTTGAGAATCTGCACAGCCTCATCGTGAGCGATGTTGCGGAAACTGTGGCCATTTACCTCCATGATCTGATCTCCCACCTGCAGCCAAGAAAGTCAGAAAACAGAAAGTAAATTTCATGAAAAAAAAGTTGGGAAGAAAGATGTTGTTTCACACATTTTTGCAAATCAACATAAACTAGCGAACTAAAAAAATTTTGCTGGATGAAAGTGAAGATCTTTGTTTAAAACTCTACTGCTGATCAAAAGGGGGTTACTTCAAATCCCAAAATCAAATTGCTTTAGGGTAAGAAGCTTTACCCTAAACTCCTCAGATGTATAGATACATAAGGAGTTCTTCCAAAGGCTGTGAATGCATTGAAAAGTTCCAGATTTTGTGGAACCAAACTAGCATACCCATAACTGAATATTTCCCAAACAGTTTCTACAGATACGGTTAGAAACACACATTTGTCTACAGTAATATATCTTGACATGTTGTAATATGTTGTATTTTCTTTTACTGGCATTAAAAGCCCTAAACTCTAAACACTGTGCACAAAGGAACCTCAGCCCCATAAAGACATGATGTTTCCTGTTGAAGTTAAATAACTTAAGTGTAAACAAAGCCATGATCCTAACACGCTCAACACCTTTAGAATGGAACACTAACTTCCTCCCCAGACCTCATCAGCTCAACATTAGTGTCTGATCTCATTACTGTAGCTGAATAGGAAAAATAGTACATGGAGTTCTGTGTTGAGTTTGCCTGTTCTCCACACTTGCATGGCTTTTCTCCGATGATTCTAAATAGCCCATAGAGGTGAGTGTGAGTGTTAACGGTGTCTGGCAAGCTGTGCAGGGTGTACCCTTACCTCTCACCCTATGTGTGCTGTGATAAACTCCTGTGACCACGAATTTGGGAATAACTGGGTTAGAAGATGAATAAATGAATGTTTAAAAAAAACATGTGGTTGACATGTTTTCCAATACTTTTGGCTCTTTAGTAAATACACCCAAAATATTTTGAGTATTTATGTCTAACAGACAGCTAGTTTCTAGCTGTCAATGCGTTTGCCAGCTGATTTGCAGGTGTGTGGGCTGACCTTTAACCATAGAACATCACAGTTTCCCAACTTTGCCTTTGAAGATAAACGGCTTGGCATATTAACGACGGTTGCACATATCAGCGTATTCATATAACCATTTCGCACAATTGATGAATGCTAAATCCAGAAAATGAGGAACAAGTTATCGATTCAATAAACAGCAAAAGAATAAACCGTGGCCGTTCTGACTGCAGTGCAGTTTCCTGTACAACCTGTAAGCAGCCTAATAATCCAGTATCAGAGAGCAGCTTGTATAGCAGTAATCAGCTCTCGGTCTCCAGGCTCTGTGTCTGACCTCGTGAGGACGTAGAGGCTGTTTTAGAGAGCTGACGTTGCCTTTCTCCAGGATTATCCAATCACGAGCCAGGCACAAAGGAGACTTAATGAAAAGCGAGCTGCTAAAACAGCACAATGTTCGAGATGTTCTAACAGGTCAATAGGGAAATCAATGTAAAGAGAAGCCTTTTCTGAAATCCTCTTCCAGGCTGAGGACAGCAGTCGATGGCTCAGATGGTGTTCGTTTCATAGATACTGAACAAATTCAATAGTTCAGACGTTTCCAATTAGCCATTTTGGCACTCTTGAAATCTCCTTGGAAAAGTAAGAGATAATGGCAGAAGTGTCATGCTAGAAGACAACATTTATATTTTTTGTTATATTCGCACACTTCCTGGTACCCAATTTCGCATAAGCCTTGTGGTGGTACCCTAAGGTACAACTAAATGTTTAGTTTTACCCTAAGAGTAAAACTAAACATAATCTTCCGATCATCAGTCCAACACCTTTATTTGTTTTAAAAACTGGAATGCATTTATACTAGTACCAGTATTAGTAGATTTAGGGGACGGTGGTTATAGCACTGAATTGTTGATTGGGAAGCCAGAAAGACTTTGGTTTTGGGACAGAAGACCTTGGTTCAAGCCCTACCACTGCAAACCCTGCCACTGTAGGGTCCTTGAGCAAGACTCTTAACCTTTCCTGCTGTTTTAGAAATGGCCCCGAGTCCTCACCCTGAGAGTGAATTACCTCAAACACTGTTTAAGTATGGCAAACATGGAATAAAAGCTGTGGTTCGTATTGCAAGTCAGCTCATGCAGATAACGAGTTAATACACTATGTGACAAGAAATTACTCTTGGCGATGGTTGATAAATAGTGTCTATGAACTGTTCAAACACATGTTCAGTGAAATATAACCAGTCATGTCCTCCCTTAAACCAAAGCCAATTCTGTGTAAAAATGTAAACCTGGCAGTGGCATGCGGAGCATTTTGTACCTGAGCTTCTTAATACTAGGGATTTACTCTCAAGTCAGAGTCATTTGAATTTGAGTATCTACCGATACCGAATGTCGATCCGATACTAGTATAATACATAAAAACATGGCCGTCATTTAACCGATAGCGTCTCTGCAACAAAGTGATCTCATGCCGCAAGCTTTGCTGTTTCTGTGTGGAGTCAAGCGGTCTAACTCTGTGCCACCAAATAACTCTTCTTCTTTGTCCTTCGGCTGCTCCCGTTAGGGGTTGCCACAGCGGATCCGTGATCCGCACATTCGACTTGGCGG
>JAOTRA010001761.1:0-10173 GCA_026260255.1 Pseudolaguvia tuberculata | reverse complement strand
TGTGTGTGTGTGTGTGTGTGTGTGTGTGTGTGTGTGTGTGTGTGTGTGTGTGTGTGTGTGTGTGTGTGTGTTTGAAATATGTTCCCAGCTGCCAATTCACTCCTTTCAGAGGCAAGCAGTTGTTATCTAATATAGGGTAATATCAGCAACTAATGCAGGGAAGGACTGATGTCAGATTAATGTTTGATAGCGGGGCAACATTAGTGACCTATGCTGAGGTAAGACAAGCATCTGTGTGTGGGATAAAATCAGCTACTACACTGGCATCAAATCGAAAATTGATGCTGGTGCGAGACCAGTGACTAATTTAAGAAAAAGATCATGGATAGAGTCAGTAAGATCTGGGATATATACTGGGTCATTAATGGATATCACGGAAAAATAGTGACTTATTAGGAACCATGATTAACATGATTGCTGGAGAATTAGAGGGGTTGATTTTCTTCAGTAGAATAGGTTCAGAGACTGATGCTGGGGCAACAACTGAAATATGATTAGTGGCCAATTCTATGGAAGGATCAGATAAAACTGCTGAGCAGTTAAAAATACTAGGGCAAAATCAGCAGCTAATATTTGGGCACGGTGAGTAATGGGATAAAATCCGGAGATATGACTGAGTGAATGATGAGCCAACAATTCTTAGCAGAATTTTCAGCCCAACATCACAGGAAAGACTAAGCCAAGATCAGTACATTTACATTACATTTACAGCATTTGGTAGATGCTCTTTGCCAGAGAGACTTTCATTTGCTCTCTTTTATACAGGTGGAAATCGAACCCTGGTCTTTCTGGTATCAGTCCAACATCTAAGCCGCCACTTCCCACAGTACCAGAGACACATCCACATTAAATTAAAAAAGAAAAACCGATAAAGCTCAACATACAAATCAAGCTGTCATTCCTTTTTTTTAAAATATATTTTCTTTCTTACTTCTTCCTTCTAACTTTTTATTTCTACGGATAAATATGACACTCATCCTCATTTTGCCTCACTTATACCGTTCTATACATTATTTTCCATTCTCCACTACTACTTTAACAAAACATAATTTATTTAGTTGAAAAGAAAAAAAAAATAAGGCTGAACATTTTACAAGTCAAGCTACCAAACGTTATACAGTTGCTTTTACAGGAAGGTTATTACAGGTTATTAATTGTAGTGTTTTATCTGCTTATTGGTCTGTGGATTTGTGTCTATGACGTTATAGTCTTTGTTTAGATTGCTTTCAAACTCTCATTATACAGACCATATGAGACTCAATTTTCAAAGTAATAGTCTTCTAGAGTACACAATTACGCACACACACACACACACACACACACACACACACACACACACACACACACACACACACACGCAGTGACAATATTTTGCCACTGTTTTTTATCCATTTCGCCAACACATTTAGGCACATAGAAAACTGCAAATGAGAAAGATAGAAGAGAGAGAAAGTGAGAGAGAGTGTGTAGTTCAGAGTGGCTTTATATAATGTAAATTTGCACTTCCATACAGTAATTTAAAGACAGATACAACTAATAGCAACCGACAACATAAGCTAAAATACATATTGAACAGATAACTGACTCTCAAAGCAGTTAAGTGGAATGACACCAAGATTAAGGAGTAATCCATTCATCTTCTAACCCGCTTAGTCTCTAATTCTGGATCACAGGGGTCTGCTGGAGCTTATCTCAGCACACATAGGGTGAAAGGAAGGGGAACACTCTGGGCAGATTCATCACAGGGCCACACATGGACGAACACACACACACACACACACACACACACACACACACACACACACACACACACGCACACGCACACGCACACACACACACACACACACACACACACCTATAGTCAATTTAGAATCACCGCTCAAGCTAATATACGTGTTCGTGGACTGTAGGTATCTGCTGGAGAAAACAGATTAAGGGGTAATGAGTCCATAATTTAAGACCTTTAACACTAAATGGCCTTTCACATACAAAATTTATAAATATTAAATTATATTAATCTCATTCGTATAGCTGAGCAGTTGAGGGTTAAGGCCTTTGATTGGGTTGTATTGTTACACAGATTTTAATACAAACATATGACTAAATTGCAACTATATGACTTTCTTTATACTTTATACGTTCACGTCATCCCACCCAGTCCATCCCAGTTTTTTTGTATTAAGCTTGGTTGAGATTGTTAACATTCCCTCTGCTCATTTAAAAGAGTGAAATACATGGTTTTGGGGGGTGAAATGTCTAGGGGGTGAAAACTTTCAATGAAATTAAAAACTTTTTAATTAAACCTGACATTGAAGTGTAGCACTTTAAATAAAAACAGACACTGAGATGAGCAATTAACGACAAAGACAATGACAGGCTGAATAACAACTAAAATATAACTTAACAATTCAGAGTTTTTTATTGCTTTTTGAAACGAGTTTAACAAATATAATTGGCAGGATAATTGACTGGATGAATCCTACACCCTGCGTCTATCTACATGTATCTCCATGCTTACAGACTATGGCACCCTTTTCCCATGGACATACTATTGTCTATACAGTACATTTCTTATTCATTCATTCATTCATTCATTCATTCATTCATTCATTCATTCATTCATTTATCTTATTTCCTAATTCAGGGTCAGCGGGGTCTGCTGGAGCCTATCCCCTTGCAGACTATGGCATCCTGTTCCCAAATTCGGATATATTATTGTCTATACACTGAGATGGACTGGCGACCCGTCCAGGGTGTACCCCCTGTCTTTTGCCCTATGTGTGCTGGGATAGGCGCAGCAGACCCACGTGACCACGAATTTAGGAATAAGCGGGTTAGAAGATGAATGAATGAATGAATATTCATTATTTCTTATTCATTCATTCATTCATTCATTCATTCATTCATTCATTCATTCATTCATCTTCTTATCCGCTTATTCCCTAATTCGGGGTCAATGCTGGAGCCTATCCCAGCACATATAGGGTGAGAGGCATAGGTACACCCTGGACAGCTTGCCAGTCAATTGCTTGGCCACACATAGACAAACAACCACTCACACATACATTCATTCATTCATCTTCTTACCCACTTATTCCCAAAATCGGGGTCACACATAGGGCCAGAGGTGGGGGTACACCCTGGATGGGTCGCCAATCCATCTCAGGGCAACACATAGACAAACAACCATTCACACACACATTCACTCCTATGGACAATTCAAAATCACCAATCGACCTAATCTGCATGGACTGTGAGAGGAAACCGGAAGTACCCGGAGGAAACCCATGCAATCACGGGGAGAACATGCAAACTCCACACAGAAAGATTCTTGTTGTGAGGCAAGCATGCAATCCACTATGCCACCGCGCCCCCCTACACATACATTCATTATAGTAAAATAAATAATACCATATAAATGGCGGTGCAGTAGCGTAGTGGTTAGCACAGTTGCATCATAGCAAAAAGATTAGATTTCTGGGCATGGGTCTGTGTGGTGTTTCCGGGTACTCTGGTTTCCTACCACAGTCCAAAAACATGTACATTTGGTTGAATCTAAATTGTCATAGGAGTGAGTGTGTGCTGTTGTTCGTCTGTGTGTGGCACGGCGATGGACTAGCATTTGACCCATGTGTGTTTGGATAGGATCCAGCAAGCTCTTGTGACCATAAGTTCCAACCAGAACACAGCATATATTCATGTTTCATCATGCAGACTTTAGGAAACAGTGAGTGTGTTGGCTAGACGATCATAAACAATTGGATTTAGAGAGTCTAATGTCAAAATGATTGTATTCATATTAACCTGTCATTGTTTAATCTTTTACTGTAATTCAGCAACAATTAACAGAAACCAGGATATATTTGTGCTGCAGTATAACCTAGTGCTCTCTTGTCTTTGGAGGGTTTGGAAAGCAGCTGAATGTGTAAATCTCAAGCAAAGGTACCACGGAAAAAAAATTTTGGCTGCAGAGGACTATGTGAGTTTATGTTTCTGCGTCATACAGGAAAATCGATGAGGACAACATGGTACTGGAGCACATCCGAGTCTGGAAAGCTGGTGATGGAACTATGTGTCTGAGTCAAGCATCTGTGATTGGATTTAACCAAACTTCCTCATTCAGACAGTTTGTTTTTTTCTTCTCGTCCTTCTCTTTTACAGCAAGCAGCAGATGTACATGTTCCTGAATGTGTGTGTTTGTGATTCTGGACCAACTACAAGAAAAACTATCCTCAGTTTATGACATTGACGGAATTTAGATTTGCTCCATGAAGGATTTCCAAGTCTGGTGCTTTTAAGAGATTCAACTTGTTAAAAGTGATATAAATCTTGCGTGCCGTTTTATTGCTCAGTAAAACACAAAGACAGTGACATTTCTTTCAAATTCTTCTCAACTCTGTGGAACATTGAAAACAACATTTATTTTAATTCGGTTTAATTAGTTGTGTGAGGGATTTTAAAGCAGCTTGTTTTACTTAAATAATTCATAGGGAGCCCGGTGTCATACCGGTTAGCACGGTCGCCTCACAACAAGGTCAATTCCCAGGTTGGGGATCTTAATGTGTGGAGTTTTCATGTTCTCCCTGTGCTTGTGTGGGTTTCCTTCCTCTTACAGTCCAAAAACATGTCAATTAGGTTAATTTGTGAGTTAAAATTTCCCATAGGAGTGAATATGTGTGTGAGTGGTTGTCTATGTGTGGCCCTGTGATGGACTGGTGACCTGTTCAGGGTGTACCACCGCCTCTCACCCTATGTTACAATGGGGCTAACGCTTTTACCCAGAGCGACTTACATTTGGTCTCTTTTTTTACAACTAAGCAATTGTTGCTCAAACCCACATAGGTTCCTTGGTGGAGGTGGGAATCGAACCCCAGTCTTTCTGGTATTAGTCCAACACCTTAACCACTAGGCTACCACTTCCTACTTCCCTATGTGCGTTGGGATAGGCTCCAACAGACCCCAGTGATCCCGAAATAGGAAATAAGCGGGTAAGAAGACGAATGAATGAACAAACAGATTCATTTTAATACTTACTCAATGCAGCTGAAAAAGTTTTAAACATTAATTTAAGATAGTGAAAGTATTTTTTTCTATCTGCATTTGCTTCAGTGAATCAAAATAATTAAGACAGAGTCTGATTCAAGAACAGGGCCAAAGAGAAATAGGTAATCCAATTTGTCATCTTAGTTCCAATCTATCATCTGAGACAACCATATTTCTATAGTTTTTTATTTGTAATAAAAATAGGATGTCTGATCCAGACCTTTTTGGATTTATATACACTTTAAGCTTAAAGGTTTGTTACCCACATTGTTTCAACCATGATCTGAGTCTCATAGATGTTTAATGGTATCTTACTGGTTAAAACATTGAACTGACACCAGAAATACCGTGGTTCAATTTCTAGCTACGCCAAGCATGCTCAGTTGTAAAAAAAAAAAAAAAAGCATAAAAAGTAATGTCACTCTGGATAAAAGCGTCTGACAGATGTTGTAAATGTAAATTTTCCTTAATTTTAAATGAAGAGACTCCTCCAAGAAACTCTTGGAGTTCTGAATCTGACTCATCCCCTCTGAACACCTTTAGGATGAATTGAAACACCGACTGACACCCAGATCTACTGTCTGAGCTTATTAATACTATTAGTTACGGAACACAGTCTAGTAAAAAAAATCTACACAGAGGAAAGGTAAGTTTACAAAAGTTACCATTAATGTATTCCTTTAAATTTGATACATTTTAAATGTAGACATTACTTTTATATTTATTTTAAAAGGTTCCTCCCCTATTATCTCACAGGCTCATTTGCCTTATATTCAAGTTCTTTACTGCTCTGTGGGTCCCAGTCAAAGAAGAAATGATAGCATCAATTACATGCCCACACCTGAGCAGCCTCTAATATACATGGCCATCGATCAGATGTCATATGAGTCAGGGGATTCATGAATTTTCATCTTTTGTTTTGAGCTAATAAATGAGCTCAGTGTGTTCTCCCTATCACATAAACACAAACAAGCACACATCGGATGCTGTACTTAGTCATTTAATATCTTCCCCTGCATCAATACATGGCTAACATGTTTTTTAGTGTTCTCAAGGCCGCTGTGGTTATCATTTGTCATTATGGCGCTCATTGTGTCAATGTGAGCTGTAATAGCTCAAGTGGCGTCTCACGCAAATGGCACATTTCACACGTCACAACCTTGTCTGAAATCTACAGAGAGTGCTTTCAGGGGATTGTTAGTTGGGTGTGTAAAATGAAATCCAGTATTAGGAGGAAGGACAAAATGGCAAAGAAGGCATAAAACGAATGAGACGAATAAGATGAAGAGTAAATTTGTCTGTGAACCACAAGATGCTGCTCTCACAAGTTAAACTACATGTTTGCTGTGAATCGAACCTGGTGTAAGTCCCTTTTGATCAAATGAATTGGCATTTGTTTCTATGGGGATGAAATGGGGTATGCGTCTGTGGATGCTGGGGTATCTACTGAAAGGAGTGTGTTCTTGGTAGAGTTCATTCAGCTAAAGCTGCTGGACACACTGAGTGACTGGGTTTCAAATTGTGAACTTAATTCTTAACTTAACTTTTCTCCATAATGTTCTCTATTCTTTTAACCTAATCATTTTTTTCTTTTCATAAATTCTTTTCTTTCCTTAACTTATATTTTTTCTTTTAAACCCTTTCTGTCTTTTCTTTTCTTAAGTTTCTTTTCTTTTCTTGTAAAGCTTTCTTTTTGGCATTTAAAGGGAGACATGTGCAGGGAGGTGTGCCTTAGAGTGTTGTTCGCATACTCACCCCACATCAGGTGTTCAATCGAAGAGGAAGGGGTTGGAGGTCAGCCAGACATCTGAGTGAACGTTCCGGGTCCTGGTTAACCCGCTCCATCTGTCCATTCAATTTCATATTTAGGTTCAGCATGGAGCTCCAGGGATGGGGAGTCCCATTTCTGTGACAGGGCTTCTTGCTTCAGATTTTTTGAGCCAGGTGTAATTGAACCTGGTGAAGAAAAGAGACCAACGGACATGCCGGGGATAGAGGGATCTTTAATCTATCTGTAGGGAATTGGGTTGGCTACATATCATACACTAGGGAGCACTGTAGCGGTTTCCTCCCACAATCCAAAAACATTAGGTTGAACGGTGATTCCTTGCGAATTTGAGTGGTTTATGTTTGGTCCTAAGATGGATTGGCGTCCAGTCCTGGATGTACCCCTGCCTTTCACCCTATGTAATCTGGTATAGGCTCCAGCAGACCCTTGTGACCCCAAATTACAGAATAAGCGGGTAAGAAGATGAATGAATGAATAAATGAATGAATGAATGAATGAATGAATGAATGTTACAACAAAGTTATATTTTCCTATTATAAAAAAATTCACACTACAGCGGCTTGCAAATGACTTCATGCCTTTGAACATTTTCTCACATAATGACCACAAACAGAAAGATCAACACAGAGTTGCATACAATTGTGATGTTATACATGAATTCAACATGAGTTTTCCAAATAATAAACTGAAAAGTGCAGTGTGCTAAAGTATTCATCCCCCTTTTCTCTGAGTATATTCAATTACCTTCAGAAGTTGCCTGATGATTGCTGACTGATCGATTGTTGACCTAATGACTAAATAGAGTCCACCTATGTGTAATTTAATCTAATTTTACACTCGAGACTGGGGCGGAGATTCACCTTCCAGCAGGACAACAACCCTAAATATAAAGCCAAGGTTACAATGGAATGGTTTAAAATGAAACATTCATGTGTTGGAATGACCCAGTCCAAATCCCGACCTAAATCTAATCAAGAACCTGGGCAAGATCTGAAAACTACAGCTCACGAACTCTCTCCATCTAATCTGACTCAGCTTGAATTGTTTTGCAAGGAAGAAGGGGCAAAGATTTCAGTCTCTAGATGTGCAAAGCTGGTAGAAACATAGCCCAAAAGACTTGCAGCTGTAATTGCAGCAAACGGGGGTACCAGAAAGTATTGATTCAGGGAGCTGAATACTTTTGCACACTGCACTATTCAGTTTTTTATTCATAAAAAAAACCCCCTACTGAACGTATGTATAAATTTCTTTCAACACTTTGCGTTGGTGATTCCAATAAAATATATTAATGTTTGTGGTCATAATGTAAGAAAATGTGGAAAAGTTCTGTTTTTAAAATGATAAACTTTGTTAGTGTATTTATCAATCGTTCGAGTGAGTGTTTGAGGTGGTCAGTGGGGAAACATGTGATTCATGAAACCAGCCTGCATTGCACAACACCTTTGAAGAATCACTGAAATCATTTACATAATTAACAAGGTGCAATTAACGACTGTCAGGCGTTCAGATGAAACGAGAATAACTGGAGAATGAGGGAAAAAAATCAGATGGACTGTAAAAAATATTTATTATGTTTAGAAAGTTTTGTAATGTTCTGGGTTTTGTATTATGGTATTATCACAAATGATATGAATGACATGACTAACCATAAGAGGATGTAAGGCTTGAAAATGTTAAAAATGACTGGTAGGTTTCGGATAGGCATAATTAGTTTTTTTCTAGCTGAACTTGAGTTACATAGCCTTATTAGAAAGAAAGAAGAATATTAGAAAGGAAACAAAACAGAGCAAGCATTTTTTAAAATTATTAAACTACAATCAGCAATGCAAACAAATGGTTCAAACTGAAGATCCTATTCCAGTTAACAGCAATTTTCTTAACCCTCACCTCTGTGTATGTGTGCATTACTTTCACATGATTAAATTAGCTGCACAAAGTTTCACTTGTCGCATGAGGATAGTAGGGCTGCAAGTCTACCGGAGGGCAACAGAGAGACTTTGTTTTAATCCATGTGCTCAATGTTTGTTTATTTCTTGTCATGTGATTCCCCTGTCTATTTGTCATTTCTTCAGCATCGTGTTCACATTAGTCTCATTTAGTTGATAGTTGCCCCCATTAGGTTAAGGTCATTTAGTTGATAGTTGCCCCTGTTAGGTTAAGGTCATTTAGTTGATAGTTGCCCCTGTGTTTCGGTCTGTCTTTGCCTTGCTTTGTTATGTGTTGAGATTGTTATCTATGTAGTAGATGTAAAAGGGCGAGAGGCAGGGGTACACCCTGGACAGATCACCAGTCTATCACAGGTGGACACCCTGGACAGATCACCAGTCCATCACAGGGCAACACATAACGGTAGAACATGCAAACTCCACACAAAAAGATCTACAGCTCGGGAAGCGAACCCGGAACCTTCTTGGTGAGGCGACCATCCTATCCACTACACCACCTAATAACTTAAAATTTTTTAAATGTTTTTACAAGATACATAAATTGATTTATTCATTTTACTATGAATATCTTTGGTTTTTCCAAGGATGTATGTGACTGTGTTCATCTGGAGAAATTTGAAAAGTTTTGAAATGTTGTGGTGAGACTGTATGAATCTGAAATTAATAGATAAAGAAAACTTTAAAGAAAATCTATCAGCTTTAAATTACAGAGAGCATCCATTGTCACATTGCTGGAGTACTGATTTCTGCCTCTATTACTGCACTTGTACTCTCCACTGTCCTTGGAACTGATCCTAAACATGCTGGAGGTATTTTTGATTTACAACTGGTATCGCTCCACTTTAATTAAGTGTAGTATTTTACAGGTGAATTCACATCACTGCAGCACGAACGAGTCACTGAACTGTTGTGCAATATCTCACCACAGTGACTGATGAACAGGATCTACAGAGATTTATTTTAGATCCAATTCCCAAAGCTCACATCTTACACTGAGGGTTCAAGCTGGAGAGCAGCAATTTTTATATTATTCAATTTCCTGGATCCTCACTGCTGCAGGTGGACTTCATTGCTTGTGCTGGTCTTTAGGTTTAGTTCATGCGTTTATGACCTAAAGACCAGATTATTGCAACACTTTAATGGGTGTTTGTCCAGTGGTCCAAAACGAGTTCTTACTAGAACCAGAAAATATTACCGTTGTAATCATTCACTCGCTTCTGTCAACATTGCACTGGCTCCCTATTAAATCTACAATAGAATTTGTACTCTTGTTAATGACTTATAAAGTCCAGAATGGTTTAATATATAATCTTATAATTTATTCATTCATTCATTCATTCATCTTCTTACCCGCTTATTCCAGAATCCGGGGTCACGGGGGTCTGCTGCGCCTAT
>JAOTRA010001744.1:0-10174 GCA_026260255.1 Pseudolaguvia tuberculata | reverse complement strand
AATTTCTACAGACGCTTCATCAGAAACTTTAGTCAAACCGCGTCCCCCTTAACCTCTCTTCTCAAGGGTAAACCTATTAAGTTGCGATGGACTGAGGCAGTCTCTAAAGCATTCGACCAGCTCAGGCACAAATTCACATCTGCCCCCATGCTAAAATACCCCGATCCAAGTCTTCCATTCGTGGCAGAAGTCGACGCCAGCAATCTAGGTATAGGGGAAATCTTATCCCAAAGACATGGTCCCCCTCTTAAGCTGCATCCCTGTGCCTTTTTCTCTAGAAAATTGACTACGGCCGAAAGTAATTACGATGTCGGCAACAAGGAGTTGCTTGCAGTTAAAGAAGCGCTATTGGAGTGGCGGCACTGGTTGGAGTTACAGATCACAAGAACCTAGAATATATGAAGGGAGCTCATCGGCTAAATGCTCACCAAGCTCGCTGGGTGTTATTTTTCCACTCGTTTTAATTTTGTGATTACCTACAGGCCTGGATCGAAGAACGGCAAAGCAGACTCCCTCTCTCGCATACACGATCTAGTTGATCCGGAGAAGGACCCCAAGCTGGTAGTAGCCCCGGTTTTATGGGATCTGGCGGAGGAGATACGAGTAGCCAGTGAACGTCAGGCTTCGCCACCCAACATGCCGCCTGGTAAGAATTATGTTCCTCCTGAGTTTCGTAAGAGATTAATAATGTGGGCTCACACCTCTATCAGTGCGGGGCACCCCGGTGAGCGACGAACTACTGAGCTGTTAACCGGACAATACTGGTGGCCCCATACGAGAGAGGAGGTACATGCCTATGTCCGTTCATGTGCTGAATGTGCTCGATCCAAAACTCCACGACATCTACCTGAGGGGCTGCTGCACCCCCTACCTGTTTCCGAGCGGCCTTGGTCCCACATAGCCTTGGACTTCGTCACCGATCTGCCGCCTTCTGAGGGTTACACTGCAATTTTAACGGTGGTAGATCGGTTCTCTAAGTGCTGTTGGCTAATTCCAATAAAAGGGCTTCCCTCTGCATCTGAAACTGCTAACCTTCTGTTTTGTCATGTATTTAGAGTGTATGGTTTGCCAGAGGATATTGTGTCTGACCGAGGTTCACAATTCACATAGTGAGTCTGGGCAGAATTCTGCAAACGCCTGGATATCAACGTAAGTCTCACCTCTGGGTATCACCCGCAATCCAATGGTCAGGCTGAGCGGCTTAACCAGGAACTGGGTCGATACCTACGAACCTATTGCTCTAATGAACAGCAGCGATGGAGTGAGTTCCTGCCGTGGGCAGAGTACACCCAAAATTCACTTTGTCACCTCAGCCACTGGACTAACCCCTTTCCAATGTGTCCTAGGGTACCAGCCTCCTTTGTTTCCGTGGACTGCTGAACCATCCTGCGTGCAGTCAGTGGAGGACTGGTACCGGCGTAGTGCTCGAACCTGGGAGGGGGCCCATATAAGGCTAGAAAGAGCAATTCGAGAGCAGAAACAGCACGCTGATAAAAGAAAAAAGCCGGCGCCTCAGTATCAAGTCGGACAGCGAGTCTAGTTGCCTATGCAGCATTTGCGACTCAAACTCCCGTGCAAAAAGCTCAGCCCCAAGTACATTGGACCTTTCAAAATTATCAAACAGGTTAATGAGGTATCCTTCAGACTCCAGCTACCTGCGCATATACGGATTAACCCGACTTTCCATGTGTCTCTCTTGAAGCCTTGTGTACCCTCAGGTGATGAAGGAGAACAGCTACCGGAGCCACCAGCGCCTATTGAATTAGAGGAGGGCTTGTCCGAGAAGACCACCAGGAGGCGTTCCTAGGGGAGGGGGTACTGTGAGGACTGGTTTTCCGGAGGATCGCCTTCGGATCGAGTTTTAGCAAGTTGCTTCCTGTAACAGCCATTTGGGCGTGGCCCATCTATATAAGCAGGTGGAACTTGAAAACCATGCGAAGTATTGTTGCCCTAGGCCGTACTAAGCGATCCTTTTGATATATGTTTGTTCTGACCTCTGGATTACTGACTTTGTGCTTGTTATTTCAACTTCTCTCTTTGAACTACGTTTTGGATTTGTTTGCCTTCCACTTTCCCTCCCCAAATAAACTCTTACTTGCAAAATGTATTCGGCTAATCTGTCTACCACGGGATCGTTAGTGTCAGTGTTATTATTACTACTTAAACTGTCTGTTTAAGTTTCCTTACCTGTACAAACGCGCATAGACACACACTAATTTACTCACAAATCACAATGCTAGAAAAAAAATAATGTTTTAATACGACTTTTGTGACTGTAGGCAAACATAACTGCGCAGAGCTCCGTGCTCCACAGGGTTAAACAAAGCAGTCGCTTGATCAAGCATTGCGGACACCCTGCCCCGCGAACTCGGGAGCTCGTGTGCCTTATTGTGCGAAAAATACGGTAAATTAAATTACCTATTTTTCCAATATTTTTATAACATTTTTAACCTATAAACAATTTCTTCCCATAAAGAAAAAAATATTTTACTTCCTTACAGTAGCAATGATCTAGTTGTCTTGCTTACCTTGAAACTTTTTCTCACTTTCAGATAATTGATCATCAGTCTGGAGAATTAATTTTGTTTCAGAACTTTTATCACTCAGAAACATTGCCAACACCTTTTTAGCCTTTAAAGAAACAAACATACAAACACAAAGTCATTAACATAAAGAAATTAAACTTGTCTCAGACAAAAAAGTTGGGACTTAAAATGATACATTTTCTCAATGTAAACATTTGATATGTTATCTGTCGTATTTTGAATAAAATATTGACATTTGAAACTTCCACATCATTGCATTCTGTTATTATTCACAATTTAGTCCCAATTTTTTTGTACATTTCTTACAGACTTTTCCTTCGCTACAGCCCAGAGAGTTTATTTGGCACTTCCAGACCAGTGGTGACAACCAGTAATGCTTAATGTACTGTACATTTTGTAACTGTTTATGTTTTTGCAATGTTGAGATATAGAAAAATATTGATTCAGTTGTGGTTGTAGTGTAAAAGTTTGGAGTTGTGTTAAAAGGGTTATCGCCACTGGATAATAGTTAAATTATTAAAAGGGTTGCTGGGAAACAGGTTTGAGTAAGTTACCCTTAGCAGCAGTGTATATCATGTAGTTTTCTAAGATTGCATCGTACATCATTGTATTTTCTGCCATAAAGATGAAGATTAAGCATTTGATAAAGAATACCCGTTGTAGTGTTATTTTTTTTGTTCTATTATATATTTTGACTATTATTTTTATGTTGAGCAACTTTTGGTTAAGCGGGGCATGTTCAGGGGCACAATTTTCTGTTTAACAGGGTAATAGCTTAACAACTGAGCTACCACTTCCGCACGTGAACAACGGTATATTAACATCTTTTAGAAGAACGTCATCAGGTGGCACAGTGGTAAAGTGGTTAGCACGTTTGCCTCACAGCAAGAGGGTTTAATTCTTGGGCAAGAGGCCTTTCTGTGCAGAATTTGCATATCCTCCCCACGCTTACATGTTTTCTTCAGGTACTCTACTTTCCCACAGTCCAAAAACATGTACATAAGGTTGATTGGTGATTAGATTCTAAATTGTCCATAAAAGTGTGTGTGTGTGTGGTTGTTCGTCCAAGTGTGGCCCTGTGATTCCATGGGAAATAAGTGGATTACAATGAATAAGTAAAGGATGTCATTATCTGCTTATTTAAAAAGACGATTTAGTTTTGAAAAGAATCAAGTAAATGAAAAACAGTGTTATATGTTAATATGTTACATAAATGTTATAAATGTTATAATAATGATAAAGTAATAAGGGTAAGGGGCGTTATCTGGTTGGTTAGTGTAACGAACTTCTAGGAGTCAGATCCATATTACAAGTACTTTATTAGTATTATAAATCAAAACACAAAGAAAGTAAACACAGGTACACACACACAGAAAGGAAGAAAACTGATGGAACAAAAGGACGCAAAAGCTACGTCACGCTAAGCACACAATACCAAAATGTCCACAGCGGGAACCACAACACTTAGCTAGCGGTGACGGCGTAAATGGAGTCCAAGGCAGTCCTTGCGTGTCGCTCTCGTAGGGGCAGAAGTCCGCATATAGAATCAATGACTTGCGACACGCATATCTTGCTTTAAATAATGCGTCATCGCCCTGAAGCCATTTTGTTTCCAGGACGACGATGCTATGGGAGGGGGCGTGGTCTAATCGGCTTCCTTACGTACCCCCCCTTAAAGGGCGCCTTCTGGCAAACACCAACAAAAACAACAAAACCCAAAACCAACCTTCTCCCCCGCCCAACACACGAAGGGGCCTGAGGGGAACTCTGGAGGGACCGAACAGACCAACGAGAACTCTGGAGAGACCAAAAGAAACTCTGTAGGGTCTAAGGGACAGAATGGGACTTAGAAGGTAACGAAAGAAACACAGGGGACTCAAAAGGAAACACTGGGGACTCAAGTTCAACAGTCAGCACAGACAAAAGGGCTCGGGTGCAGACGCGGACGAGGGCTCGGGTGCAGACGCCGACGAGGGCTCGGGGGCAGACGCCGACGAGGGCGCGGGGGCAGACGCCGACGAGGGCGCAGGGGCAGACGCCGCCGAGGGCGCGGGGGCATAGACGCCGCCGAGGGCGCGGGGGCATAGACGCCGCCGAGGGCGCGGGGGCATAGACCCCGACGAGGGCGCGGGGGCATAGACCCCGACGAGGGCGCGGGGGCAGACCCCGACGAGGGCGCGGGGGCAGACGCCGACGAGGGCTCGGGGGCAGACGCCGACGAGGGCTCGGGGGCAGACGCCGACGAGGGCTCGGGGGCAGACGCCGACGAGGACAAAGACTGACGCGGACGAAGATGAAGACTCTGACGAAGACTGACGCGGACGAAGATGAAGACTCTGACGAAGACGATACTTCAGGTGCTGGAGAAGACACAGAGGGCTGTGTCGAAGACGCAGAGGGCTGTGTCGAAGACGCAGAGGGCTGTGTCGAAGGCGCAGAGGGCTGTGGCGAAGGCGCAGAGGGCTGTGTCGAAGACGCAGAGGGCTGTGTCGAAGACGCAGAGGGCTGTGGCGAAGGCGCAGAGGGCTGTGGCGAAGGCGCAGAGGGCTGTGGCGAAGGCGCAGAGGGCTGTGGCGAAGGCGCAGAGGGCTCTGGCGAAGGCCCAGAGGGCTCTGGCGAAGGCCCAGAGGGCTCTGGCGAAGGCCCGAGGGCTCTGGCGAAGGCCTAGAGGGCTCTGGCGAAGGCTTTCCTAGCCGAAGGTGTCCCTTTGCTGGACCCCCAAATCCAGCTCGCTTATGGGGCCCCAGCTGCGTATCCAGGACCTGAGACACCTGGCGGGGTCGTGGCACTGGAGGGACCCCTGTAAAAGTCCGCACTCTGGACAGATGGGCTGAAAACCCCACTAACGCATGGTGAGTAGGAGTCTTCCATACTGCCTCAAATCCGGGCCGCCTTAACCAGTGTGACCTCCTCCTCGGCGTCGGAGGTAAACACCTTCAATAGCTGAGAGAAGAGGTAGAGAACATTCCATTTAAGACGCAAATTAAATGTCCCAAACTGCGGCCACCGCATCCAACGCTTTCCCTTCCAAACGTAGAAAACCGAACGCACACTTCTTGCGGGAGGAGGATATCGCGTGCGGGTAAGCAAGAAAAATAATTCTGGCATTGTGCCACAAACTGTGAACACCTCACGAGATCACCATTAAATTTCCCCGGAGGTTCAGCCAGCGAAGGCGGGGATAACAAGTGCGCAGGCAGTGGGGCTAGCGGGGGGGCTAACGCAGCGAGGAAGCCCCACTATGCATTGTACCGCTGGACCCTTATTTGGCGAGTCATTCTGTAAGAACTTCTAGGAGTCGAATCCATATTACAGGTACTCATTTATTAGTATTATAAATCAAAACACAAAGAGAAAGTAAACACGTGAACACACACACACACACAGAGGAAAACTGATGGAACAAAAGGACGCAAAAGCTACTTCACGCTAAGCACACAAAACCAAAATGTTCACACCGGGAACCACAACACTTAGCTAGCGGTGACAGCGTAAACGGAGTCCAAACCAGTCCTCGCGTGTCGCTCTCGTACGGGCAGAAGTCCGCACATAGAATCAATGACTTGCGTTAAATAATGCGTCATCGCCCAGAAACCATTTTGTTTCCAGGACGACGATGCTACGGGAGGGGGCGTGGCCTAATCGGCTTCCTTACAGTTAGCCTCCATATTTGGCAAAGCAAGACGATGAAAGAATTAAAAGTTAGCCTGATTATGATAAGACTTGTTGAAAGAAGTTAAAATTAAGTGCAGCAGATTCTACAGTTTAATTTTTTTCCTTTTTTTTTTCTTTTGTAAATCAATACAGTAAATCTGAACTACTGAAATCCATCAACCGAGGAATGGGCCTCAATTCTATTAGGACATAAATAGATTACACCTATAAAAAGATGCACATTGAGTTTATACTGATAGGTTGAGGTAAATGACGTGATTATGAATATTTGTTTGTAAATGTTTGTATACTTTTGTATAAAACGGTCTGTGTTTTTTCACCTGGATTCCTTTGTTTGGCTGGTTGTGGTACTGGGTAATGACCTCGTCTTTGTCTGTGCAGTAGAGCTTATATCCTCCAGACTTTGTATAATAACCCTCTTGGACACGTTTATTTATTTCAGCATATAGATCAGCTAGAATCTGACGACATTTCTCCTCTGATGCCTGCAGGTTCTGATCAATTAACTCAGCATAGTGAGTATCAATTCCCTCCTAAAACACACACATATAAACATCTTATCAAATTTATAAAATCTTCAGTGAGTGAAGAGTAAAATAGTGGAAAGAACATGCAACTCCATATGGCCAGGAATCGAACCCAGGACTTTCTTGCTGTGAGGTGACAGTGCTAACCCCTATGTCACTATTTAAACTCATCCAGAGTGACTTACATTTTATTATTTTTTCGTGCAACTGAGCAATTGTGGGTATCTTGGTGGATTTGCAGTGCAACACCTTAACCACAGAGTCACCACTTCCTACACTATCTATGTAACCGTGCAGCTTGTAAGTAACCAGATGGATACATAATGCAGTAGAACAAGAAGATAGTTTATTTCCAAATTGTTAGGCAGAAGAATAGTCAAAGTCTGTAATACAAAGTTCAATAATCCAAGAGGTGTCCAAAAGTCAATAGAAGAAAACTGCTTGGTAAAGGCCTATGGCAACAATACTTCGCAGTTAGACTCCAGAAGGCCACCTGCTTAAATAGGGAGCCCACGCCCAATTGACTCAAGCAGGAAGTGATTCATTAGTATTCGGGCGAGGGCGCCCTCTGCAGGCGGTCCTCCGTAGTCTCAGTTTTTACAATCTATTTGTAATACAAATGTAATAGAAATTACTTTTAGCATGTTAAAAGCGTAGATTCTTAGTTGTGAAATATTTTACACTGTCAATTAAGTTAAAGGTGCCCAGTGTAAGGAAGCCGACTAGACCACACCCTCTTCCTTAGCGTTGTCGTCCTGGAAACAAAATGGCTCCAGGGCGATGACGCATTATTTAAAGCGACACGCAGTTATGAGTGTCGTGCGTTATTGTGGTTTGCTGTATGGACTTCCGTCTCTAAGAGAACTGCCGCATTTGGACTTCTGTGTGAGTTCTTCTTTGGTTAAGTTCTCGCTGTGGACATTAAAGCTTTGTGTAAATTATGACAACGCGGTTCATAGTTAAGTTTCGTTTCTACAGTTTGCATTTACCGGTGTTTACTTTTGGTTTGTGTTCACGTTTTGCTTTATTTTAAGAAAAGAGTAACTGCATAATGGATCTGTATTTAGTATGTTCGTTATACCCAGGACCTTTTTGATGTGGGGGCGACCGTGCTAACTAGTATGTAATATGATTAGCTAGAAAAGTGGAAAACGGGCAAGTGTTAAAGCAATTGAACTACCAATTTGTAGACCTAGGTTCGATTTCCAGCACCACCAAGCCCCTAAGCAAGGCTCTTAAATCCAAGTTGGTCAGTCATAAAACAGGTAAAGAAATAAGTCACACTGGATAAAATATAAAAGGGATGTGATAAAGAGGCAGAGTCTCCTAGAGGTATGGAAGATGGACAGAAGCTTTCCAATCTGCATAAAAAGATTGTGCCGGCAGTTACAGTTCGGCTTTCACTCTTATCCAGACCAACTTACGTTGCAAGTTAAGGGCCTCGCTCAAGGGCCCACAGTAATGTCTTGGTGGAGGTGGGATTCAAACCCTGGTCTTTCTGGTATTAGTCCAACACCTTAACTACTAGGCACCAGCACATACAGCACATATTCTCCTCTCTGTCTAGTTTCATCCCACGGTCTGTCCAAAACATAAAAGGTAAAAGTACCCAAAAATAGCAAAGATCATCGTTTCTCAACTACACATTAAAAATCTCATCTACAGTGCATAACATACAAACTTTTAGAGAAATTGGAGAAGTCTTTAATGCAAGGGACAATGATGAAGACTTGTTGGATGCCAGTGATCTTTGGTCCTTCAAACGACTCACTGATAATAAATGGACCCAGAAGAAATGTTAGAAACCAACACAATCCACAATCTGCAGATACCAACTAAAGCGCTATAATTCAAAAACAAAGTCAAATGTAATTGTGGACTAGACGTGCAGTCATGTTTCTGTTGGTCAAAAGTCAGAAAATGTTTTATGGACACACATTTCCAACTGACATTCTTGATCAAAGACTTTTAGTGGTTTTAAAATCATTTAGTGGTTCTACTCCACAATAAACTTGAGGAAAAATGGGTTTAACCAAAACTACTTAAAACAGAACAAAGCAAATCAATGTGTTTATTCAAGTGTTTATATCTAAATGTCTGTGTTAAAAACACAGACAAATCTTACCATAACTTTTTTGAAGTATATCTGTTCTTCATCTTTAAAAGAATGCTTCATAAACACATCAGTGGCCACAATGCTGGCATTTTTATGTTCAGCAGAAATTTCATCTAAAGTGACGGGAAACAAACTCGTCACCTGCACAAACATAAAAATTAAGATTAAATACGGGCAAAATTGTTAAAAATACAATTTTCAGCATGAAAAAGTATGAGGAGTTCTATAGGTGATGCTTTGGTTGTTACAGATCCCTGATTGAGCCAATATTAAATACAGAAAGAAAGACAGGAAAAAGTCCTAAATCATAAGAACTGGTTAGTTAGCTGTTTCCTATATAAACAGACTGGTTTACATCAAATATTACTGTTGTTAATTGATAAAAAAATCTCTAATAAAAAAAAAACATACAAGCATTCTTACTTTAGAGCATGATTTCATATTTTCTTTTTAAAAGTATTGAATAATTATAAATATTATATATTCTCAAATTGTTTCAGCATAATGTTATGCATCATCCTTCCTGTGACGTGCGAGCTGTAGGCAAGTTAGAGGAATCCATAATGCAGTAAAATCCAGAACAAAGTCAATAATCCAATAATCATAAATTCAGAGATACACAAACGCTTAGCAAGGCCTAGGGCAACAATACTTTGCAAAGATCCCTTGAAGGCCACCTGCTTATATAAGCGGACCACACCCAAAATGGCCACCATGGAGATGGAACACTAGAATTCGGGCGAGGGCGCCCCCTGCAGGCGGTCCTCCAAGGGCACAGTCCTTACACTTCCAAAAATATTTTGTATCTAAAGACAAACTGTGTGTGGGCTATACTAGGGGAATGGCTACTTTTACTTATTTAAAATACTTGAAATATTATTATCATCATGACTTAGGAAACAGTAAAAAGGCCCTTAACCAACAATTGCTCAATTGTAAAAAAAGAGATCAAATGTTAGTCACTCTGGATAAGAGCGTCTGCCAAAATGCCAAACTAACTGTGAAAACACAAAAGCGAATCCCGAATTCACACTGCATAATTTGAGTTCTGGTTTACACGCGGCAAAAGGTTTTAAAAACAATGAAGAATGTCAAACATCAGAGGGCAATCGCTGCGTGTATCCAAAAAAAAAAAATCACAGTAGTAAATACCAAAATGCGATGCAAGGGAACCAGAGTAGCATCACAGAGGTCTATATTTGGCATATTAGATATTTGGACCTGTCAGCGATTTTGAAATGGATTCTTACTTAACAATACAATGACAAAGTCCAATAGTCAATGAGAGAGCAAGATGGCAGACATATTAT
>JAOTRA010001696.1:0-10175 GCA_026260255.1 Pseudolaguvia tuberculata | reverse complement strand
GGGATCCCTGATTTGTAAGGCAACCAGACCATCACTAAACCACCACAACTGAGTGATCGGTGAGAGTCCGGATGACAACATCCAACAGCATCATTTGGCGGACCATAATCAGCATCAGACCACCATAATACTCAATATCTATGAGTCCCCCGTATCTGCGCTTTTATCTAAAGAACACTGAAATGCCTGATTAAATAAATGAGTCTTAAGTCTAGACTTAAACACTAAGACTGTGTCTGACTCCCGGACATAAACTGATAGACTGTTTCATAACTTTGGGGCATTATATGATAAAGCTCTGCCCCCTGCTGTAACTTTATTAACATGTGGCACTGACAGACAGCCCGCATCCTTTGAACGAAGTGGGCGTGGCGGAACATAGGGCACCACCAGCTCACTAAGGTACTGGGGTGCGAGACCATTTAGTGTTTTATAGGTTAAAAGTAGTATTTTAAAATCTATACGGAATCTCACCGGGAGCCAATGCAGTGTGGATAGAACAAGGGTGATGTGTTCGCATCTCTTGGTCCTAGTAAGGACTCTCGCTGCTGCGTTCTGAACTAACTGAATTTATTTATAAGCTCTGCTGGACATCCAGAAAGCAGAGCGTTACAATAATCCAGCCTGGGCGTGATGAAGGCATGGACTAGTTTTTCTGCATCATTTAATGGCAGAATATTCCTAATTTTAGCGAGATTCTTAATTGTAGCGATATTCCTAAGGTGAAAGAATGCTATTTTACTAATATTATCTATATAGGCATTAAATGAAAGATTAGAATCTAAGACACCCAAGTCTTTAACTGTTGCACTTGATGCTACAGACAGACCATCTAATGTTAAAGTGAGATTAGAAAACTTATCTCTAGCTACCTGCGGTCCTAGTGAAATATCCTCTGTTTTTTCTGGATTTAGCAGCAGGAAGTTGCTTAACATGCAGTTTCTAATGTCATTAACACATAATTCTATTTTATCTAACTGACGTTCCGCTGTGACGACTATGCATTCGGAGGACCGCCTGCAGAGGGCGCCCTCGCCCGAGTTCTAGGAATCTACTTCCTGGTTGAGTTAAGTGGGCGTGGGCTGCCTATATAAGCAGGTGGCCTCCTAATGTTGATTGCGAAGTATTGTTGCCCTAGGCCTTACTAAGCGATTTCCTTTGAAACTTTGTGGATTACCCTTGTGGACTTTTTGAACTCTGACTTGGATTTTTGGATTACTCTTTTGAATAGCGTTTTGGATAAGTTTGCCTTCCCATTTCCCTTCCCGAATAAATTATTGTGAATTTTCAACTCTGCACATGGATTCATCTAATCATTCTCAGACAGCGTTGTTACAGAATACTTCGCCTCAAACGAATCCAGCGGAGATCCGTACTCTGGAAGACCTGTTAGCAGCTTTGAACTATCAAGCGCAAACCATCAGGGCTTTACAGGAGCAGGTGAGCGCTTTAGTCATGTCTTCGAGTACGTCAAGTCCACCATCTCACACTTCCCCTCTCCACGTTTCTCCAGCTTCTTTGCCTAGTAAATTGTCGTAGATTCATAAATCAATGCCGTATGTTCTTCTTTGAGCAATCTGCCCGATTTCCTTTGGAAGCATAAAATGTGCTTTCCTCATCTCCCTGATTACGGATCGCGCTCTGGAGTGGGCAACAGCAGTGTGGGAAACCGAAACGCAGATGCGTTCCTCCAGTGACTACTTTATTTCCCAGTTAAGGGAGGTATTCGAGCATCCCGCTGGAGGTCTCGATGTGTCTACGCGCCTACGGCGCCTAAAACAAGGTACGCAATCTGCAGCTGACTACGCTATAGACTTTCGCACGCTGGGGCTCAAAATGGCATGAATAATGTGGCCCTAAAGGTCTTGTTTAAAGTGGGACTCAGACCTGAGCTGCAGGCCAAGCTGGTGTGTCGAGGTGAGAATGACACCTATACTGAGTTTATTCAGGAGCCATTAGAGTGGACAATCTTTTACTTAACCACCCTGCAAGCTCGACCTCTGCCGTTCCGTCAGTCGAACCCTCCACACCGCAGTCAAGCGGATTCTGAGCCCATGCAGATTGGCACTCACAAACTCACTCCAGCTGAGAAGCTACGTCGCAGAAAGCTAGGACTGTGTATGTACTGCGGTCAGCCTGGACATCTGTGCCCGCAATGCCCTTCCTTGTCTCGCAAACCAAAGCCTCATGTAAGTACACCTATTCGGGCTGTTAACATGAATGCCCATCTATCTATACAAGTAAGATTGCAAGATGGTGATGTTAAGCATGTGCTCTCTGCCCTTGTGGATTCAGGATCAGCTCTGAACTTGATGGACTCAGGTTTGGTCAGAAAATTATGCCTGCCCATCAAACAGTGTAACCCACCTCTCCACATCACCGCAATTGACGGTCATGAGATTGGCGCAGCCATCACCGAGAAAACCACAGCCCTTTTGTTCACAATAAATGACTCCCACCAGGAGAGGGTTACCTTTTACCTCACCAATGCGCTTAAAACGCCCCTCATCCTTGGGTATCGTCTATCTCTTGTCTCAGCCAGAGATGAAAACCCTGGACAAGTATATTGAGGAAGCGCTCGCAGTAGGGCTTATTAGACCCTCCTCGTCGCCTGCCGGAGCTGGGTTCTTTTTTATCACTAAAAAGGATGGAAGTTTAAGACCCTGTATTGACTACCGAAGCCTGAACAATGTGACAGTCAAAAACCACTACCCTCTGCCCTTGGTACCTGCTGCACTCGAACAATTAAAAGATGCTCGCTTGTTTACCAAATTAGACCTACGCAGTGCCTATAATCTGTTAAGAATACGCAAAGGAGACGAATGGAAAACAGCCTTTGTTACCCCCAAAGGGCACTACGAATACTCATGCCATATGGACTTTGTAACGCGCCTGCAGTGTTCCAGTCGTTTATTAACAATGTTTTACGAGAATTTCTCAACGTCTGTGTGATTGTGTACATTGATGATATTTTAATCTATTCACAGAACGAGGAACAGCATAAAGGGCACGTGCGAGCTGTCTTGCAGAAGCTGTTAGAGAACAGTCTGTTTGTCAAAGCAGAGAAATGTGACTTCCACACCACTGAAGTGCAATTCTTGGGGTATGTTGTTAACACCAGGGGCGTCGCCATGGAACACACGTGGGTTTTAGCTGTACAAAACTGGCCTGCACCTCGAACAATCAAGCAACTGCAGCGTTTTTTGGGCTTCGCCAATTTCTACAGGCACTTAATACGGAATTTCAGTGACACTGCTGCGCCTCTAACCTCCCTCTTCAAGGCCAGTGCTCGCTCATCCCCGCCACGGGGGACCCCACCAGGTAGGATTTTTGTTCATCCCGAATTCAGACAGCGTTTAATGAATTGGGTTCACACCTCTCTGAGTACAGGGCATCCAGGGACTCGAAGGACGCTGGATCTACTGCATGGGTAATAGTGGTGGCCCCGCATGACTGAGAAGGTGAGGTTATTCGTCTAATCCTGAGCTGCCTGCGCCCAGGCCAAAACGTCCCGTCACTTGCCAGAGGGGTTGCTGCACCCGCTGCCCATTCCTCAAAGACCTTGGTCGCACTTATCGCTGGACGTTGTTACTGACCTGCCTTCCTCCAATGGCTACATCACGGTTTTCACAGTGGTAGACCGGTTTTCCAAGTCCTGCCGCCTGATCCCTCTTAAGGGCCTCCCGTCAACCGCACAAACAGCTAACGTGCTATTCTCTAATGTTTTCAGATGCTATAGGCTGCCCAAGGATATCATCTCTGATCGAGGGCCCCAGTTCACGTCAAGAGTCTGGGTAGAGTTTTGTAAGCGCCTCGATATTAAGGTAAGCCTTACCTCTGGATATCACCCTCAGTCTAACGGGCAAGTGGAACGTCTGAATCAGGAATTGGGGCGCTATCTGCGTCCCTATTGCTCGAGGGAGCAGCAGCGCTGGAGTGAGTTTCTGCCCTGGGCCGAGTATGAACAGAATTCCCTCCGACACTCATCTACTGGTTTGACCCCATTTCAGTGTGTTCTAGAGTACCAGCCTCTTTTGTTTCCTTGGACAGGAGAGCCCTCCTCCATGTATGGTTGGGCAGGGCTGTAATAACGCAAGCGGCGCCTACCAGCTCCCAACTATCAGGCCGGCCAGAGAGTATGGCTGTCTACGTGGCATTTAAAGCTCAAGCTGCCTTGCAAAAAGCTAAGCCCCAGGTACATCGGGCCGTTCAAGATCGTGCAACAAGTAAATGAGGTAATCTACAAACTCCAACTACCGGGTCATATGCGCATTAACCCCACCTTTCATGTGTCGCTACTTAAGCCTTTTGTGCCCTCAGGCAGTCCTAGCGAGCCACAGCCTGACCCACCGGGTCCCATCGAATTGGAGGATGGTTTGGCGTACACTGTGAGAGAGATCCTCAGGTCCCAAAGGAGAGGTGGTGGTTTGCAATTCTTGGTGGACTGGGAGGGCTACAGTCCAGAGGAGCAGTCTTGGGTGCAGGCCAGCGACATCCTTGACCCAGCACTATTGCACGACTTTCATGCCAGTCATCCCGAGTTTCCAGCGCCTCGCCCTAGGGGGCGCCCTCGAAGACCGCCAGGAGGCGTTCCTAGGGGAGGGGGTACTGTGAGGACTATGCCTTCGGAGGACCGCCTGCAGAGGGCGCCCTCGCCCGAGTTCTAGGAATCTACTTCCTGGTTGAGTTAAGTGGGCGTGGGCTGCCTATATAAGCAGGTGGCCTCCTAAGGTTGATTGCGAAGTATTGTTGCCCTAGCCCTTACTAAGTGACTTCTTTTGAAACTTTGTGGATTACCCTTGTGGACTTTTTGAACTCGGACTTGGATTTTTGGATTACTCTTTTGGATAGCGTTTTGGATAGTGTTTTGGATAAGTTTGCCTTCCCATTTTCCTTCCCAAATAAACTATTGTGAATTTCAACTCTGCACATGGATTCATCTAATCATTCTCAGACAGCGTTGTTACATCCGCATCTGGTCGAGCTGAAATGTACAGCTGTGTGTCATCGGCGTAACAGTGGAAGTTCACATCAAGTTTTCTCATATATAATGAGAAATATTTACATCACCACTTTGACTTTGAGTGTAATGAAGAACAGCTGTATTCTGCAGTGTAAACTATGTTTGCCCAGGACAACTGAACTGCAACTTATAGCCCAACATCAAACCTGCGCAAGTATGTTGTGGTAAGTTGATAATACTGGCAGTTTATGTAATTGTAAAAACATCCAGTTTAAGATTTATATGGAAGATAAATGAATGAATGAATACCTTTTGTCATTTTTGGTTTACACTATAATCCTTCAGCTCCTCCACCCCTGTTGTTTAAAAAGAGTTGATTTGTAGACCAGTAGAACTTTATTTGAACTTTTGGTCTTGATATAAATATTCTGCAATTATAGAAACTATCAATAGTATAAATAACACAATATAATCCGGCGTAATCATTACATACAGAGACATTTCCCATATTCAGAGTGCACATATTTTTTTTGTAGCAAAAAACATTAGACTGCAAATCACCCCAACTACATTATCTGGGGCAGTTACAAATTTTTAATAACACAATTTATTACAAAACTATTTAAAAATGTAATAAAAAAGATGGAGACAAACAAACCCTTGGCCACCTCTGGAAGTGGTGAATAAACTCTTTCCTGCAAGCTTCAGGTCGAACAATGTCTAATTTTTCCAGAAAGGTCTGCCATAAAAATGTAAGTTTGTTGATACTTATATTGATACTGATATTTTATTCTTCCACTTTAATATTTACGTATATTTTATGTTTAGCTTAATAGTATACACTTAGTTACGTTTATATTAAATCCAGATTTCATTATTATAAGATGCGTGTGGGGTGAATAAATACAGTATGCTCTGTAGTCTTTATCTATTATCCCGAATGAACATTTCTGGATTGATTTTGTGAAGGTTACCATGCTGTTTATTTGGCAATCTTCTTATTTAGACTCTCCAGTGTATAACTGACTCTTTCAGTGCAGGTCTGGCATGGACACGTGGAGACTGATTCTGGACTGGCACACAGTCTTGGGAAAAGCAAACAGGAACCTTTGCCTGTGAGGTGCCATGTATAGATACAACTCACTACTGTCTCATCAGCACTGTTACAGTTAAAGCAGCATTACTCTCCAGTGTGGAGCTTTCGGTATCACCTGAACTTGTAGCATCTCCAGGTATGTATGTCTTTTATTGTTTAATAATAACTTTTAAAATGTGTGATGGATTGGACATTTTTTAATGTGGATTAGTGGGTGTCATTGTTTCCTTACAGCAAGAAGGTTCAAGGTTTGTATTACCAGCAAACTTATATCTGTTTGCACGTAACCCCATGTACTTGTGTGGGTTTAGTCTGGATGCGTCGGTGTTAGTATTTATAGTTGTATTTATATTAATATTTATAAATTGCCCATAGTGGGGTGTGCGGTTGTAATGGACTGGTGATCTGACAAGCCTGTATCCTTAATTCACATTTTCAGAATAGAGCAGACGCTGTTGTCTACAACTTGAGTGATGTAGAAAAATGCTTTGGGCCATTACATTTACAGGTCAATACTGAATAGTACATTACATCACAAATCAAAGTGTAAAAATCTGTTGCAAAAGAAGAACCGCATAGAAACATCACTCATTCATTATTCATCATTCTGAGTTTTTTCAAAAGTTGAATGTTCAGTTTGTAAGTTCTGTGTTTTTAGTGGTTGTATTTTTGTGTGAAGTGTGTTTCTTCTTTTGCAGCATGTCTCATCTGTTCTTCTGTGTGATACTCTGCACTGGGATTTTATTTCCACTATTCGTAGCAGGTATCTCAGTTATAATATATCCGTGTACCAATAAACACATCAGTATTTGGTTCTTCTATAAACTGTGATTATAAAGGTAAAACCACACTGTTATCTTTTCAGTGAAACATTCCGTCGTATAAAAGTCGTATAAAAAGTTAACAATAAGTGTTTTTTTTTTTATTATCGTGGAAAAAAGCTTTATGAATGGATAGCATTATGAAAAATATTTGAATGATTGGAGGGTAGCGGGGTGGCGTAGTGGATAGCACAGTCCTCTCACAACAAGAAGATCTCGGGCCGGGATCTTTCTGTGTGAAGTTTGCAGGTTCTCCCCGCGCTTGCGTGGGTTTCCTCCGGGTGCTACGGTTTCCTCCCACAGTCCAAAAACAAACAGATGAGTTGGATTGGTGATTGTAAATTGTCCGTTGTGTGTGTGTGTGTGTGTGTGCGTGTGTGTGCGTGCGTGCGTGCGTGCGTGTGTGTGTGTGTGTGTTGCCCTGTGATGGACTGGCGACCCGTCCAGGGTGTACCCCTGCCTCAGGCGCAGCAGACCCCGTGACCCCGGATTCGGGAATAAGCGAATAAGATGAATGAATGAATGAAGCTGCAACCTCATTCATTCATTCATTCATTTATCTTATAACCCTTTACAGGCCCACACATAAATGAACAACCACACACACACAATCTTAATGGAAATCATTGAACTACATGTTTTTAGGCTGTGGGAAGAAACCGGAGTACCCAGAGAAAACCAAGGCAGAAAGACACCTTGTTTGGGAATCGAACCCGGGTCCACTACGCAATTGTGACACCCTTCGCTGCAACCTATTTTTTTCAAATTTGCAATAAAACTTAAAAAGCAAACAGCAAATAATGCATCAGATTTACAAGTACACAAATTTGCTATTACCAGCAAAGAGAGGTATGCTATTACTGTAACAGCTTCACTCGATGCTTCATGTTTTTTTGCGTTTGTGTCTCAGACTCAGGAGCGGAAAGTGGAGAGGGTTCTCTTGATTCACCAGAAGGTAAATATTTATTTAATTACGTCGCCACGCTGTAACGTTTCACACTCCATAAAGTTGAAAACAAGCTGTTTGTATTTTCCAACTCAGAGACTATGAACAAAATGGAGCGTGAGGAGACGTTTATCCTGCCCTACTGGAATATGTGGTCTTCAGACTTCTACGGTTGGATGGAGGAGCTTAGAGCTCAGGGAGCTTATGATGCACTGCTGGACTTGACAAGAACTTATTGGGCTCACTTTCCTATGACCAGCTACTTAGGTTATAACTCTCCAGAAGAATATGAAGATTCAGAGAATTAGAAGTGACTACTTTAAACAACTGTCTTTAATAATATAACTTGAATCAATAAATCCATAACTCATTATTACACCATTCACATTATGCTGGATGTGCTTGCTTTTTTTTTTTTTTGTCATGTCAGTCGCTACTTTTAAGCCAACACATCCACTGATGAAGTGAGGACCCCCAGAAAAAAGGAATAGATCACACCCTTTTAAAAGGTTTTCATTGAACACATTGAAAATAGTATGTTGTGCTTGCTTGCACACCTAATAAAATGAAAATGCAATGAAATAATAAACTTTACATTTGCCACAATTGTTGCTACACATTTTGCACACCGTTGTCTATAATGTTTGTGAAAGTATGCTGTAGTGTTAGATTATTCCTTGCCTGTTCTATGATTCTGCCTCTGTGCACAAAGCCCCTGAGCTCTTTGAAGATGTGAATTTCATGTGCTGTAGTTGAACAAAGACCCTGTCTGATTCAACCCGACTGAACACCTCTGGGATCAACTGAAATGTCAACTTCACTCTAGACCTCCAATGTCAGTGCCTGAACGGAATCATTGAGAACCACATTCAGAGGTGTAGCAGAGAGACAGAGAAGGCAGGCAATTTCTTTGGTAATGTCTTTGTTAATATAACATAAATCAGTAGATCTGCATCTTCTTATTTGGCCTCTAACATTATGCTGGATGTGCTTGTTAATTCTCGTCATGGGTCAATTGCGACTTTTATATCAGCAAATAATCTTATGAAGTGGCCCTAGATAACAGGAATAGGTCACAATCTTTCGATCTAACGTAGACGGATCCATAATGCAGGTTTGAATTTATTATGTTTTCAAGCACAGCACATAAAAGATCGTAATTGTAATCCACAATGAGAAGTAGACAAAGAGTCACTAAGTTCATAAAAAATCGTAGACAATGTGAACGTCAATCACAATGTAGCAAATTATAATAAAGTCTGTAACGCCAGAAACCTGGAAGTGGGAACAGTCAATCAGAGTTCTGGCAAAGGCGCCCTCTGTTGGTGAAGGAAGGGTGCAGATTTTCTTACAATTTTGGTAATATAGCTTCAATAATTAGATATAAATTTAAGATATAAGAAATATTTTTTAAACAGAAAAGATTATTCTGTAACAATATCAGTCTTTATGGCAGAAGATACAACACTGTACACTACAAACACCATGTAAACCATGTTGTTGCTAAAAACAAATCTTTTTGCCATCAATGGCATTAAGACACATTAAGAGTAGTTGATCGGAAGACTAGGAAAGCCACCATAAGCACTGTTGAGTCCTTATGCAAGACCCTTAACCCCTTCCTGCTCCAGGGGCACTTAATCATAGCTGACCCTGTGCTCTTAAACTACTTTTATAAGAAGGGATAAGTGATTTGATAAGTATGTGCAATCACCGATAAATAATCTTGCAAATAATTAACAAAAAATTATTATTATTAATAATTAATGATCCGCACATGTGACTTGGCGGGGTTTTACGCTGGATGCCCTTCCTAACGCAACCCTCCCATTTATCCGGGCTTGGGACCGGCACTAAGGCTACTCCCTAATAGTTGGGTATTTATGGCCAATTTAGACTCACCAATCCACCTAATGTACATGTTTTTGGACAGTGGGAGGAAACCGGAGTACAAGCGCGGAGAGAACATGCAAACTCCACACAGAAAGACCCCAGACCTGGGAATTGAACCCGGTACCTTCTTGTTGTGAGGCGAGCGTGCTAACCACTACACCACCGCACCACCCAATTTTCGTTAAGTCAATGTTAGCTTTCAAAAGGCTCTTCAAAATGCCCTGTGCAACGTTTTCTCTTTTGCCCTGCTTATTATAGGATTTTTGTGGGTTTGATGTTTTAGCCATTGAATTAATTAAATGAGTTAAAATGCTTTAAAATGTAGTGGTGATAATCCTTGCAAAAATGTGTTAGACTTTATTTGGTGTTTTTGGTGATTATAGCCACTAAAATTTGACTGTAACCGTTAACATAGTTTTTAAATACCACTTTAAAAAAAAATAAAGATAAAGATCG
>JAOTRA010001655.1:0-10177 GCA_026260255.1 Pseudolaguvia tuberculata | reverse complement strand
TATATATACTAAATCATGTTTATTTTAATCAACCACGTTTATGTTTTCGTTTGCATAAGTAAAATCCATTGGTCTGAACATTGCTTGATCTAAATTGTCCACTAAGAAGTAAACGTCTTTCACATGCCGAAGGCCTCAAGCCTGGAAAAGGAGATATAAAGTTACTTAATATCTTGACGTTGTTATCTGTGTAATTTCATTTCTCTTTGGTCAGTTAGTTGTTCATTAAAAATAATATTCAATAGTAAGGAACTAATTAAATTATTAAACAACTCCATGAAAAATATTAGTCATTTATTTAATTAAATCACAATATTCTTAACTATTTGGCACATGAAAAGTCAGGAGTCAGGACATCATTCCACTGAAGCCGGCTATGCCAGAGGTCTAGAAAAACAGAATGAGGCAGTGTGTCGGCAGTGTTCCTCTAAAAACGACCAGATTTTCATGGTAATCCAGTTGGATCCAGTTTCCACTAACAAACATCAGATTTTAAGCCAAATCAACCAGTGTATCTTCTGTGGGGGGATTTTGATGGTGGTTTCTGCCCAAACCAAGTGATTTACTGTATATTACCAGAGCAGCATGACATCTCTGTTCATCAGTTACAGATAGCAGAAGGTTAAGCAAACAGATGAAAAGTCTGAAACATCTAATGCCAGCTCCTGAAACTAGAACTGCCAACTCATTTCCTCATACTGGAAAAGTTACGCAGGACATTCAATTATTTAAAAAAAAATGACGTGTACATTAATAAACACGGCTGTCTGTGTGTGTTTGTGTTTGTGTGTGTGTGTGTGTGTGTGTGTGTGTGTGTGTGTGTGTGTGTGTGGGTGTTTTGTCAGGCACTGGAGGGACGGTTTTAGGTCCTGGTGCTGGGGGCACTG
This sequence comes from Pseudolaguvia tuberculata, assembly GCA_026260255.1. Taxonomy (NCBI): domain Eukaryota; kingdom Metazoa; phylum Chordata; class Actinopteri; order Siluriformes; family Sisoridae; genus Pseudolaguvia; species Pseudolaguvia tuberculata. The sequence continues at coordinate 9,290 of JAOTRA010001655.1, read as the reverse complement.
TACCTGGCAGTGGGCCTGGTCTCCCTGGTGGAGGTAAGACACACAACCTCACGGACTGATTAATATGGTGTATATTTTGTCTTCATTAAATTAATGAAATGTTTCTGGATATCAGTATCAACTTTTTAAATATTATAAATCAATCATGCTTATTCCCTAATTTGGGGTCACGAGGTCTGCTGGTTCCTATCCCAGTGCACATAGGGCGAGAGGCATGGGTACACCCTAGACAGATCGTCAGTCCATTGCAGGGTCACACATAGACAAACAACCACCCACACACACATTCACTTTAGAAATCAACCTAATGTACTTGTTTTTGGACTGTGGAAGGAAACCGGAATATCCGGAGGAAACTCACACAAACACGGCTAAACATACAAACTCCACACAGAAAGATTCACGGGGTACTCCAGTTTCCTTCCACAGTCCAAAAACATGTACATTAGGATGCTGGTGAGTCTAAATAGGAGTGAGAGTGTGTGTGTGTGTGGTTGTTTGTCTATGTGTGGCCCTGTGATAGACTGGCAACCTGTCTAGGGTGTACTCCTGCCTTTCGTTATCTGCACTGGGATAGGCTCCAGCAGATGAATGAATGAATCCCTGTGCTAAGAGTACAGCAAATCCAGAACCAAGACAGGCTAAAACAGTATTATGAGAATGTATATAGAAAATTTAATTTGTTTTGTCTGTTAAATTTATGAAAATTCCTCCAATAAGCTAAAGAAACTAAAACAACGTTGGTGATTTGTTAAACCTAAAGTACAACAGCTAAACATCTGTGAGGCTGAAGAGTGAAATCTGTTTTCTCCGACATGCATGAAAATAGACACTGTACAAAACAAATGGCCCTAGCACAAATACAGTATATTATATACAGTATACTGTATATATAGTATAATATGTTCAGAAGAAAGCAACGTTCTGCTTGTAAAGGTTGACAGATAAAATGTTCTTTTCACTGGGTGGTGTGGTAGCGTTCCATTCCCATGTTCTTTTCAATCCAGACATTTCTGAAATTAGTTTCAACTAATAAAACCAAATAGAGTGTGTGGTATCAGCAGGTAATTACCAGAATCAATAGTCACTTTTGATCAATTAATGCTTACTGCTTTGTATTGTCTATTCACAGCAAGAAAGTATTCTCACCAGAGCTTTTCTTTCCATGTTGTGACCCTTGGGTTCCACCCAATGACAGCTGGAAACTGTCAATCAATAGATGGATGCTGACATTCCAGCTTATTTATAATTTTATAACCAAAGTCAAGTCAAAGTTCAGTATACAGTGAAATAACGTTTCTCTGGGACCCCACAGTAGTACACATGTACATATATAATAGTACATATGTACGTATATAGTAGGACATACAGAAACAACAACACAAAGACAGAGACACTGACTAATAGAAAATTAACCGCCAATTAAAGTGGAGATTAATTTTTGTGATAAATATAATGGTATCTAACACAAACTCCACTGATGATGAGCAGGCCGCAGACTTTATCCAGTAAAATTCGTAATGAGGACTGGTTTCATGGATTTTCTATGGGTACTCCGGTTTCCTCCCACCTTCCAAAAATATACAGATTAGGTTGATTGGTAATTCTAAATTGTCCATAAGAGTGAATGTGTGTGTGTGTGTGTGTGTGTGTGTGTGTGTGTATGTGTGTGTGTGTGTGTGGTTGTTTGTCAATGAGTTGCCCTGCGATGGACTGGTGAAATGTCCAGTGTATAACCCTGCCTCTCGCCCTATGTGAGCTGGGAAAGGCACCAGCAGACCCCCATGAACCCAAATGAGGGAATAAGCGGGCAAGAAGATGAACGAATGAATGAATGAATGAATGAATGAATGAATGAATGAATGAATGAATGAATGAATGAATGTATTTTCTGTATTCAGAGCTCATTATGTGATTCACAGAAACAGGATTGTGGGTTTTACCTAGGCAACTTCCTGTAAAATAACTGTTGCTATTATCTTTCTCAGTAGCTCCAGTTATTCCACAAACTGGTCTCCCAGGTGTGGGTCCTGGTGGAAAACCTGCAAAACCTGGAAAGGCAGCAGTCCCTGGTATGTACGTAATATGCAAGTGTCCACTGTATCTTTCTATGGTTATACTTTTCTAAATGTATGTTCTACCTGTGATGCAGGAGTAGGAGTACCTGGAGCCTATCAGGGTGGACTTGTGCCTGGACCAGGTGTTTGTATATTACATTTCTAAAGTTTGTTTCTTTTATGATAAGTGTCGTACTCTACATGTCTTCACTCTTTGCATTGACAGGGTTTGGTGGCCTTGGTGTGCTTCCAGGTGTAGCAACAGGCACTGGGCTTAAAGCAAAGTCAGGTAATATTTTTATTACTGACTTGTTTAGGGTTTATGGAGGTTTATAAGAAGAAAAACCCCAAAAAGTATAAAGTGAAAACCAGAATAAAAATAGTACAGAAGCAGAATGCTGATCAATGGCGTAAAAGTGAAGCTTCATTTTCATCTGCGGTATATGATTTATGATGTATCTGAATTGTAGTCTATGTTGCTGAAAGATCTTTTCTCCCACTTTCTGCAGACAGATTGCCCTTCCTGACAAGCAGGAAAATAATAGATGCTATTATATGTCTAACATACAGAACATCAGTGAAAACAAAACATTTTTCTTTCAATATCCTAGCCTTGGGGTCGAAATACAGGGTGAACCATAATATTTTGCCCCTGGAGTAGAGAGGATTCATGGCTCTCCAAGTTTGGCTGTGTACCAGAGCCTTCACCAATTAGCCCATGTGGAGCTTTCCTTTACCAGCTGTGATATTGCAGTTCAAGAGTACATGGGATGTAACTAGTGCACTAGTGATTGTGAAAGTTAACTTTCATAATAAATGCCTTGGACTACTGATTAAGAAGGTAGAGTAGCCGCTCACTAATAAATAAAGTCACTATGGTACTAATGCAGGCATAGGCAATCTCGGTCCTCTGCCCTTCAGAGTTTAGCTCCAACTTACCTTAAAACAGATACCTCTAAGTTTCAAGTAAGCCTAACCAGAGCTTGATTAGTTGGTTCAGGTGTGTTTGATTAGGGTTGGAGCTAATCTTAGGACACCAGCCCTCCAAGACCAGTGCAAAGTTCTTAATTTGATTCATTGTTATCATTATTATTATTGATAGATTGATACATTCATTCATTTTCTTACCCGCTTATTCCCAAATTTGGGGTCACGGGGGTCTGCTGTTGCTTATCCCAGCACACATAGGGGGTGCATCCTGGACATGTTGCCAGTCCATCTCAGGGCTACACATACACAAACAACCACTCACACACATTCACTCCTATGGAAAATTTTGAATCACCAATCGACCTAATCTGCATATTTTTGGGCTGTGGGAGGAAACCGGAGTACCCGGAGGAGACCCATGCATGCGCGGGGAGAACATGCAAACCCGGAACCTTCTTGTTGTGAGGCGACTGTGCTATCCACTATGCCACCGTGCCACCAAATTGTTACTCACTTTTTGCTTATTGCTATCTATGCTCAAAATGAGATTTGAGATAAATTAGAAATAAATGTAACGTTTTTCTTCATCTAACACAGAGGTCATTCAGAAGTTTGGCTAGCACCTATTTCCACATAGTTCACATGGCTTTCCATGAGAGAGTCGACGGGAAAACTTTCCCAGTATGTAGTGCAATTAATGCCTTGAACACCAAGGGGATATTAGAAAACCATTACAGTATTAAGCAATACTGAGAACCGCCAGAGGGGATGTTAAAGGTTTTTCACTCATCACCTCTATGAATGCTGATGAAGTGTTTCTGAGAAGTGTTTACACACTTCAGTGTTTATTTTAGACCTTACAAAATGAGAGATACTGGATACTGAATAGTGCAACTGCTTTTTATATATAAATACAAAAATACTACTTAAACAGATGATTTTGAAGTTGACCGGTTAATTCTTAGTCGTGGTTTGGCTGAAAACACAACCATTTCATTTGTTACATATCCTGGAAGATAAAACTGCTGTAATTGCTTTAAGTTCACTTTTCTCTTTATAATTCAACAGTTTTTAAAGAATGTTTGTGTGCTTTTCTGTCTTCTTCTTCTGCTCCCGTTAGGGGCCACTACAGCTACACACACATTCACTCCTATGGACAATTTAGAATAATCAATCAATCTAATCTGCATGTTTTTGGACTGTGGGAGAAAACCGGAGAACCTGGAGCAAATGCGGGCAGAGCATGCAAACTCCGCACAGAAAGATCCCTGGCCCAGGAATTGTTTGAATTGTATAATTATCTAAAGTTTTCAAAATTGAGTTCCTAGCTGAGGTGCAATGTGATCCATTTTAATGGTTCGCTTTGAGCTTTACACGTTACTTATTGGTGAGCCCCCAATGTGTCAATTTGCACAGGTCCTAAACAGCCATTAGCTTGGGGTGAGACATCCTCTGCTAAACCAATCCTATGGATTAGATTTCTCTGAGTGAGGAGACCCAAGGATGTCTAGTAACACTTTCCAGTTTTCTGAATGCATCATGTCGTAACTGAATAAAGCTGTTAATGTTAATGCTGCTCAGGGAGACTGGCAGCGCTTAGAATCACTGAAGGTGTCACGGCGCGGGAGGGATCGGATCGGGAAAGAGAAGCGCACCCACACGCAGGATTGGCGAGTCATTTTTCTTCATTTTATTCAACAAAAACAAAAAAAAACAACAATCAAAAGCAAGCGAAAATAAGAAAAGGATTTAAACTTAAGAAGACACCGAAAAGGGGAAAAAAAGGCAGGAACGAGGCGAAACGAGAACGAGACGTGAACATGGGCTGGAACTTGGGCTGGAATCAAAAAATGATCCAACGATCCTAAGGGGATAAACACCGGCTTATAATGCCGGTGAATCAGCGCTAAACGAGACTCAGCTGCGCGAGCTGCACAAGCGCAGCCAAGCGCTTGTGCGCGCCGCTGCACACCGGCAGCGCGCTGGAGACGCTCAACTGAGAGGAGGACGTGACAGAAGGCTTTAGTTAAGCAGCAAGAAGTCAGCTCTTTAGTAGACTTTAGTAGACATTAAAGAGGCTTAATGAATAAGTTGTGAAGAAGAATTCACAGAGAATTCATTCATACATTCATTTTCTTTCCCGCTTATTCCCTACTTCTGGGCCACAGGTTGCTGGAGCCTTTCCCAGCACATATAAGCTGAAAGGCAGCGCTGCACCCTGGACAGTTTGCCAATTAATCAAAGATCCACACTCAAAGAACAACACACACACACTCACACCGATCAACCTAATGTACATGTTTTTGGACTGTGGGAAGAAACCAGAGGACCTGAAGAAAACCCCAGCAAGTGCTGGGAGAACTCTGCACAGAAAAAAACCCACAGTTCCAGTTTTATGTGCTTCTTTTATTTATTTTTTTTTATTTTTATTTTATTGATAAAAACATTGTTGTGATAAATCAAATACATTTTCTGCACTATAGGTACTGGTGGTGGGCCAGGTCTGATGCAACCGGGGGTATTTCATGGATATCCTCTTAAATCTCCAAAAAACCCAGGTAAAATCTTTATATAGGCCTCACTGTGATCAATTTATAGTTATAGATTTGAGCCACAGAAGAAGCAATGACCATGACATTTACTGTAGCCCTCAATAATCTGTCTGATTTTTTTTTTATTTCGCACAGATAGTGAAAATGTTGAATGGTACAATTTATTTAACATCCAAGTGTTCCCTTTTTATTTTAGCACAATATTCGTCTGAGTTTACAAACATTCAGCCTCATTATGGACACAACTATATGCACTTCTATGGGCACAATCCAATGGTTATATATGGTGCGTTGGTCTGTAACACTTTATCGACTAGCAGGTTCTGTTTTTGGGGCCAGCATCATGACTATTTTACTATACTGTTGTTACTGGAAGTGTTTCCAGGATTCCGGCCTCAAAATCAGAACTATATCAGCAAGAAAACAAAACATTTGCGATGCATTTGAAATTGATTTTGCATCTCCAGCATTGATTTTTTTAAAGGGACAAATGAGGGATATAATCGATATGAATAAACTGTGTTTGCGGTTTATCCTTTGAATACAGTCTTATAATCCCAAAACACAATTCTAAGAAAATTAAGGCTGTGTTCACTATTGTTGTTCGGTTTATTTGGTCTGTTTAAAAAATATATAAATAAATAAATAATAATAATAAATGGCCGGATTTGTTGCAATTTCATTCCAACGGAACAGACATTGTGTACAACATAAGTTCTCTGTTCAGAGACATATCAGATTCTTTTTAACTAAAGAATCATGATCAGAATTGCCTTTGTGACATCATGTCCAGATTTTGGTCTAAGTAGATTTATTTGGTTTGTGTTGTGTTTATATATCAATGGAAAGGCTGCAGAGTTTGTTTGAATGCTTGGTTGGTGCACACCAGTGTTACCCTACTAACCGAGCAATCACACAGGAGTTTGTTTTAATCCAACTAAAGCTGACAAATGGGAATACACCATTAAAGATTATTGAAGAAACAGATAATGATTGGAGATGCAAATGTTCAATTTTTAACAGTAACACCAGCTTGAATGATTTAATGTTTTGCAGGTTTTGGAAGATTAGATCATTCTTGAATTGGAGGCAGCTGCACATGTTGTACTCATTCAATTTGATTCATTTTCAGGGTTTTCCCTGGAGACTACAAACCTAAAGTAGGAACCTTAGGCCTGAAGTATGATCTTAACCCAAACCTGTTGTAGCTGTAGAAAATGTACAGAGTATTTGAGCGGAGTGGCAGCAGATTTTGTTACTGCCTGTATTTTGCATTGTTGAAGCATTGTGGTTTTCGGTTACTCCCTGCACGCTTCACTAATGCTCCACTAACGCTTCATTAAAAGCTCATCTTATGTTAATGGTCCATAGAGAACGAACAAATGTATATGTTGCTAAACAGTTAAACAGCACTGACAAAACACAATCAAATATGGAAATCCGTAAATACTATCTATTTGCCTATAATACAATTATATTTGAGATTTTAATTTAGAATAAATATTTACAGTGGAGCGTTAATAATTTTTCCATGGAGAAAAATTAGAGGGAAGAGTAATTGAGGAAAGAGTGCGGAGTAAAAATCCAAAAAAAAAAAAAAATCTGGATTTTGCTGCTCCACTCCGCTTGCATACTCTGATACTACAGTATATAACTACTAACCTTCAGCAAGATCCCAAAAATGGAGTGTTAAAAATGTAAAAGATGACCAAATTGTGCATAATGCAACTTAGTTGACATCAGTTATGTTTTTTATCCCTAATAGTCCTAGGTATCACAATTCTATCCTCATCCATTGTTTGTTGCCCTATTAGGTGGATCACCCTATGCTGGAGGCAAAGTTCCATATGGTATAGTGACACTGTGATTTACTTAATAATATATCACGTGTTGGCATGTTATCTAACTCTCACATGCTATGCTTCAGGTTATGGCGGCTTTGGTACTGGTGCAGGATTGCCTGGTGGCAAAGTAGGAGCTGGCTCTAAGCCGGGCTACCCCACTGGCACTGGTGTGTAATATGCATAAACAGTGCATGGTTACAGAACGAAGTGGTTGATATAAGATCACTGTCAGGTTATGCATTGGCTGAAGATTCATTCAAACAGAACCTGAAGCTAAAAGTGCATGAATATACTGGCTTATTTATTCTTTGTATATCTAGGTATGGGGACCTTAGGGATTTCAGCTGTGCAGGCAAAGGCTGCTAAGTACGGTAATGTCTCTTTTTTAGTGTAACACTTAAATATCACTGCTTTTCCCTTGAGCCAATCAGGGGAAGGAAGAGAATCACTGAGTTAAATGAAATGCTTGAGCTGTGAGCTGTTCATACCTGGTAGCAATGCTTTCTCGTTTGGTCTAAATAGTGTGGCTACACTAGCATGTTGTGTTGATAAAACTCAAAGGTGTACCGTGTTCAGGTCAAGTGTCATACTTTCTTCTAGGGGCCGGAGCCGGCTTGGGTGGAGTTGGAGGTGCACCAGGCGCTGGCTTGGGGGGAGTTGGAGGTGTACCAGGTGCCGGTTTGGGTGGAGTTGGAGGTGTACCAGGCGCTGGTTTGGGTGGAGTTGGAGGTGTACCCAGCGGGGGCTTGGGTGGATTTGGAGGTGTACCAGGAGCTGGTGGACTTTACCCAGGTGTTGCAGGTAATGTTGTCATTAGTGGCTCTCTTATGTATAGCAAGAATTTCACTGCCCCATCATATATACATGAAAAATAAACGCTTCTCTTTGTTTTTGATCCTGTGTATGGACTTTCATCAGCTCAAGCTAAGGCTGCTAAATATGGTAAGTAATTATGGTAAGTCAATTATGTCAAACATGATAAAAAGATTTTATGAATTTTATGGATTTATTGATTAGGTACTGGATTAGGTGGAGTTGGAACTGGTGCTGGATTAGGTGGAGTTGGAACTGGGGCTGGATTAGGTGGAGTTGGAACTGGTGCTGGTTTAGGTGGTCTACCTGGTGGAAGTTACCCTGGAACAGGAGGTGAGATGCTGAGTACATTTAACACATCTTCTTACAAAATCCTAAGAGTGGTTAACTTGTTTGAACCAGTTGTGTTGGTGTGTGTCTTCTCATTCAGTAGGGGCAGGAGGACTTACCCCTGCCCAGGCTAAAGCTGCAAAATACGGTAATCTTCACTTATTATTAACTGATTGGACTTTCATTCATTAGCGTAAATAGAAAAGTGCTCTTTATGGCTACGGTGGGTTCCTGTTTGGAATTTCATAGGTTGTACACTGTTATACTGCCGCATGGTTATATTTTGTAGCTGTGTTTGTTTGGTACACGTCAACTTAACAAAATAGCATAGCACATCATGAACTAACGGCTTAACATAAGCTAGCTTAGTAAAATAATTAAAAAGTTCAGTTAATAAGAAAAAGGCATTTCTATAGATGTTCATTTGTGATGTTTTGTCACTCTGTATTATTCAAGTTGTACTTTCCACTAGGTGCTGTACCTGGGTTATTTTCAGGAGGTGCAGGTGGTGTCCCGGGGGCTGGAGTTTACCCTGGTGTGGGAGGTAAACCAAAACTATTCCCCTTCCAATTATATAATAACGAATATTGTCCCCGGGCTACTTACTAATTACTTATGGTTTCTATTCCCTGTACACAGGTACCGGAGGAGGCTTTGTACCAGCAGCTGGAGGAGCGTATCCTGGAGCAGGTGAGAGAGAGAGAGAGAGAGAGAGAGAGAGAGAGAGAGAGAGAGAGAGAGAGAGAGAGAGAGAGAGAGAGAGA
>JAOTRA010001594.1:0-10179 GCA_026260255.1 Pseudolaguvia tuberculata | reverse complement strand
CGTCCCTCTAATAAACCCATTTCTAATCCTGTCCATCCTCGTCACCCCCAATGAAAATCTCAGCATCCTCAACTCTGTAATGACTTGAAATAATCTTTTTGGGGCCAATTTCTCAGCCAATGTTCATGCAAATACAATTAATTGAGTTAATTAATCAGCACATCATGTAATTAATTAGATTAACAATTTTGATCAACTGACAGCAATAATATATACAGTATAATATATAATTGTGAGTACCTGTGCCAGGATGTATTCGCAGTTGCCACTGAAAGTATATTTCCGACCATCAAAAGTATTATAATGATTTTCACCATAAATAGTACATGTTCTGGAGCATTCCTTATTTGAGCAAATCCACTTTTTGTTTTGACAAGTGCTGAAATGTCCATAATACATATTCTAGTTAATTACAACCAAAATACTAAAATACTAATTTAAAAAATAGAAAATGTATTATAAAACCTACCATAACCTCTATTTATTATATTGTCCTTAGTAGTAAAAAAACCATATAGGCTTTTCTTACCATTCATTGCAATCTGCCTTTATAGTCTTTCCAGGTGGATGAAACTTTCCATTATGAACACAAGGACACTTCTCTTCTGTCACACACCCTCCTTGGTCATCAGCGAGTAGATCATCAGGACATACACACCCTGATCTGCACTGTGTGCTGCTCTGTAAATTAATGTGAAATTTCATTATGACACACACACACACACACACACACACATACACACAACGACTTTACACGCTAAAAATGTTAAAATGTAAATGTAAAAATTAGAAAAAGATTTTTCAAATGTGAAACGTGAGAAAATCCAAGATTTATGTATTGTGCTATGATGTAACAAAAACAGAAGGCCACGCACCAACAGAATTTTAACTGTGAACATAGGAAATAAATACTGAATGTATTTACTTGTCTAACCGGACAAGTAACCTGACATGTATGTCATGCATTCGACAGTCAAATGCAAACAGCGTCTGTTGATTTACTTACACACTGATTTGAATCAGACGTCTGGCAGCTTTTGTGGCACCAGTTGCCATTTGTGGCACCAGAACAGTTGAAAAAGACCATAGGAGCTGTGCAGGCTAATACAATATTGAACATACAAAAATAGTATTCATTCCAAAAAGAAAGCTATTTGCTTATTAGAAAATTTAAAAATATTAAATACTAATATTCTCACTAGTAATTTCTTGTTGTCCTGTGCAGTGCACTGTCCCATCTCTGCAAGTGCTGTGGTAAAGCAGGATAAAATCCGATGCTTAATACGCAGTGAATGAATGTAAATCTTTAAGAGTGCATTATAATCACTGTTTAGTCACTTTACCATGTAGCTCCGTTTTTACTCATGACCTGCATGGGGGCCATTACCTCACCCTGAAAAGAACAGGGACATTTAGAGGCATGCACACATTCATCCATGTCATTGAGGTAAGTGTCCTCGGGACAACCACAACCATCCAAAGGTGTATATGACATAGCGCAGGTTTCGTCATTTTTGCTAAGAGAATGACAGCTCTTCCCACAGCTGCGGTGGTCATAGAAGTACTTCATGTTGCCTGGACACTTTTCCATGTAAGACTCTTTATAAAACATGAAAAATATGATTGTTAGATACTGAAAAGTGAACTGAAAATATTACAAATGAAATGCTTGCTTAGAAAACTGTAAAAGCCATAAAAACATTTAGATTGTACTATCTGTCTGTCTGTCTGTCTGTACACACATCACAATCTATACATATATAGCACAATGTTATATTGTGTTGCAGACACAACACACAAAATTGTGTGTGTTGTGTCTGTGCTTATGTGTATTTATGATGCTGATCTTTGCAAAGAAAAAGTTAATCATCTATGGTGCAGTACCATAGTATTAAAATATTCTGTAGTAACATATGTAGTAACATCTAGTACAGCGTTTTTATTTTACCATGAATTATTTGCTTATTTACTTAAATTAGGACAAAATCACAATTTCATGGGTGGATGCTGGCGTAGTGATGAGCGTAGTTCCTCCAAGTGTGTGTGTGTGTGGCCCTGCGATCAACTGGCAACCTATCCAGAGCCTTTTGCTCAATTTGCATTGGGATGGGCTCCAGCTGACCCCCGTGAACTCAAATGAAAGAATAAGTGGGTTAGAAGATAAATGAAAAGTCATTCATTTATAAAAAAAAAAACCTACTGCACATGTTTGTTCTCCATTCCTTCAGAATTACACCTCTGGCAGCACATGCATAAACATAGGAAGACACAGCAGCACACATGCAGTCCTCGCTATGGTCACAGATGCACGTGTCATATTTGCATCTCTAGAGAAAAGGACAACATGACCAAGTATTTAGTAATGACTGCCAATCTTTCACAAAACAACTTACAGGTCAAAACATACCGCTATGTATTCCTTTGGGTTGAGTTCTACATGACAGGGTGCAAAACGTCCTGATGGATTGCTGAGTGCATCACACCACTGCTTGGCATAATTCTCTAAACAAATATCATTTGAATTTAAGCTTTACAATCATGTTTGTTCATCTGGATGTTCTTAATGCTTAATGTGTCTACCTTTTTCAACACTCATAGTACAGGGGTCAAAAAGATTAAGACTGAGATCTTCACAAAGCATGGTCTTCCATGTCTTGGCAAACGTTTCAGCTGTGCCCTCTATGAGACCTGATTCTGTCTTAAAATCATCTGTCTGCATGCCGTTAAAATTTCCGCATAGACCTAACAAAAGAATGTACATGAATCATCATTTGCAATATTTTAACAAGAAGAAACAATGATGCTTTATGAGACTCGAGATATTAACACGAGAGTACCGCTTAGGGTTTCCCTTTGAGCTGTGCTGGCTTCCACGTAAATCTGCATATCTGGAACAAGCTGAATAATAATTTTAAGACTAGGCGTCTGTGCAGTTATATAAAATGTAGAAGACTGGAAGATTTTTAAGTGATCTGAAAAAGTCAGAAAACATAAAATAACATTTAGAATTTAGTAACTTAAAGTTATTAATTGTAGTGTCTACTCGCTTCTGAATGCAACTGCGCAATGAAGCACGTCAGTGTCATCATATCACTGATCAGCAGCAGGAGTCAAATTTTTAATTTATCACATAATCATGTGATAATCATTATGTTAATAGGGATTTCTCCTATTTTGTAGTTGTACATTCAGGACACTGAATTGCTAATTCTCGGTAATTCACACGTGAAACTTTTGTCAAATACACAATGTGAAAATTTCCTCAACCCTAGTATATAAGTCTACAAAACTCATACCCACCAGTATATACTGGAAGCTTGCTTGAAACATCATTTAAAATTATTTTGCCACTGGATAAGATGGTAACCTGTAAACATTAAAAAATGAGAATAAATATCACATATATGATATTGAAGATATGATATTCTATTTGATTGTATGAGATAATATTTCAAATCTTTAATTCAAACACAAAAATAATGAGGAGTGCTTACAGAATATGGTGGGAGATTGATCAACACAGAAGTCAGACATGATTTACCCATTGTTGAACCACAGGGCGCCAGATGCACAAGCACAGTCACAGCATTTGTGACATCCTATAAAGAAAAAATCATTTCTTACTGATACCACAATACATTCTATAATTTTAGAATTTGTCTTACAATTTCTAGTTTATGCATGAAATCAGAGAAGTTTTCACCTTTGAAAGAATATACTCGCAGTTTCCAAGAAAGTTGTATGATTTTCCATCATATGTGATGATATGACTCCCTCCCAGCAGGGAGCAGGTGGCAGGGCAATTTAGATTAATGCAATTCCACATCCCATTACCACAGACACTGAAATAAAAATGAAGCAAACATTAAAACACATATTGGTGTAAATCTAAAGTTTGAGGAAATGCAAATGTAAATGTGTAAAAAGTTAAGAACACCCAATATATAAAATATATAATAGTATATAAACATCTATTTACCATTCTTGACAAGCCCTTTTATATACATCTCCTTGTTGATAAAGTTCCTCATTGTGTGTGCAGGCACATTTATTAACCGGGATACAGCCCTTCTGTGAAATGTCATCAAACACAGTTCCTATACAAAGAGATCATTGTCAAGTTATAAACCGTGAATAGTAAATCGATTTTTTTTTGTTTCCAAAAAAATAGAAAGTCCAGGTTCTATAAAACATCTTTCTTCTGTTAAAAAAAAAAATTTGCCTCACCAGTTAGTTATATATACTCTGGTTTCCTCCCATAGTCCAAAAACATGTACATTAGGTTGATTGGTGATTGTAAATTGTTCATAGGAGTGAATGTGTGTGTGAATGGTTGTTTGTCTATGTGTGCTCTGATGACCTGTCCAGGGTGTACCCTTGCCTTTTGCCCTATGTGTGCTGGGATAGGTTCCAGAAGACCCCCGTGAATGAATAAAGAGATAAAAAAAAATATACAAATTAACAATGTATATATTTTTGTAGGAACTGCGCCTTTGGAGGACCGCCTGCAGAGGGCGCCCTCGCCCGAATTCTAGAGTTCCATTCTGAAGGCGGCCATTTTGGGCGTGGGCCGCCTATATAAGCAGGTGGCCTCCAAGCATTCAGTGCGAAGTATTGTTGCCCTAGGCCTTGCTAAGCGTTGTTACTATAAATATTTGGATACATGTTTTCTGACCTCGATTTGGATACCGTTTACTCTTTTGGATTTACCCTTCTGGATTGTTTGCCTTCCCGTTTACCCTTCCCAAATAAAAGCCTGATCTTATGCACCATGGATTCTTTTTTGCCTACTGCTCAGCCGTTACAATTTTATACACTAAAATAGTTGTTAATGGTTGTATAATAACTGTTACATTACTGTCATTTATTTAATTCACAGCATTTAGGCAATATCTATGAAGCTTAAAATATGACAAAACTATCCCACCTCCACCAAGCAACCACTGTGGGCCCTTGAGCAAGGCCCTTAACCCACAACTGCTCAGTAAAAAAATGTGACCAAATGTTAGTCGGTCTGGATAAGAGCATCTGCCAAATGTCAAACTGTAACTGTATTATAGTTTAAATTGTGAACATTCGACTTATTAATGAGTGTAATTAAGCTTTAACTTTAACACTATTTAATACAAACACCATTTATTAATTAATAAATAAAAACATAAACATTCTTTTTTTAAATTTCATTTAAGCCGTATTAGCCCTGGATGTCCATTTTATATAAGCATTTTCATTATGAGCCACCACTGTGAACTTTCATGACAAAGGTAAAATGAGTTGTTTGAGATACTGCAAGTTGACAGCTCTCCTGACTGTGAGAAAGGCAATGTTTTTCATTGAATGTTGCCTAAACCACATTATTTAACTAAAACAGGCCAAGCTTTGACAAACTTACTTCAGGTGAAAACCTCTCCTAGTATGTGGAGAGAGAGAGAGAGAGAGAGAGAGAGAGAGAGAGAGAGAGAGAGACAGAGAGAGAGAGAGAGAGAGAGAGAGAGAGAGAGAAAAAGAGAGGGAGAGACAGAAAGATCCTAATTTACAAAATCTTACCAGATGGACACACACATCCAGCCACACAATGATTTGCACAGGTTCTGCTTCCTTCCTGGTTAGAGCAAGTATCTATGCATGGATTTGCACACTCACTGTACACCATGGTTGAAGGACACGTTAGTCCTACACAGGATGACAGACAACATTAACCACTAAATAAATACTGTTCTGTGTCAGCATTACTTGGGAACATTCTATACAGTACATTATATGCATATGTATGTGTATATATTTATATGCATTTACATTACATGTCTTATATTAAACAACTATAACAATTAAATATAATATATTATATTATGTGGCACAGACTGGATCTGACCGACTACCATATAAGCACATGGATTCCGATCTTTTCAGATTGGTTTCAGGCCTTATTCGTATGTGGAAATAAATAAAAAGGAATTGGATACTTGGATGAATTGGATAAGATTAGATCTTCCCAATTGGTGAATCTAAATTGTCCATAGGAGTAAATGTGTGTGTGAGTGCAGGGTGTCCAGGGTGTACCACTGCCTCTTGCCCTACGTGAGCTGGGAAAGGCACCAGCAGACCCTCGTGACCTCGAATTAGGGAATTAGCAGGTAAGAAGATGAATGAATGATTGCTATGAGCACTACACTACAATACATATGATAATTACAAACACTGTATATTAATTAACATACCACAAAGACTTTCAGATCTCCAGTTTCCTGGTATCGCTCCAGAATGCGCACACTGTCGTGAGTACTCAGATATCGTGTCGCATATGCAGACACCTGGAGTGCTTTTGCACTGACACATATCTTTAGCACATGCATCCAAAAACGCCTTTACCGGCAGCAAGGAACGGCAGCTGTCAAAGGCTTCAAGATTAAGCAAATCTTTGCATAAATCTGCCTGTAAAATAAATAGAAACTCAGGTTATTTCCTTATGTAGACTTCTTTCTATAGCTAAGGAATCAACAGGAAACAGTAGCGTGCAGTGCATTCTGTACCTTGTCCTTCAGTGGGGACTAACATGATTGATACAACTCTTAATACCACCACTATCACTATCTATAGAAACTGTCAATATTATACATAAAAACAATATGATACACACACTGTGTCATTATAGAAAGAGAGACATTGAGAATGAAAAACAGTTTTATTAAAGCAAGACGATTGCAAATCTTTACATTACAATTATACAATATTTCGAGCACTTCAGAATCATCAACTAAAAACATTTACAGTATTTGGAAAATGTCCTTTTCCAAGCGGCTTACATTTATCTCTTTTTATACACCGGACTTGATGTTCATATTTATTTTTGTGTAACAGTAAATACACTTCTAAATTTATAGTAAGAAATACATAGATGAGAAAGTTGTTATGAGTAAATTGCTAAAATGAATAAATGAGAAAAAACTATGTCTCACTTTTCTACTATTTTAAGTTATTAAATTGAGACATAAATGTGACTACAGAATGTGTGTCAACACTACTGTACATTTTGCCTATTATTAAAAACATGTCAGGGGACCAAACGTAAGTAATAATGTTAAAATATGAGTTCTAAGAAATCACAAGGTAATGATCATTTCTTAAAATCTATAGTTATAAGTAAAGAAGAAAGTAATTCAATTTTGTACCGGGTATTTGCATGTGTCTGAGAATTTAACTTCAGTCTGCAGACATGTTTCCGTGGGTGAATCCATCTTCCATTTAAAGGAAAAGTCTTCTAGAAGTAACATTTGCCCTATAAAAAAATGAGAAGATGGGAGAGCCCGCAGTGTATAACCTCTAACTAAGCATAAGCTGTTTACCAGTTTCACTCATTCCGGTTTAGAAAAGTTACTTAGAGTTCTTTACTATTTTTATGTGTCTTCAAAGAACGAACGCGGGAATCTCTCATGTTGTGTGCAGTGAAGAGACCGACAAGTCAAACGACTTCTCAGCCACCGGTTGGTGCAAGCAGCCAGTACCTACAATTTCTATACTTCTATACAGAGAGTCACCTGTTTGTAAGATGGCTCTTTTCCAGAAATTTTCAGTTACAGCAGTTCTTGACAATACTTTCAATATGTTCTCCCATTTACAGAAGCACCATCTATCACTCGTTCCTTAATTTAACGTAACTCTGTCTTTGAATAAACATAGAATATACAAAGTTTCTTTCTTGTTCTTTGAAACATTGCTTTTTGGCTGCTAGGTGGCAGTTTAATAGCAAATGTACAATAATATACAGTATATTAAAGCTATTGTATAACACTAAGCTATTGTATTTGTGGCAATAAATTTGGCTTACCATTGTTAGTAAATTCATTCTGTGCAATGCCGTTGAAGTCCCCACAGAGTCCACATGTTTTATTAGCATAATTGCTGGGCATCTCAATCTGATGAGAAAGACATAGATTAATTATATTGCTAATATAAATTTGCAGCATGTGAATGGTTGGAATCGTATTTCCTTGCGGTTTCTCTCTTTTTCTTATAGAACATTTATATATTATAATAATAAAATCAAGCAAAGAAACAATATTTGTCACATTCTGTGTGACATCCTGTTAACTGTTGTCCTCCTCTGTTTAACTGTAAACACAACCTTTATCAGTAAACATCATTTGGGTGTAATCTTTAAAATGTTTAGCTTTTAAACTTAAGTTAAATGTTGTTTTAGGCTTAAGTAAACAGCGCGGCAGATGGACATTTCAACTGACTCCTACGGTCATTTTTACAGTTTAACTTTACAATAACCAAATCTTATTTCAGGTTTACTCTTCATCACTATTAAACCCATAAAATGTTACATATCAGGAAAAAAAAATTCAAAGTATACCGAGAAAGAGTTGTCTTCATCATAAAACACTGTCACTCCTAACTTGGAACTGATTTTAATGTAATTGGACACTTTCTCAATCCGTATTCCATTGTAATAGCCTGGGATAGTCAAGCTGTTGAAAAATGTTTAAATAAATGTTAAAGACCACATAAAAGAAATTAAACTGACGCTAAGAAAAGATTGCCCAATTTACATTAAGACATAAATACTCACGCTTCATTGTTCATGTAGATTTTTCCATCATTAAACATTACTGTGAGACCTTCAAGCTTCACAGAGAAAGATTTAATTGATGATACATCATTTTTATATTCCCTCCTCATTTGGATGTTAAAGTCGGACTGTGTGTTATCACACATTGTAGTAAGTATGTAGTTACAGGTGTACGGCAGCTGGTAGAAATCACCATCAAAGGTGGAGTAGTGGAAGTTTCCCCAAGTACTGCAGACCTGTCCATTATGAGCTTCACCTAAAATGATTAATTAGTATTAGCAATGATTAAGCCTGGCATTATTTTAATACAATCAATGGTGTGGAAATAACATAGAAGCGATGGGATGGTAAATAGCTTTCATTGTTGGCTAGATTGATGTAATAAACTTTTCTTTCAAACTTTGTCTACTTTAATTATAGCTAAAAGAGATTGTACATTATATCAGCACTAAACCGTGATGATCCCTTTAGATCCCTCGGTCAATAACTTTTTATAGTAACGTTACAATCACTTTCTTGAAATATTTTCCTCCAAAAGCCACTCTAGAATGTAATTAAAAAACAGAATCAAATATAAATACAGTGAGCACAATATACTTGTCATCATATTTTTTTTTATTGCAGGAAGCATTTAAGATGCCAGAATAAATAAATAGAGCAAAACTTGTTGAAAGATATATAAGATAAATAATTTACATTAAAATATATACATATACAATTTGATTTCTTTCTTTCTCAGAAAAAGTGATAAGTGATAAGCAAGGGATAAGTATAACATGTAATTTAATAAATACATTATTTTTAATATAATAAACATGTTTACTTTTTAACATTTAAGGATTATCATAAAAAATCTGCTAATTGCTCACACCTTTTAAATAATTTTACTATTTATACTTAATAACTTATATTTGGACATAATTAGGCAAATAAAAATCATATGTAGAATTACAGTTTCAAGCACAAAATATTTATTATTTATATGAATAACTTTCAATTGTGCACAATATAAACACAGAAACATATATCGCTTAATTCTATAAAGGGTCTCCAACCTGTTTGATGTGTTGACTGCAGGCCACTTAGTATCATTAGCCAACTCAAAAGCCATATTAGTGACATCTTTGCACATCCCAATCGGTTAACAAATTATTGTCAGCGATGTTACAACAGAACATGTACTTTTATACTGCATTCGGAACTGGTTGTACGCCAATGAAGGTGGAGTGTTAGATAACATTGCTAATAATTATTTAGTCATTATGTCAAAATAAATATTGAACATGAAGAAGCTTGTGTTTGTCATTAAACAATGTTTAAGTCAACTTTTGTCACTCTGTGCGTGAGTGTTAATAACACAGGGTACACATAGCAACATGTAACAGCCACTCTATTTTACACACTTCATTTTTAAACAATATTAAATCTGAATACACGGTCAAAAAGGAAACCGTGTAGATTATTTATAGCACATGACACCTATCTGATAACTATCTGTTCTGTTTTTTGAGAAATAAGCCAAATGAGCAGAAGCTAAATTTCACTCATAAGCAGTAGAACTGTTTTTGTTTGGTTTGATATCTTGTGGTAAAACCTATATATATATA
>JAOTRA010001566.1:8818-23633 GCA_026260255.1 Pseudolaguvia tuberculata | reverse complement strand
GCTCCATGGCCTGGGCTCTGGACAGTCAGCGATTAACTAGGCCTGTCCTAAGACTATGGGCTATGTTGCATGACAAGCCAGCAGCCCCTTCCTGAGTGGGATAGACACAGTCTCGCCCTAACAGGCCATGTTTGCCCTCAAACACTCGCCAGTTATCAATAAAAGTTAATTTATTCTCGGAGCACCACCTGGACATCCAGCGGTTTAGCGACCATAACCTGCTGTAGGATACGTTGCCCCGTCGCAATGGAATGGGACCAGAGCATACTACGGCATCTGACATTTCCTTCGCCAGATTTAAAATTAACCTTTTAGCGATGGTGGATATCATTGGCTCCGGCATGTACCACTACCTTAGCAAACCCCTGCTGGCCTAATGCCTTAAGATTGGCCGTTATGTCCGGTGCTCTGGCTCCAGGAATTTAACTATTGCCACTGGAGACCCTAATCGTCTGGCTAATTTAACGTGCCTGTCTATGGAGTCTCCAGTAACCAGAGTTCCTTTATTATTCTCAGCGGTTGCATCGTTGAGGAGGGCTGATTTATACGACACGTGAGTCTCTGTGGCACGCTCCATTGACTTAGCCTTAGCTTTAGCGTTAGCTTTGGCTAAGCGACGGCTGCCGGGTCGTCACCATTTCGCCCCGCTGTAAGGGCTCTAAACGCCGGAGTCTGGGTGGGCCTATCTACGGCATCCAGTCCACCTACTGCATAACCCTTAGACTCACTAACCTTCACTAACGACTGGATGCGCTCCTTTAACGCTACAATCTTCTCTGTCAGCGTGCTAACTAGCACACACCTGTCACATGTAAATAACTCGCTGCTGACTGCAGAAGACTGGCTAAACATCCTACACTGAAAGCACTAGACAAGCTGGACGGTATACATAGTTTACGTACCGTATTTGTTGAAATTTGATAAACTTTTTAGCTTTGGGAGTTTTAAATTTGGCGCTGCTCGCTCTCGTTGCTCGCTCTTGTGCTGCTGCTCACCCTCTTACTGTTAGTGATAACCACCATGCCACCCAACCACCCCCGCATTGCCTTATATAATTTTTAATAATGGTGTACAAATATATTTACACTGTTGTTACATGTCAAAAGTTCTATTAAGACCTTCCAGTCCAATGTTGTGCTTGAATGGGAGATATCTCTTCATTCAGTTCCAACAGTATTAGTGAGATCAGACACTAATGTCAGCTAAAGAGGTCTGGGGTGGGTCAGTTGCCATTCCAGTTCATCCCAAAGGGGGCCAAACCCTATAGTTTCAACTAACTGGAGCTGGTGAAAATCTTATTTTTGTCCTATTCTATAACCAGTCAGCTAACAGCTTTCAGACCACATGACCAGGCGGATCTGCAGTGTTGAAAATGTCCTGGGATGTTTATCTGTTTGAAAAGAGGATATGAATCTCAATAAAGCGGTGAATTCTTTAAGAAAAAAATAGATGGGCAAGTTCGGGGGGGGCTGGATAGATTGGTGGACTGGATGACGACAAAAT
Organism: Pseudolaguvia tuberculata; assembly: GCA_026260255.1. Classification (NCBI taxonomy): domain Eukaryota; kingdom Metazoa; phylum Chordata; class Actinopteri; order Siluriformes; family Sisoridae; genus Pseudolaguvia; species Pseudolaguvia tuberculata. Next base: position 22,130 of record JAOTRA010001566.1, on the reverse strand, counting down.
GGCAGCTTGTCACATGGCACAGTAAGATAGTAAAGAACACTTGCAATGCATACAGATTTCAATCCTTTCTCCATGGCCATTGTTTATAACTGTACGCTATTGAATATGCATGATGTTGCTGTCATGGCCACTTGGAAATATCATCAGTCTTCAGCTTCCCCTGTTTGTGCTGCCGTTCAGAAGGAGGTTTGAGAACAGCTGTCTGGCAAGGCAGAGTGGGTCGAACCCTTTTCTGTAGGAATGACTGATGTTTAGAGACAATTCAAACCTAGTTGTTGGAATAAGCTAGAATGAAGAGAAGAAGCCAGTGTGTGGAACTGCTGGGAGTTACTGATGCTGTTCGCTTCTCTGTAGCAGAAGTATGTAGATGTGACCTTTCTTTGGACCTTTAGAGCAACTTTGACCTAAGCTCATAAATATAACCCACCTTTCTTCTAGTGTACATAGTCTCCCCTTTTGGTTATGTAAGCTAACTGGCTAGTTCTTTTGTCGAATTGTCTAAACTGCCTGGCATGTAATAAGAATAATTAATAGGTTCTTTAAAAAAGCCCTTCTCAAACATTCTGTCAGGCTAACTTATGGTAGCTGACTGGCTAAAACTGCAGCTTAAGAGGTCTTAAAGGTAACCCCTTGTGAATTTATGCTTTCTGGTGCCTTTTGTCTATTTCTCCCATTCGTCTTTGTTCTATAACTAAAGGCAAAATGCTTTGAGGCGAGACTGTTGTATATAAAACATACCGTATTTTCTGGACTATAAATTGCACCAGATTATAAGTTTCATTAAGCTGTACTGTATTACTCCGCCAGGCTCCTGACTATGGTAGCTCTAAAACAGTCCATCAAGCGGTGCCGGTGAGGCTTCATAGCTTACAAAAGTCATACTAAAATATTTTGACAGATTTTTGAGCACCTTGTATCACATAAAATAGTTTTCGGTCAGTAACAACCACCAGAATGAATACGTAAGTCGCTCCGGAGTATAAGGTGCACTGTCGATTTTTCAGAAAATGACAGGATTTTAAGTGTGCCTTGTAGACCCAAAAATACAATACTTTTGATTTTGATATACTTTATTGATCCCATGAGGGAAATTCTTGAATTTCGCATATCCCATCTTAGTAAGTTGGGGGTCAGAGCGAAAGGTCAGCTATTGTACAGCGCCCTTGGAGCAGGAAGGGTTAAAGGGTCTTGCTCAAGGACACAACAGTGGCGGACTTGAGCCCACTTGAATGGTTGTTTGTCTATATGTGGCCCTGCGATGGGCTGGTGACCCGTCCAGGGTTGTACACCTGCTTCTCGCCCTATGTGCGCTGGGATAGGTACCAGTAGGCGCCATGTGACCCTGAATTAGGGAATAAGAGGGTAAGAAAATGAATGAATAATGTGAGAAAAAAGTTTTGATTAATCATTGCTTTAGGGTTGCTAACTAAAGTTTGAGTCTTTTATCTGAGAAATTATACACGATGTGGTTTGAGGTTTCAACTAGTGAACTTGATTTGTCAAAGTATTGATGGAAAAGACCACGTGCCCAAATTATTAATGATTCTGCATGAATGTGAAAACTCAATCTGACTCCCCTCCCATAGGGTTGAGACTTATTGAGATTAATCCTTAAGTCCTTCATGAAAGAACACCACCAAAGGGCAAATTGCAGTTCACCAACTTCCTACTGAATCGGAGGATGGGATGCATGCTCTGGAAATTGGAGGAAGGGGGGGTAAGAAAAGAATCCATCAATGTAATCCAGTCTGGAGCTTCCAATGTTTCTTTGAGACAACAGTGCTATCCACCAATTGACTGAGGCTGTTATTATTGTTAAAAATGGTTAAATATCTCGGATGCTGGGCGGCACGGCAGTAGTGGTTAGCATGATTGCCTCAACAAGAAGGTACCGGGTTTTTTTTCTCCTCTTGCTTACATGAGTTTCCTCCAGGTTTTCCAGTTTCCTCTTTTAGTCCAGAAACGTGTACATTAGGTTGATTGTTTGATTCGAAATTGACCCTAGGAGAGAATGTGTGTGGTTGTTCGTCTGTGTGGCCCTGGGATGAACTGGCGAATTGTCTAGAGTGTATCTTATGTAATTATGGGAAAAATGGGTTAGAAGAAGGATGAATGAATCTCAGATGCCATCCTATGAACTGATTATTATGCTTCTTTGAATAGATCGATTTATGGCGTTTATCCAAGTGTTATGCAAAGAACCTGGTCATTTTTCGAATTCCTCCTTCTTCCCGTTAGCTCTTCACTTACCTAATAGAATGTTCTGAGTGATATTGATGTACTTTAAGTGCAAGCGTTTTCACATGCAAGCATTTTAATGTATACTGCTTAGATTCCTTGTGTCAGAAGTCCCTGTCCGCTTGTTTATTTGTTTGACGTTCAGTTCTATAGCCATCAATAAGTGAAAGAGCTGCATACCGCAGCGCAGTACCTCCAAACACATGCCGCTGCCTCCACACTTTCACCCTCACTTCACCTGCTGTAGATGAGTTCACTGAGTCATGCTTCTAATGAGCGCTTACTCTGTGTGCAGGAGCTGAATGTTCGCCAGCTAACCCTCTCCACGGATAAGGATAAATATGGCATCCGGCTGCGGGCCGAGCCCGACCACATGGTGCTCGGGAAAAGGCTGAAAGGAGCTTTCAAAGCAGTCACAGCCGCCATCAAGGAACTGAAGAGCGAACAGCTGGAGGTCTTCCAAAAAACGGGTGTGTACAAGAGCTGATCGTCCTCACCGCTGTTATCCGGCTCACAAGCTTTTAAAAGTATCATTTGTGATCTTTAAACAATTGGCAATTGAGGGTTTAGGGCCTTTCTGTTTGGCCCACAGTGGTGCTGGGGTACGAAACCCAGTCTCTGGTATTGTTTGATGTAGTAGTCTAAAACGGTGGTGAGCAATTGTGGCCCCGGATGGCCGGTGTCCTGCAGAGTTTGGCTCCAACTTGGTTCAGGTGTGTTTGATTAGGGTTGGAGCTAAACTCTGCAGAGCCCTTTAGGGCTGAGATTTCCCACCCCTGATCTAAAACCCGTTATTGGTGTTTTAAGGTAACCTTTGCTTTCTTGTAAACCATTTTGGTTTCTCACATCATTATCATGTTTAGTAGCACTCGCTGAGCCCTCGTGTTCTGTTGACCTGGGTTCAAGGAGAACCTCCCATATTATATACTCAGTTTCTGCTTTCTGGCCATAGTCTATATGGTAGCTATCCTACTACATACTACCAAATCCAGAGGCAGAGTTGGTTGTAACTCAAACTGTCATGGTGTTGATTTCTTAATCAGGAGATGAAGAAGACCTAGACTGTGTTCAAGCCCCACCAACGCCAAGGAAGATTTGGGTTCTTCTGTTTGGTCTTTAACCAAGGTGGGATATGCGGGTTGAATCAGCCTTGGATGATGTCACACATGAACTAAACTAAAACTGAAGCACAAAATTATTAAATTATTTGCATGCTTAGAAAACACCTTCATCAACACCTTCCGCCATTTTTAAAACATCAAAGACGTCTCTCATGTCTTGGTGGAAGTGTTGGTGATCCGGATACATTTCACCAATTGTTTTATGAATACTGTGATCCCTGACATACTTCAGGTCTGAAATGCACTTAACATTAACACAGTGCACCCATAATTGTGCTGTTTTTAGACAGTGTACTTGGGTGCAATTAAATCCCATAAACTAAATGAGAAAACAGGATCATTATTTCCAGTTTTCTTCCGGCTGATATTAAGATTTTAAACACGCACATATTTTTCCTTCTCCCCAAACATCTAAAAGTCATTTTTAGTTGTTCACCAAACGCTATGAGGTTAATGATGCAAATAAACAGTCGTATTACATGACAAGCATAAGTTAAATAAAAGATGAACAGGAAGAAAAAATGTTTCCCATCCTGTTGAAATGGTATAATAGAAAAGCAAGAAAGAAACCAATTTATTTGTCACGTCCAGGATTATACAGAGTACAACATATAGTGAAAGGTTTCTCTTCACATATCCCATCTTAGTAAGTTGGGGGTCAGAGCGCAGGGTCAGTTATTGTACAGAGTCCCTGGAGCAGGAAGGGTTAAGGGTCTTGCTCAAGGACCCAACCTGTGGTAAACTTGAGCTCAGGTCTTCCTTGGCGGTGGTGGGGTTTGAACCCTGGTCTTTTTGCGCTTCTGATAAACAACTCGGCACCTTAAGCATTTGATCCACCACTGCCCCCTATGATAACAGTACAGCACAGTGCATGTCATCTTCAGACATTTAGAATATCTGCAGACATTTTGAGTCAAGACAAAAACTCGGTAAGGGCCTTGTGCGATGGCAATGTGATGGTTCATAAAATGAAACCATGATCTTCCAATTAGCAGTCCCACTTTAGCATCTTGACCACTGTACAATGCCAATACCTCGTTGAAAAGGCAAAAAGGCTGGAGCATTTTTGGACTGTTTGTGGAAACCGGAGAACTCTGAGTAAATGCATACCAGCACAGAGAGAACATGCAAACTCAAAGTCCTCTGCCTGGGAATGGAACCCGGTACCTTTTTGCTGTGAGGCATCACTGCTACAATATACTGCACATTTATATAGAAGATTGATGATAGCAAGAAAAATGTTGGGCTCTAGATCACTTCTGAACTAACATTAAATTCCATAAATTAATTTGTCATTGTTACACGTGACCAGCAAAGTTTTTGTCCGGTTTGAGGCACCAGTCCAGAAGCAGAGCCTGATTGGTTACTGGTGCTGGAGAGACCATACTGTGGCCAATGTGATGTCTGATTAGTTCACAACATCATAACCAGCCAGAACCCTATAGTACAACCATCAACCAAAAGATACAGAGAAGTACACTATATTGACAAAAGTTTCTGGTCACCTGACCATCAGATCCAGATTTGTTAAAATCTGGAAGCCCACAGTTGGTCTAGAATGTTGGTTGTATCATTACGTTATTCTTACACTTGAACCAAGAGACTCCAACCCATTTCATATGCTTGGTTATTATTATAGTGAGAAAAACATGCAAGTCCTGATCTTACCAGCACTGAACCCCTTTGGGATGAACTGGAATGGTGACCGTCCCACCCCAGACCTCCTTACCAGACAATAGTGTCTGATCTCACTAATACTGTTGGAGCTGAATGAAGAGAGATCTCACATTCAAGCACAACATTGGACTGGAAGGTCTTAATAGAAGACCGGTGCTTCATCCAATAGCGAAAATGAGAAGCAATCTGGAGAATGTGGACAATCGCATGTGTTGCTCAGGTGGTCAAAAATATTTGGCAATATAGAGTATCTGTTAAAAATAGCACCAGTAATAGTAAAGCACAAGATTTTCCTTTTTAGGCCTTTTGACTTGCAACAATTTTGCCTGAGATAAAGTCTTGCCCTCAGGGGTCAGATGGGAATTTCATGGGTTCGCAACTTTGAGTATTTTGAGTAGGAAGCCGTTTTCATGGCTTTGAGCCGAAAGCTGTCACAATGCCTCTGTAAAGTAGGCGGTAGTCTTTATTAAGCTGTATGTTACCCTACCTTTCGGCGCCAGAGCAGAAAAGAGCAAAACCCAAGTGTAGATATCGGCAATTAGCATGAGGATCTGACTGCGCTGTTTCAGCATGCCTGCGTCAAAAGCACTTTCGCATCTCTTCCACAGAACATCGCACTTTAATCAGACTCGATGTGGGGCAAGGCTATGAAATGTGACTCGAACGGGCCAGCGCCGGATGAGTGCATAGCTTAAGAATAAAAGACTCCAAAAACTGGAGCTGGTTTATTGTGTCGATTTAAACAGATGATCATTACGTGGAACAGATGCCCAGAACCTGAAACCTAAAGTGAAATAGTTTATAAAAGTTATAAAAATATAAATAGTAATTATTTTCTGATTGTTTTATATTATTGATTTATACTGTCCCACATGGCTCAAAATATTTCTTGTTGCCTCGCAGGTTCTATCCTAGTGGACGGACACGAGCTGCATGAAGAAGATTTGCGTCTGATGTACACCTTCGATCAAAAGTCGGACACTGCAGCGCAGTATGAAGCGCATTCAGATGGACAGGTAACCCTATACAGCCCGACTTCTAACATCCCAGATCATTACACTCCAACTAACTATAAACCTTATTTCATTTATTCATTCATCCATCTTCTATACTGGCTTGTTCTCTAACTCTGGGTCACAGCGGTCTGTTGGACTGTTGTCTGAAAGATAAAAAGTAGGAAGGTTACACCCTGGACAGGTCACCAGACCATCACCGGGACACGCACGGCTTATTAACAATCATTAGTTATACATACATGTTTTTGGGCTGTGAGAGGAAACCGGACAACCGCAAATGGATCATGCAATCTCCACGCAGAAAAATCCTCTGTCCAGGAATCAAACCTGTGGCCTTCTTGCTGTCAGGCAACAGCGCTAAACCACCGTGTTGCCTGTACTAATTTAGTGGCTGTCAATTTCAGTTGGAGGTGGTAGCTCAGCGCTAAAGGTGATTGCCTGCTGACCCTTAAATTGTTCGGTTAATATCCAACACCATCAAGCTGCCAATACGCCTGAACCTTGAACCTTTCAGTAAATAAAAAAATGCGATAAATATAAATCGTTCAGGATAAAAGTGCCTGCCAAAATTAATCCTATGGAAGATATAAAAATGAAATATATAAGAATATGTAAAAGAATAAAATCAACATTTTAATTGAGTGATCCGGGAAATTATTGTTGATAATGTATAATAAATAAGACCTTATTATAGTTCAGTTCAGGGAGGGATTTTCCGCAGCAGGTGCATGTTTCGATAGTGGAATAGAAAACGTACGAAGTGGCCAATGCGAACCGAAATACATTGACGTTATTGATAGTTTAGCAATAAAACATTAACATTAAATGACATTTTACAACTAAACACCAAATAACATAGTTACGCTTGGTCGCAAGCCCACCACATGGTTTCTATAAAAACGGTCTTATTTTCTTTTAAAAAAAAAAACAACAACTAAGAAGCAAAGCAATGCTATTATCAGTCTAAGTCGCTTCCCTTAACTTCCTACGGCCTCAGATCCTGCTCTCATTGGCTTCTCACCCGGGCATAAAGGATTCATTTATTCACCCCAATAAACATCATGTAGAAGACCTAAAACCTGCAGATTGTCTAGTGGAAGAGATTTAAGCAAAGATGATTAGATACAAAGAGAGGGCTACCAAATAAATTGTTGACCACACAACAGGGCGGAGAACGTCATCTTACACCTTTTTTTTTTTTTTTTTTAATTAGTTTGCACTGTGGGGTTTTAACATCTTAAAGTGTATTTTGTATTCCAAAAGCATGTATTTTAGCTTGATTTCATGGGTAAATTGCCCATAAGAGTGTTTGACCGTGTCCAAGGTGTCTTTCACACTTTAGAGAGCTAAAGTAGCCTCCAGCAGCAGACCCCTATGACCCCGGATAAAAGAATTAATGAATGAATTATGAGCTCAGACTACAAACCTGATTCCAAAAAAGTTGGGACACTGTACAAATTGTGAATAAAAACAGAATGCCATAATGTGCGTTTCAAATTTTATTCAGAATGCAACATAAATAACATATCAAATGTTTAAACTGAGAAAATAAATCTGGGGACTCAGGAGACAAGTGTCTCAAGTTTAGGAATAGGAATGTTGTCCTATTCTTGTCTAATACAGTCTTCTAGTTGTCCAACTGTCGTAGGTCTTCTGTGTCGCATCTTCCTCTTTATGATGCACCAAATGTTTTCTATGGGTGAAAGATCTGGTCTGCAGGCTGGCCATTTTAGTACCCGGATCCTTCTCCTACGCAGCCATGATGATGTAATTAATGCAGTATGAGGTTTGGAAAATGCTAGGTCTTCCCTGAAAGAGACAACATCTGGATGTGAGCATATGTTGTTCTAGAACTTGGATATACCTTTCAGCATTGATGGTGCCTTACCAGATGTGTAAGCTGCCCATACCACATGCACTTATGCAACCCCGTACCATCAGAGATGCAGGCTTCTGAACTGAGTGCTGATAACAACTTGGGTTGTCCTTGTTCTCTTTACTCCAAATGACATGTTGTCCCAGTTTCACAAAAAGAACGTAAAATTTTGATTTGTCTGACCACAGAACAGTTTCCCACATTGCCACAGTCCATTTTTAATGAACATTTGGGTCATGTTTAGATATGGTTTCTTTTTTGACCTATAGAGTTGTAGCCTGCAATGGCGAATGGCACGGTGGATTGTGTTCACTGACAATGTTGTAGGAAGTATTCCTGATGTGATTTCCATTACAGTAGCATTCCTGTATGTCATGCATCTAAGGGTCAGAAGATCACGGATTTGGTCTTCGGCCTTGACCCTTGCGCACAGAGATTGTTCCGGATTCTCTGAATCTTTGGATGATATTATGCACTGTAGATGAGAACTTCAAATTCTTTGCCATTTTTCTCTGAAAAACCCATTTCTGATATTACACCAATATTTTTCACTGCACTTTTAGACCTAATAAATTGTAAATTGGTCCTCCACCTGATTCTTATATGTACATTTAACTTTTCCGGCCTTTTATTACCACCTGAATTGGAATTTGTAGCTCTCATGAAACCCAAAATGAATTTCATAATGTCTCTCTTTCAACATTTGAAAGATTCAAATTCTGAATAAAATATTGAAATTTGAAACTTCCACTTCATTGCATTCTGCATTTACAATTTGTACAGTGTCCCAACTATTTTGGAATCGGGTTTGTACATTCAGATGATGTAATGGGATTTGATGGGTATCTAGTTTATATGTTGCTATTTTAGGAAGACTCAAGAAGCAAATTGTGATTAAAACAATGTCAGAAAACATTTTTAACTGTCCCTTTCCAGCTGCTGGTGCTCCTAGACATCACTCCTGACCAGTCAATGTTGGATGAAGGCGTGGCTCGCGAAGTCATAAACCGCATTCAGAAACTGCGCAAGAAGGTAACATTTTACAGCATTCTTATCCAGAGCGATTAAATTTTTATCTCTCTTTGTTCTACTGGGCAATTAGGGGCAAATAGCCTTGCTCAAAGCCCTACAGTGGTTGCTTGGCAGAGCTGGGAATCGAAGGGCCCACAGTGTCAGTCCAACACCTTAACCGCTTACGTGTCACATGGCCAGCACTGTTAAATTTATTCACAGCTTTAACTAAAGGTTAAGTTAGGTGATAATAGCTTTGATATCATAAGAGACTTGTAGTAGTGATAATCATTTCTCTGGCATTAGTTCACCCAATGTTTGCCTTTTTCTCGTTCCTCTCGGGGTCTGGATCATTTGTCTTTCCCAGGCTCAAAGCTTTGCTAATAAAAAAAAAAAACCCAACAAAAACCCCTTTTTCCACTCCAGAATTACATGTGTATGTAGCAGAGCAGCTTTAATAGATTTAATTATCCAGTCCACTCCAAGACATATGCTGCTTTTTGAAGTGTTCTGGAAATCAGGAAAGTAAGACGGATTTCCTTCTCCACACCCTTCTGTGACCCCCTTTCCTTAATAAACAACTTTTTTTCCATCTCAGTCGGATGCCTAGTGCGGGCCATGTATGTTCTGTACATGTAAAGGGGAAGGGGGGGTCCCTGGCACCCTGCCAAGCCAGAATTCTTTACTTATTGAAACTCTGAAAAACAAAAGGAATTTTCCATGAGAGGGAATTAGAGCTTTTGTTATACTTTCCTTGAAGGAGGCAAGGGGTGGCAGTTAAGGTGGGGGTGGGGGTAGTTAGATGCTTGTAGAATGCTTGACAAAGAAAAACTACTTGTCGTTTATGGTGTTTTTAACCAAATGTTAAAAGGAAAGTTGATCACTCATTCAGAGTAATGTAATTTATTCATTCATTCGTTCTCCTTACAAGTTTATTCATTAAGCCAATCTCGGTGCCCATATGACGAGAGGCGGGGGTACACCCAGGACAGGTCCATTGCAGAGCCACACATACACAAACTTCCACTTCCACACATTCACTCCTATAGGCAATTTAGAATCACAATCACCCTTTGTATAGTATTGATGGTTTCTATAATTGCAAAGTGGTAGAGATGGTATAAATAGGTCTATACCAGAGCATTTTAAGAATTGGTATAACTTTTAATTCTTCATCTCACCAAGTGAGGTAAATGTTTGCTGCATTTCCATTTACAGCCTTTGCCATAGTCCCTTATCCAGAGATGCGTTTCCCTTTTTTTTTTTTTTTTTTTTTGTCGGACTGAGCACTTGAGGGTTAAAGCAGGTAGCTAATAGAGCCACCACAGTTCCTGAATGGCAGAGATGTACTAATACACAGGTAGGTCTTTGTTCGGTTGTTCAGCAAGACTGTGAAAAAGGTCATTTTGCCCCTTCCTTTTTGGTAGAATGAACTTTATTTTTTATCTGGACCTTGGCTGGTTTGGGGAGAATAAATAAGGCTTCCATAAAAACATCTAATTACAAAAATATTGCAACCGATAAAAGAATCTGATTAAATATTCATATAATAAAGCAAATGTTTACGGTAAAATGGAGCTGACAGAGTTGCTAGAGGTTGACGTTTCCTTTGTCTCTTTCAAGGGCCATCTGGTTCCCTCTGATGAGATAACTGTGTACTACAGCTCAGATCCTGCAGGTGATTACCTAGATAAAGTGATCCAGGCTCATTCAGACTTCATTTTTGCCACCACGAAGGCTCCGCTGATGCCGTACCCTGTCCCCAAAACCGCCAGCCTGATTGTCCAAGAGAAAACTCAGGTAAACTTTCTGACCTTGTCACCCAACACATAGGTCTGGGAAACTTTAAGTACTGGGAGTCAGAATCCGATACTGCTTTTTCTACCAGGACCAGAACCATCCGCACTGGCACTGAGCTGAACCCACTGTGTTAACATGTAACATCACTGATTCATTAGATCACTCCTCTTCTAGTCTGCTTATTTATTAATTCGAGGTCACAAGAGGTGTGTTAGTGCCTATGCCAGAGAACATGGGGCAAGAAGGTAGGCCCTGGACAGGTCACCAGTCCATTGCAGGGCCACACATAGACAAACAACTACTCACTCACATTCACTCCTTTGGTCAATTTTGAATCCCCAAACGACCTAATGTACGTGTTTTTGGACTGTGGGAGGAAACCGGGGTACCCAGAGAAAAACCTACACAAGCATGCAAAGAACATGCAAAATCTGCACAGAAAGGCTGATTGCCCGGAATAGAATCCAATACATTCTTGCTGTGAGGCGACCGTGCTAACCACTATGCCACCACACCGCCTACATAATTAATTGTTCTTGTTTATTTATAGCCATTGACGTTTAAAAAATGTCACACCTCAAACTGTGCTCCGCACTGGAAGTTCTGGTCACTAAGAATTAGTTCCCACTTACAGCTAGCAAAGGTATAATACCCAATCCCACAAATACCCACCACTGTTCCTGATTGGCTTTACAACCAGCGTGGGTGGTATCAACATTCCAGTTTCTCTTAAAGGTGTTTATTGGGATGAAGGTCAGGGATCTGTGTAAATATTGGCTCACCTTTGTGCACAGGGGACTTGTGACTCTATAACCTGTTTAAGACTGTTAACCACCAGTGAAGATACTATGCCTGGCCAAAAAAAAAGTCACACTGAAAACATTTGGTTGGATCGCTTTTAACTTTGATTTCAATAAGCTTATATTTATTTCTATCCAATATTGCGTTACTTTTTCACCAAGCATTGCATGCCATTGATGGTAGTAAAGTCTGACTGCTGCATAAAGCCTTCTCCAGCACATCCCAAAGATTCTCTATGGGGTTAAGGTCTGAACTCTGTGGCTGTGTTGGCCAATCTCTGTGTGGAAATGATGTCACATGCTCGCCGTGTCACTCTTTCACAATTTGAACCCGATGAATCCTGGCATTGCCTTCTTGGAATATGTCCGTGCGCTCAGTGAAGTAAAAATCAATTGATGAAATAACCTGCGCATTCCGTATATTCTTAGAGCACATACTGTTGCTGAACCTAGACCTGACCAACTGCAGACCAACCCCAGATGTTATGCTTGGTTACATTCAGGTGGCCACTTTTTTTGGCCAGACAGTCTAAGTTACTAATGCTGCAATTAATTATTTTATCACCTTATGGACAATTTTTTGTATTGTGAGTTTAGTTAAAGGGTTCGAACCTGGATTTGACCATTATTAAGGGAACTGTGGTCTCCAGAGCGCCCCTCACTGGCCCTGCGTGTGCTTACGTCAACCTTCGAGTCAATATCAACAATAAACAGCAAGGTATATTGGGGTTTTGTTTTTTTTTGGTTTCTTGACCAAAAACTCTACACCTGGTAATTTGGTGCACTTCCCATGCAGCTAGCATTAAGCTAACCTGTTTTTTGTCTTCCTGTCCCCTTTAGAAGGAATGGTCCTCTTAGAAAATCCCATGGGTGACAGCAAAATGGACGTAGACAAGCTTAAGACAGTTTGCCGAACCATCTTTAAACTCAACAGCACTTCTTTAGCCGTTTTCAACGAGAAGTCTGGTAAGTTTTTGTTTTTACTGCAGTTAGATTATTACGCAAATGTATTATGTAAATGTATAGTGTAAATGTAAATGTATAGTGTATTTTCACAAGATGCAATTTACCATATTATCATGCTATTATTTCCTATAATACACACTTATTTTAAAGTTTTATCTTAAACCGTCCTTTAGGATCAGGTCTGGTTAAACATGATCTTTTATGCAGTGAGCGCTTCTGACATGATCTATAATAATAATGAGCTCATATTTTATTAACCAAACTTAATATACCCTAACATTATATCCTTTACCTCAATCTCACGCTCTGTTTTCATCATTTAATATATACAGTCTTGCACATTGCACTCGTCTATTTTTTTTCTTTTCTATTTGTTCTTTCTATTTATTGTACATTACGCTATTCTCTGCAGAGCCCGTCACCAAAACAAATTCCTAGTATGTGCAAACATACCTGGCAATAAATCCACAAGTTAAAAAGGTACAAATTAATCAGTGGATCGAGTGTGAGCCGAACCATAGGTCGTGACCCATATGGATTACGGATCATCCCTATGTGATCCATTGCACCACTGCGACATCTTTTACTTGTAAACACCTTCCTATCAGATCTGATCCTATCAGATCAAATACAGATTTGGTAGTACATTGTTTCAAATGTATATGTTGTAGTATTATATTAGTGCCCTGCGATGGGACCACTTCTTATAAGTAAGCCTTACTCACTAAGGGCCTTACTCACTAAGGGCCTTACTCACTAAGGGCCTTACTCACTAAGGGCCTTACTCACTAAGGGCCTTACTCACTA
>JAOTRA010001509.1:0-10186 GCA_026260255.1 Pseudolaguvia tuberculata | reverse complement strand
ACACACACACACACACACACACACACACACACACACACACACACACACACACACACACACACACACACACCAGCAGGGGGCATGTTCGATTCCTTCCAATAATATTTATGAAATATAAAAATAACCCCTTATTTAACAGAGAATAAAGAGCAGATTTCTGTTAGTGATTAACTTTTAAATCATGATTATTATTTGTATTATCATGCTTATTATTATTATTATTATTATTATTATTATTATTATTAATATTATTGATATTATTTTAAAGACGAGAAAGCCGCTGGTAGAGAAGAAGCGTCGCGCGCGCATTAATGAAAGCCTGCAGGAGCTCCGGAATCTGCTGTCCGATACCGAGGTGCACGCACGCACGCACGCACGCACGCACACACACACACACACACACACACACACACACAAACTCCTGAGCGTTCTTTAAAGGTTGGACATGGAACCTTCTCATAACCTGTTATTATATTCTCTCTCTCTCTCTCTCTCTCTCTCTCTCTCTCTCTCTCTCTCTCTCTCCGTCTGTCTCTTTCTCTGTCTTTCTCCCTCTATTTCTGTCTCATGCTCTCTCTCTGTCCTTCTGCCCACCTGCCTCTCTCTCTCTCTCTCTCTCTCTCTCTCTCTCTGTGTCTTTTTTCTAAATCTTTCTCTCTGTCTGTCTCCCTCTATTTCTCTCATGCTCATTCTGTCTCTCTTCTTCTCTCTGTTTTCCTGCCTCTTTCCATCTCTCTTTTTCTGTCTTTCTGTCTCTCTCACACTTTCTCTGTCTCTTTTATCTGTATATCTGTCTGTCTTTCTTCCTTTCTCTTCCTTTGTCTGTCTGTCTGTGTGTCTGCAGTTGCACGGGAAGATGGAGAATGCAGAAGTGTTGGAGTTGACAGTGAGACGTGTGGAGAACATACTGCAGGATCAGTCACATGGTGAGATAGGATTAAAGATTCGATTTATTATGTCATGTCATCTTGATTTATGATCTAAGGTGTGTGTGTGTGTGTGTGTGTGTGTGTGTGTGTGTAACAGTGACTGACAGCATGACGAACAGCATGAGTCAAGAAGCCAGTGAACGTTTTGCTGCAGGCTACATCCAGTGCATGCATGAGGTCCACACCTTTGTATCCACATGCCCCGGTTTCGAAGCCCCGATAGCGGCTGAACTCCTCAACCACCTGCTGGAGGGTCTACCTTTAAACGAAGACTTACAGCATGTGATCGCTGACCTCGGGTGCGAGCTTCTGTCTCCTACAGGCGTGTGGCCACGTCTGTCCCCAACTCCCTCCACCAGCACTGAAGATGACACGAGCTCTGAGTTGGAGGAGACGTTCAGTGAGACGGCTCAGAGCTCATCACATGATGACATGGAGGAGGAAGAGGAGGAAAAGGAGCACCGCAACACTGCCCCCTACTGTACACCAATGTGGAGACCGTGGTAAAGTCACCTGGAAAAATCTGTAAATAAACACAAGATATTATACACAAGTTAATCATTTCTGATATGTTTAGGAAAGTTTGGTGAAACAGTGAATAATACAAATAAATCACTTCCTGTTACATGTGATCATGTGACTCAAATCATGTGACAAACCATAAGACAATAAAGGATGTGAAGATCTTTCTGGAATAAATATGAACTTAGGAAGCAGATAGATTTTTTTGATCCAGTTGATGACACACTCCAATGAGACGAGGCCTTAAACACACCATGTCGGATTTTAAATCATTCATTCATTTATCTTCTAACCCGCTTATTCCTTACATTGGGGTCACGGGGATCTGCAGGAGCCTATCCCAGCGCACATACAACAAATAGGAGAGGTACACCCTAAACAGGTTGCCAGTCCATTGCAGGATCACACATAGACAAACAAACACACACACACACACACACACACACACACACACACACACACACACACACATTTACTCCTATGGACAACCTAATGTACATGTTTTTGGACTGTGGAAGGAAAATGGATTAACGCACAGAAAGACACTTTGCTTGGGAATCGAACCCAGGACCTTCTTGCTGTGAGGCAGAACTACATGTTGTAGTTTCATCACTGATTAAATGTTCTGATTGAAAGCACTGATAAGAAGATGAAGGTTTTATTTATAGATGAGTTTTCTGGCTGGTAGTGATAATATAACTGTAACACTGATTAATGTCCTGCATGTAAACGCTGGTTCATGCATTGCTGCAGTTCCAGTAGATCCCATTGTGTTTTTTTTTTATTGCAGTTAAACTGAAGTCTGCGCAATAAAAACATAGTGTGTGGCAGTGTTATTTATTCTGTACTATCACCAGTGATTATTCATTCATTCATTTATTATCTAACCCAGTTATTCCCTAATTTGGGATCACAGGACACTGCTGCAACCTATCCGTGCTCTCTGTAGGGTGAAATGCAGGATGGGTACACCCTGGACAGGTCACTAGTCAATCACAGGACACACACTCTCAAATTCACTCCTATGGGCAATTTATAATCACCAATCAACCTAATGTACATGTTTTTGAACTGTGGGATGAAACCAGAGTACCCAGAGTAAACTCTAAAGCCAATGATGAACTTGTATGTGTTTATTGGGGGCAGAGGAACCCCTTTTCAAAGCTTGTGACAAGATTTTGTATAAAAACTAAAAGAAATGTTCCACATGATAATGTCGATATAAATATTCATTTATAAATCTTCTAATTCACTCCTAATTCGGGTGACGCGGGTCTGCTAGAACCTCTCCCATCTCAGATAGGACAGGTTACCAGTCCATCTCAGGGCCACATGCATAAATAAACAACACACACTCACATTCACTCCGATTGGCAATTTAAACTCAACAATCAACCTAATGTACATATTTTGGACTGTGGGAGAAAACCGGAGTACCAAGAGGAAACCCACGCAAGCGCGGGGAGAACATATATAAATAAATAAAGAATAAACTATAAAGGCAGGAATGTGTAACACCTCTTCGTGTATATGTTTATTTATTTCTATAGGAAGAGAACGCATTTATTGAGCATGTGTTTAATTCTCTAAAAGGTGTCCTCTGGCGGCACCTGCTGGACATACCGTGCCACTACATATCTGCAGCCGTCATTCGGTAACAGATTTGAACAGATTTTCCTGTTATTTACGGTATTAATGAATACGAATATCTCAGGTTCGAATCACGGGCCGGGATGTTTCTGTTCGCATGTCCCCGTGCTTGCGTGGGTTTCCTCCGTGTACTCCAGCTTCCTCCCACAGTCCAAAAACATGCAGATTAAGTTGATTGGTGTTTCTAAATTGTCCATAGGAGTGAATTGTGTGTGAATGGTTGTTTGTCTATGTGTTGCCCTGAGATGGACTGGTGACCCATCCATTGTGTATCCCCGCCTCTCGCCCTACGTGAGCTTGGATAGGCGCAGCAGACCCCCGTGACCCTGAAATTCGGGAAGAAGATGCATGAATGAATGAATATCGGTGTAGGGCGTTGCGGTGGTGTAGTGGTCATAAAGGTCACCTCACAGCAAGAAGGTTTCCGGTTCGACTCTGTGCGGAGTTTGCATGTTCTCCCTGCTTGTGTGGGTTTCCTCCGTTTACCCTGGTTTCCTCACACAGTTCAAAGAACACGTACATCAGTGCTTTTAAATTGTGTGTGATCCCCATATTGTGTGTGTGTGTGTGTGTGTGTGTGCTTGTTCGTCTATGTGAGGCCCTGCGACGGACTGGCGACCTGTCCAGGGTGTACCCCGGCCTCTCGCCCTATGTGCATTGGAATAGGCACCAGCAAACCCACGTGGCACCAAATTAGCAAATACGCGGGTAAGAAATTGAATGAATGAATGAATGAATGAATGAATGAATGAATAATAGCATATACAGGCGTTTTTCCATAAAACCAAAAATGAATTGTATTAATCGGTTCCATTAATCCGAATCACGTCATCATAAACACAATTACGATCCACGTACAGAACACGTGACCCTATGCGTAATTTGGAGCCAATATGGAGCCAATATTTTATTACACGGTAATAATATAGTTCACAATAGAAATATTTAAATGTTATTGAATAAAATCTAGAAACGACCGTTAAAATAAATCAATTTAAATACTTAACCAATAGAAAAGTTATCATAATTTCCTTATATATATTTTGCATTATATATTATATATAATTAACATATTTTCACAGATATAAAATAAACAGATATAAAATAAAAGGAAAATCTTAAATATGAAGATAAATATAAATACACACATTCGATGTCGTCATCACTGAAAAGTTCAGCACCGCCCCTCCCTTTACAGCTTTTGGTCACATGACCGCATGTATCCCGTGACCCAGTTCCGATTAGGAAATTTGACTCGCGACTGTGTAAGAAGTTAAACGCACGTGGGTTCCATATTTCCCGATCGGATTCAGGTTTCATTCGTATGTGGGAATAAAGTAGACAGATCGGATTTTCACTTGAAATCAGCAGCGATATAAAATGATCAAATGTAATTTTTTATTTATTACATTTATTGATTTTGTTTACTTTTTAAAATCTGTATTTTATCTCTAAACATTATTTAAAATAAATGATTGCAATATAAATAAAACTCCATTAATTAATGTTTCATTCGGTCAGGCTGCAATAAAGACTGAACCAGCTTTACTTACACACACACTTCTAATTCGGGGTCTGCTGGAGCCTATCCCAGTCCACTTAGGGCAAAAGGCAGGGGTAGACCCTAGACAGGTCACCAGTCCATCACAGGGCCACACCTACAGTAACATCCACTCACATTTTCATTCCTGTGGGCAATTTAGAATCACTAATGTACATTTTTTTGTACTGTGGGAGGAAACATGCAAACTCTGCACAGAAAGGCTACTTGCCCAGGAATCGAACCCAGGACCTCCATGCTGTGAGGCGACCGTGCTAACCGCTACACCACCTCGCTGGTTTCTATTCTTAAAATGAAACCCAAATTAGACAAAACAAACTATAAATAATAAAGTCATCAAGACTCGAATCATTCAGTGCAGAGCTCATTCTGTCATTTATTAGTACACACACACACACACACACACACACACACACACACACACACACACACACACACACACACAACTATCCATTAACACAGTGTTTATAACATCAGCAGATGCTCTTAGTCTCTGACAGAAACATCCAGTGAAAAATAAACATTATTTAAATAAAAACCCGAAACCCGGCCGTTTATTAACGTTAATAATTAGCTGATTCTGTTGGTCCATCTGCCCCCCCCCCCTCAATTGTATAGGGCTCGGGGGGGGTTGAAAGATATTAGAAGATGCAGTCTAAGACATGATGTTCCGCCTCTTCCTGTCTGTGAGACACGCCCTCTTCTGACACCGCTTCTCCTCCCAGGATGCCTAGGTCCATTTCAGGCATTTCGTTTTCCAACCCGGTGTCATTCTCGCAGTACAAACACTCCTACACACACACACACACACACACACAGAGAATAATTTACATTACATTACAGCATTTGATTGACACTTATCCAGAGCGACTGTCATTTGATCTCTTTTTTACATGAGCAATTATTGGTGAAGGGCCTTGCCCAAGGGCCCACCCACAATGATTGCTTGGTGGAGGTAGGAATTGAACCCCGGTCTTTCTGGTCATTCTCTCAATTTAATTCCTTAAAATGACATAATTATTCATCCTCATATACAAGCCACGCCTCTTTGAGTAGGACCAAAGCATTGAAGCCACACCCCTTTACTGACAGTACACATACACACACACATACCGTGACATTGATGGCTTTAGGTAAACCTCCTCGTCTCATCCATGGGTGCTGATCTATAAGTTCTCGTCTCTGATCAGAGGTAAAACGAGGTTGAGTTTTCTGCAGCTGCCGCAAACGCTCTCGATCCTCTCGTAACACCCTCTCCATGTTCCTACACACACACACACACACACACACACACACACACACACACACACACACACGACTAATTTTATACACATAATTCATATTCTTAATATTTAGAAATTGCTTGTGCACACCTCTAGCCCTGCAAACAAACAAACAAACAAACAAACAAACACACACACACACACACACACACACACACACACACACACACGAGCAGGTGAGGTTACTCACTTGGACGGCACTTGGTAAGTCATCATGGTTTTCTTATCAGTGTTAGCCATGAGCAGCCAGAGAGGATCCTGCAGAACATATTTAAAGTTTTGAGTGTCTTCTGTCCTTTTCTCCTTTTGCTCAAGCTCAGAAGAGTCCACACTCCCAAAATATTTGCTGCTTCCTGTTGGAGGTGAGAACAAGAGGATTGTGGGTATTGCACAGATTCTGATACCAAAGAATGCAACAAACACAGGTTCACCTCTTCCGCTGTTGGAGGTGTTGCAGCCGTGGGAGGCGGAGCCTGTGGACGTAGACGTGGCCGATTCGGAGTCCTCTTGCAAGAGCAGCTCCATCAGCTCACTGGACGATGAAAGGACATCACTCAGAGCTTTGTCTTCGACACAACATGGCTGCAAGAGTGCAGAGTGACGATGTTAACCTTCTCACACACATTTCCTAGTACAACACACACGCACACACACACACGTGCTGAGATTAACACTAGCTACATTATCTAACCTGCTGCATGTCAATGGCGCTGTTGCTTCTCTCTTGTGCTGAGCCGCAGTTCCCCCTGGAGCCTGAGGGTGGTGCTGTGCTGTGCGAATCCGCTTTTTCGTCCAGCTGCAGTAGATCTAGCTGTAAAGGAGAGCTGCAGTGGGAACCGAACAGCGGGGGAGTGCGAGAGATCGAAGATGAGGAAGGAAACTCAGTTGATTCTGGAACAGGAAGTCTGGGGTCAGGGGTCATCCTATATGATTGAAGAGCCTGCGAAGGTACCCTCATCTGGAATGGAGGGGGAGGAGTAAACGGAGCTTGGGGTTGAAAGAGGTTCTGGTTGATGTAGACGTTTTGGGGTGTAAACGGTTGCTGAGAAGTGTAAGATTGTTGGGGTTGCAAAGGTTTCTGGGTAGTGTAGTTTGGCTGTGTTTGTTGAGGTTGCAAGGGATTCTGGGTGTTGTAGTTTGGCTGAGGTTGTTGAATGTTGGCACCTGGCTGTTGCTCTGGGTAAAAAGGTGAGCCTGCTGGCATGTCGAGCTGAGGAAACATATAACTGGGTAAAACCAGTGCCACCATCGGGGCAACCATCGGGGCTGGAAAGTGTGGAGCAGTGGGCACCCCAGAGGGTGAGGCATCCGAAGTAAGACTGACAGCAGAGGGCAGTGTTGTGGGATAAAAACTATAGCCAGGGACCACGCCAGGGTATGGTACAGAGAAAGCAGACTGAGACGTCTCCGATGGCGACCATGATGTTTGGTTAAGGCCCTGCAGAGGTGGGCGGAGTCTACGCTGGGAGACGGCGCTGTCTGATGATTCAGGTTTTCTTATTCTGGGTTTTTTGGACTTTCTGGTTCGGCTGCTTCTTTTTGGGACCGGTTCTGGTCCAGATGTACTGGCTTTGGCAAGACGAGTGAGGGACGACACTAAGAGACAGGAAGCAAAAAAGAACCATTACAGGAGGTTCCATTTCTTATAGGACTGGCCAATATGGTATTGCAATACTGATTGATAATGTTCTATATTTAAATTTTTTTTAAAATGTTAGCTACTTTTATTTTGAAAACAAATTTAAAAAGCCGGGGATCTTTCTGTGCTTTCCCCTTCGGTTTCCTCCCACAGTATAAAAACATGCAGATTAGCTCAATTGGTCATTCTAAATTATCCATTGGAGTGAATGTGTGTGTGAGTGATTGTCTGTATGTGGCCCTGAGATGGACTGGTGACCTTTTCCTTCTTCTTGTCTGTGTGTGGCCCTGAGATGGACGGGTGACCTTTTCCTTCTTCTTGGCGCTACCATGACCCCGAATTAAGGAATAAGAAGGTAACAAAATGAACGAATGAATTGACAACGCCACGTTTGAAAGCATGAAACACAGGAAGTCACACACAGCAGGCATTTGGTTTATTTTGTGTAGCGTTTGCGTTGCGTTAACACAGACCTCACAACTCGCAATCCGAGCTCAGCTTCTGATACATTTCTGGATGATTATCGACATACAAATGTGTCTGAACGTGAGAAAACCCACACAAGCGCAGGGAGAACATGCAAACATCACTTGCTGGGACCATCACTACGCCACCGTGGTACCTAAGTAAAATGTTTTAATCCATATAGAGTAAAAATATTCGACACTTATAAATCGGTAAAGGTTATCGAGCCAGCACTAATTTAGTTCTTTTTTTTGTGATGAATTTCTATCCAACTGTGTATGCAGTACATGTTGACCTTACCCTCATGATCATGTCCCTCGTCTTTTTCAAGGTTCTCCCTTCCGGTTTTCTGCAGAGTACTGAGACACAGGTCTTTGCAGCGACTCAGAAACGCCTGTTCCTCCTTCTGTGTATGTGCTGCTAACACCTGTTTGGTCAGAACCAGTTTTCTATAGGCTTCCTGTTCAGCTGTCGACAGTATCATTCCATTTACCACCACTGGGGGGACGGGGCTCTCGGCAACATCCTCAATGATCTCTGCCATGGCAAAAAAAATAAATAACATGGATCAACTGAGTACAAATTAATTCTGTCGGTAATCTGATTAATCTAAGTACCTTTACACACATTATATGGCTTTGTGTGTGTGTGTGTGTGTGTACCCGATTCCGGATGTGGCTTCTTGTCCCCTACATGTACAATAGTGCTGCTGTAAGAACACTGAGACGTTATGGATACAACACTTTCTGCTTTAGTAGGCAGGGCTAAAGGAGCCAAAGCCCCGCCTACTACATCAGACGGAGTCTTCTCATTGGTCTTCAAAGGTTCTAAAACAAAAATACAAGAAATATATTCATATACTAGGACCACACACATTAATTAGATATTCTTATATGAATAATAATAATAATAATAATAATAATGTGCAACTGGCTGTATGATGAATCATGTGATCATTGGCTCACCCTGTGGACCAGACATAGACCCATTGCGTCCTTTCTTCTCCTCTTCGGAATTGGATGAGGGTGTGTTAGAGGAGAACTGCTGCTTCCTCTTTGGAGACACGGATGTGTTACAGCTTTCCAAATATCTGTATCACACACACACACACACACACACACACACTTTGTTACAGTTTATAATGCCTAGCATAAACAATGTGCTGTACATGAATAATAAGGAAAAATCACACACACACACACACACACACACACACACCCACACACACACCTGATCACACTATCCAGGCAGCTGATTTGCTGGTATGAGTATACGGTTTGGTCCCTAAGCTCCTCCACAGCTACAGCACCAGGACGTGCCACTGCATCTTTTTGCTTCGTTCCTAAATACTTTAGACCTGTTAGAGACACAATCATACACACACACACAATGTAGGATTTCACAAAGACTCACAATTACCCATTTAATCCCATCGTTAAAACAATTGTAAATATTTTGACACACATGCATATATACACTTACAATCTGTGCCTTTTTTTGGGTCTGTTTTAGAGGTCTGCTGATCCTGTGTCTTCAGCATCTGAACACCTTTACATATCTCCTGGAATGACCTCTGCACACACACACACACACACACACACACACACACACACACACATACATAGTTACATACTCGCTATCATAGTTCACGGATACAGTACTTTGAAAATCAGTCGTCTTAAGTGGTTGTGCATGTGTGTGTGTGTGTGTGTGTGTGTGTGTGTGCGCGCCTCACCGGTTTTTCCTTGTTTCTATCCTTGTAGCCGGTGGTGTTGCTGTTGCTCATGACAACATTACTGTTGGTTTCACTTGATGTGGGCAGCTGATCATGGAAACCGTTGCTACCATAACCGCTGGAGCCAACACAGTGTACAGGCTACACACATACATCATATTAGAAACATGTACAAGGCATTGTGCGTGTGTGTGTGTGTGTGTACGTGTGTTTGTACCTGCAATAGGATCCTATGGATCTGCTCTGAAATTTCCTGGATGTCTGAGTCTATGAATTTTCCCTCCGAGAAAGCAGGAGCTGAAAACACATCCTCATTTACAGGGCCCCTGTAACACACACACACACACACACACACACACACACACACACACACACACACACACACACACACACACACACACA
>JAOTRA010001498.1:0-10186 GCA_026260255.1 Pseudolaguvia tuberculata | reverse complement strand
GTGGGCCTTGGTGGTGCTGGGAATTAGCGGTGCAACAGATCACAGTTGATCTATTATTCATATGGGTCACGCCTACTGTGTTGTTTCAAATAGCTCACACGTTCCTAGTCATTAAATCTTTTTCTTTACTTATAACATCCATGGAGCAGAATTAATTTGAGCACACACAGTCTAGAAAGATAAGTAATGTGTACATAAAGTTATAGCAATATAATTCCTGCACATCATCAGCTTTACTCTTACATCTACACTGTCGATGTCAAGAATCTTTGAGTGAAATTGCAGTCCCATTGCTTTAGCTTGCTGAATCGGATGGGCCAACTGGCTGTAGGTCTGCAAAATCAAAAAACAAAAAACTAATTTAAGGAATGGCTGAGTTTCATAACAAACAACACCTCAACACTAACACTTTGTCAATATTGAATCAAGTCTACATACAGCTTCATAGCACCAATCCTTCAGGACATCCAGTTCTCCTTGAATCATAGCCTTGTAAAAAAGAATGAAACTGTCACAAGTGGGGATTTTACTTTTGTTACAGTTGAACATGTTGTTGACGTACCTCCAGAATGTTGGGAATGATGTCCTTTTCGCATTGTTTGAGAAATGAGTCTTTATCAAAATTTGGGTCTACTTTTAAGATCTCGGTGAGAACTTCAGACATCTCAGTCTTCGAGAAAAGGCCACCTATAAAGAAACTGAAATCAACTTTGCTTTCTTAAATGATTTTGTATATTAAAATGAAAAAAAAAATGAAATGTTGAAGTAAAAATATTAACTTTTAGGCCACTTTATCCAAGTCTCAGGACTAATAGGTGTGAAGAAAGATACACCACCTTCAGCCACAGATGTCACAGCTCTTTTCATTGTTAGGACTAAAGACAGATGTTATGCCCCACTATTTGGGCAGAGATGCCCTGTCTCCTTTAATAGTACTGACAGGCACAGAGTACAGGCCTCCTTCACTGTCAAAGAAGGTGAATGTGATGTGAAGTAAAAGCTCTAAATTCTAAAGTCTTTCTACTGAAAACTCAGTAATTTGCTTTCTGGGTCTGACACATGTCAAAACATATTAAAGTCAGCCATGCAGGAAGCCATATGCTAAATCATTGGTTGTTCAGCTAGTGTCACAGACTCAGACTTTTTATTTTAAAAAGTGTTTAAGTTTTGTGAATGGGATTGTAGAAACAATTATTACAACTATAACTAACATGTCATTACAATGCAGATGCTCATTGACTTTACCTATAAAATCGGTCATCTTATCTGTGATGGCACGAGACGCTCTGATCATAGCGTTGTCACTTTCGTCGTATTTCATCTTCATTTCAAAGAATCCTGCAGAAAGAAAAACAAGGCAAGGTGACTAACAAAAGGCCATAATCTCAGGAATGCCAGCATCAACATAATAGGCTTTCATAAAATAGAAGGATATAATGTTTTTAAATCTAATTTAAGCCAATGACTCTATTCAGCTGTCAAGATTTTGAGACAAGATTGTGATGTTTCAGGAAATTGTCCAAGCTTTTACAAAAGGAGATAAGTACCTGATGATTTAACCTAGTTGAACTCTATTAACAGCTTTACATTTTTTCGGCCAATATCATTTCAACACCAGAACGCCACCTCCTGGATCACAAGACTTATTAAAAATAATTGATAATAGTGGAAGGACAAGCTGATGTATAATTGGTTAACCGGACAGCAGTGGAAATGAGAGATGTTCTTCAACTTTGCTGAAGATAAAACAGTTTAGTACAGAAAGCAACAAGGCTTTTTTGTTAATTCTTTAAACCTGTTGTGTGGTTTAGAAAATAATATGAAAGTAAACCAAACATTTATTCTTATTCTAAATAAATTATAGGTTCCAACTCCATAGATTGCAGTTATTGTTGCTTGAATTGAATTAACATATAACTCTAGTACATCAGTTAAGGACCACATCAAAACTACCATTTATTGTGAAAATATGATACACAGCTCATGAAACAACTTTTTCCCAGCATCACACTCGATCTATAGCACCATCTGCTGAACAGAGGCAACACAAGCAAGAACACAGGAGAGGCTTACTGTTAAAAACGGCATTGTTTTCCTTGAAATCCTTCCACTGTTGGTAC
This sequence comes from Pseudolaguvia tuberculata, assembly GCA_026260255.1. Taxonomy (NCBI): domain Eukaryota; kingdom Metazoa; phylum Chordata; class Actinopteri; order Siluriformes; family Sisoridae; genus Pseudolaguvia; species Pseudolaguvia tuberculata. The sequence continues at coordinate 8,066 of JAOTRA010001498.1, read as the reverse complement.
CATTTCGAGTCTTTGTGAAGCACGACACCAGTTGCCTCCCTGAAAACATACAGGTTTATTTTTCTTGGGCATTATATAGCCTTTACTGAAAGGATAGAAAAGGGGTAAAGCAGAGAGAATAGGCGAGATAGGGCCGTAAAGTGGGTGAGATAGTGAAAGATAGATAGAGATAGTGAAAGATAGATAGAGAGAGAGAGAGATAGAGAGAGAGAGAGAGAGAGAGAGAGAGAGAGAGAGAGAGAGAGAGAGCGCAACAGGGGAGAAAAGAGTGAACAAGAGCTCACTCAAAACTCATTTAGTTTTATATACTATATAAAACACAATTTAAAGACTTTATTTGATCTTACTCATTTGCCTCAAAAACTTTATCTTCAGTTTCTGCAGCTTTAGTTGAGAATTCACTTCTTTTCCGTAACCTAGTTGGAGCTCTGTAAGGTCCGCTTTCACCGATGTCTCCTATCTCCTTTTTCACACTCTCCATTCCCTGTGGAGCAGAATACACAAACACTTCAGAGATGAGGACACATCTAACAGAGCAGCAAAGTGGAAAACCCAGCTGAAACGGAGTTGGTGAGTTTTCATTCTAACCTGTGATATTGCCCGAAAGGCTCCTGTCTTTCCCAACTTCTCTCCGCTTTTAGACACGCTCTCTGCTGACTGCTTGGCTGTTTTTGTTGCTTCCTCCACACCCTCCATGATTTTTTTTCCAAGATCTGTGCGGCTCACTCCTTCCAAACCCTACAGGTGTACAACCAAACAACAATACACTGTAAACAGACTATGAGTCTAAAATAAACTGGACTATTAAAACTTTAGATTAAAACATTAATAGGAAGTAAATTCTTAGATTACAAAACACTGCAAGGTTCAAACTCACTTTGACATGTCTTGACAACAAGCATACAATTTATTTATAGTCATTTGTCTATTACTCATTTATTCTTTCTAAACGTGGTGGTTGTACATCCAGTCACCTCTTTAACAGTTTCGGACAAAACTCCCAGCTTCTTCTTCAGTACCTCCGAAGTCTTCACTGTTTCTGACTCAATGGTTTTCTACAGAGAGATTAATGTACACAAAAAAACCCACTTTTAGTAAGGAACAATTAATAAAGTTTCTCTCTCATTGTACACTCAAGGTCTTTGCATACATTATACAAAGTCAATGCTTCGCATAAAACAACCAATATGACATTCATTACAAGCAGATGTTGTGCTGTGGCTTTTTCTCTCTCCATTCCACACTTACACCAGCTTTTAGTGTAAAATAACTCTATTTAAAATTTCTAAGCACACACACAATCTGTACAGCTTAATGCTCAAATGTGTATGATTAGACAAGTACTGCAGGTGCTGGTATTAACCAGCTTCACTCACTTATTTTACAGCAGGTTTTTACCAGCACCTGTAATACTGTTCCAGTCATTAAGCTGTGCAGAGAATGTGTGGTTATACATTTGCAATAGTTTTCTTTTTTCTACACTAAAATGCATTTTTACAAACTGTACATAAATGCTGGGATCGTAGTGTGTGGTTTCATGAGTGTAAAAAAGAAAAAAAAAAATCAATAACAAAGTTTGCAAGTAGTATTACAGTGAAATAATATAGAAAAGGTTAAGGACATGTATAAACAGTCAAACACTACCAGAATGACAATCTGTATTTTATAATAGTATTTAATGGTTAGTATTCTTTTTGTACATTTATTATTGAAATACAATTTGTATGTTGCATTAAGATGCTGCCATGAAAGCAACAGCATGAACTCACTTCTCTCTGTGATTTCTCCTGAACATATAAAACTGTTGTGACACAAGGATCAGGACAACTGAACCTGTTCCAACAATAACCTAGACATGAAATGTAGATAAGAACTTACATATTTCCGCCGAGCTTGTTGAAGGGCATCTGATTCCTCCAGCTTTTTGGCTTCATCACGGAATTTCTTAATGTTTTCCTTCATCTCCTTGTTTTGGTTAAGCTCCTGCTTTAAGTTATCCAAAAATTCACCTAAAAAGCCTTTTCGCCCTGATAAATACCGTACCTGCACAAAGATTCCACTGTCATTTCACAGAAAGATACACTGCACAGACAAAAGTCTAAAAACATAAGTCATTTCGGGATGTCTCCAACCTGTGAAGCACTTGTGACAGTCCCACATATCCTGTGCAGATGGGAGCTGTTATACATGAACAAACAATTGCGAGTAGTGAGTAATATCAGACCTCGTCCAGCATAGTGCTGAAAACAGAGAAGTTGAGACAGTAAGTAAAACATTAAGACATTTGTCACATATCAGTTACAGTTCTTTCTTAATTACACATAGAAAGCTGGGGTCATAGTGCTAGATTACAGAGCTCCAGGAGCAGATAGGAAAGTGGCAACTTAGCGTTTAATGTCATGCAATGATCAACAGAAAATGCATTCAATCCCCATCCAGTTGATGCTGTGAGGCCCCTAAGCAAGACCCTTAACTGGTCATGTGTAGAGATAGAGAGATATCCACTTTGGGGCCCAAGTGGCAGCCTGGCAGAACAACTGGTTGAACCATAAAAACACTTAACATACAGTTTTCCTAATTCTGCAATTTTTATTCATTCAATTATATTATAAATCAGATTTAGAGGACAGGGTAGTGTGGAGAAGAGTGATCCGCTGTGGCGACCCCTGACGGGAGTAGCCAAAAGGAGATGAAGAAGAATCAAGGTGGCGCAGACATAGTTAGCACGATCACTCCACAGCAAGAAAGTGCCAGGTTTGATTCCCAGGCAAGGAGTCTTTCTTTCTTCTCCCTGTGCTTGTGTAGGTTCTCAGTGTACTCCGTTTTCCTCCCAAAATCCAAAAACGTGCATTAGGTTGAGTTTTTATTCTAAATTTCCCATATGAGGGAGTGAGTGTGTGTGAGTGTCCAGGGTGTACCTTTGGCTTTTGCCCTATATGCGCTAGACAACAGCAGACCCCAGTGATCCAAAATTACAGAATAAATGGGTTAGTAGATGAATTAATGAGTTGTTTTGCAGTAACAGCATTTGAGGGCGGCACAGTGGCGTAGTTGTTAGCACGGTTGCTCACAACAAAAAGGTCCCGGGTTCGATTCCCGGGCAAAAGTGTTTTTCTTGCGCGCATGCATGTTCTCCCTGCGCTTGTGTGGGATTCCTGCGTGTACTCTGGTTTCCTCCCACATTCCAAAAACATGTAGATTATGTTGATTGGTTATTCTAAATTGCCTATAGTGAATATGTGTGTCCTGCGATGGACTGGCAACCTGTCCACGGTGTACCCGTCTCTCGCCTTTTGTGTGCTGGGATAGGCGCCAGCAGACCCCCGTGACCCCGAATTAGAGAATAAGTGGGTAAGATGATGAATGAATGAATGAATGAATGAATGAATGGATTACAGACTCTCTTGTCCAGAGCACCATACAAACACTGCTTGAAGTTCCATCATAGAACATTTTAATACTGATATGATATATGCTCAATAGAACGCTTCGTACAGTTCGATTTTTCACTAATCCCCCCTATAAACCAAAGCAAATCTATTAAATTATTTAATTAATTAACTTTCTAACACGCTTGGTTCATTGAGCTGTTAAATTCAATAAGAAAATCCAGCAAAACTCGTGACAAATGTATGAACTGAAACCTCGGTTCACGGGAATGACACGCTAATCCTCACTGCATAACTGTAACCTCCGCTGGTTTTTCACTGATTTATCTTTATTACGGAGAAATCGATATCTCTTCATCAGAACTCAGTGTTTTAATTATTATATACATCTATTGGTGACGCCTGAACTAATGATTTATTTTAAAAATCCCACCTGGTAGAAATGACACAAGGAAGCCGCCATGTTGGTAGCGTTGCCAGTGTGAGCGTCTGTTGACCTTGTGACGCATTTCCGGAGGCGGGGTATAATGACCACGTGTTTTAGGAAGACGCCTTATTCATTCCTTTACTTACAGTCTTCTTCTTGTCCTTTCAGCTGCTCCCGTTAGTGGTCGCCACAGCGGATCGCTCTTCTCCTGTCCCCTACATCTGCCTCTTTCACCCCAACTACTTGCATGCTCAGCATTCTTCTGCCAATATACTGCATGTCCGTCCTCTGCACATGTCCAAACCATCTGAACCTAGCCTCCCTCACCTTGTCTCCAAAACATCCTACATGCACCGTCCCTCTAATAAACTCTTTTCTAATCCTGTCCATCCTTGCCACTCACAATGAAAATCTCATCAACTCTGCCACCTCCAGCTCTGCCTCCTCCTTGTCTTTTTAACAACCCTTTAGTTACAGTACATAGTCAAATAAAAGTAAAGTATTGCTAACCGCCTCAGCCTGACTAGAAAACATGGTAAATTGTAAGAAAACCTGTTCTATACATATTAATTTAAGTTTAAATAATAAATATGGAAATGTACCTGATGTTTTTAATTGGTCTTATGGTAAATATGGTAAATACATCCTAAATGAAAGTCAAGTAGCAGGATAAACCAAACAAGTACACTGCAAATATTTATCACAAAATGTTTGAGGGGAGTGAGTTGTAGGTGTGTCTTGAGTTTGCATATTTTCCACACAGTTGTATGGGGCTTTTTTCTGGATATTCCGGTTTCCTCCAACAGTACATGGTTGAATGGTGATTTTAAATTGCTCATAGAAGTGAGCGTCTGTGGTTGTTTGTCTATGTGTGGCCCTTTGACTGGCACATCACGATGAACAGGACTTGCGTCAGTAGCAGGAACCATGGCAGACGTTTAGACGTTTTGGGGAGTCCATGCCATGATAGCTTAAAAAATCATGGCAAAAAAGATTTTATTAGACAATTTAGACAATGGTTAATTCATTGTTAAACTGGTTTAACTGGTAAAAACTCATGAGTTTCTATTCAGTCTATTTAGAACCTTAACATACTGTATAACACCCTTCTGAAACAGTAAAAGATCAACTGATACAACACTATAGAGGAATCCTTTTATTGATGATATTCTAGATACTTCTGTAAATACACAACTTATATATTGTGCCATATTGTGAAAATGAATGAATGAGCTCTTAGACCCCAGCGTCTCTGGGGTTCTTTAGGTTTACTATGAGTCTCTTTTCTTTCTATGTACTTGATAGATATGATCAGTATCTGTACCAAACAAAATCTAACCCCCTCTGTGTAGCGCTGAATTTAATTGTATTTTGAGAAATCTGTATATTTACAAATATTGAACAAATTTAAACCAAACAAATCTTTATCTTTTAGAGCCAGAGTTTAAATTATTTTGTTCACCGATCAATTATATACAATTATTTGTGTTTGCAATTACACACAGTACAATAATCCGATTTTATGGGAATTTTAAAATATATAAAGATTAGTACATAGTTTACCCTCCACAATGAACCAAATAATTATTCTGTTTTACCAAATGACTATCGTGCATTTTACTGTTGCTATTTTGAATATTGTACAAAAGTAGCAGAATATACAAGCAAAGGGAATCATCTCGTTTAGAAGTTTCATTATTTTTGTGAAATTGCAGTCAAACATAAAAAGCAAGTGTTCTAATAAAATAAAATGGAAAAATAAATTGATAGATAGATTTTATATACTTAATAAGAATTTGATACATAGGAATAAGAATAACACTTTTCTTTTGTTTTCAGAGGTTATCTTCCTCACAAGCATCTACACCTCCGCTTACAGTCATAGTGGAGTGATTCCCGATCATGATGTATTTAGCATCCTGAATACAGATATTGGGTGGTGGTTGCCACATGTTCCCACTATAATATGAATTCATCAGATTTGGCTTAGGAAAAGGCATGTGATAAGATGAATGTGTTCTTCTATTGAAATCTTGGTGTTGCTGTTGCATTTTCAGTTGATGTAATTCCTTTTCGATCTCTTGAACCCTTGTAGCCCGTTGAAAAATCTCCTGTTGGTAGAGTCTTTCTTGCAGTAAACGTTGCTCCTCCTTCTGTAGTTTCTTTTTCATTTGTTCTTTTTCCCACATTAACTTCTGACTCTGTATGTTTTTGGGGTCCAAGGTTTTTCTAACCATACTTTGAAAAAAAAGGATGTCCTTTGTTTCGTCTAGTGGATTTTTAATTTGCAAAACAGTGCGCATCTGTTCACGAGTCAAACCGTTGGTCCGGGGCAGCAGAGGGATGACGGTGTTGTATTTGTATGTTTTATTAATTGAGTTCATAAGTACAGAATCTGTGTTTGTCTCGCTTAAGGGGTTGTTAAAGTTTGGTGTGAGCAGCAGCATAATGTAGGCAGAGTTCTCAATGGCATCCTCTATGCCCCTGAAAGTGGAGAAGCCAGGCACTTCAAAGTCCTCAGCAAAAGTTGCCCCAGTTGTTGAAGAGATTGACTCCAATTTGATCTTGAGTCTAACAGCTTCTTCTAAGTCCTCCTGTGCATGTAGGATTACAAATGCATAAAACATGTCCTCTGTCTCCTTGCTGGCTTGATTCTCCGTTTTAAAGACTTTATGCTGAGTGAAAGATGTTTTAGGGGGCTGAATATTTGACACTGGTTGAGCTCCTACTTTGCCATCACCACTAGGTCCGGACAGAAAAGTCCTCCCTAGACAGGATTCTACTCTTGGGCTTTTAGGTGTTACAATCTCAGAAGTGCCATGTATATCTTCACACTGAAATAACTTTGATTCCTTGGGATGTGAAGAACCATATGACTTTGTCAATAAAGGAAGTCGTTTCTGACTATCATGGGAACTTAAGGGCTTGGTCATATGATTTTGACCAGTTCTGCTCTCTGGAGGTGTCTTAAGAGGCAGCGGTCTAGATTCTTTATCATTGGTATTAGCTGTGGTCGTGGATACACTAATTTCTAGGCTGTATGAGCTGCAGGAAGTGGTGTTGGAGCGAAGAGAAGATGGGTAGCTATCATCCCGTTTGGGTTGCTCTGTCTGAGTTTTTGCTACCTCAGCAGCCCTCCTTATAAGCTGCAACGAGGCACCCGCAGTCGAAAATGCGCTGGCTGTGGGTTCTCTAGAGATATTTTCAATGTCTTTTAATTCTGAGCTTGATCCCTTTAAGGAACTAATCAGCACGGTGTTTGAGTTGGCACAGAGCTGTGGCTCATCCAGCAGTTCTTCTGCCATTTTGTTCATAGTGCAATAAGAACCTCATTCCCAGCACACATGTTCACGTGACTTCAGTATGTCCATCTGTAAAAATACAGATCAATATATAAATTTTTTTTTATCACCTTTATTAAATATACCTAAATATACCTAAAATACACCTAAATAAATATGTAACTGTATAATTGCACATTTGTTGCATGTAAATTCCATGAGGTTATGGTACATTAAGTGAATTTCATTTATTTATTGACTGTTTATACACAAATGTGGGAGTTATAAGGTATTTTCTTTGTAATACACCTTATAATACTCATGCATTTATAATACATTTATAGCATTTTTCAGTGGTCTCGATTCTTTATCTATAGTTTTATTTGTGGCTGTGGATACACTAATTTCTAGGTTGTAGGAGCTCTAGTAAGTGATGATGGGGTGAGAGGATGAGAAGCTATTATCTTGTTTAGGTGGCTCGATTTTCTTTGTAATTTCTAAAATTATAATGTATTTACGACACATATACAGTTTTTGGCAGACATGCCTATCCAGAGCAACTTACATTCAACTCTTTTATAATTAACTGAACAAGTGGTGGTGCTGGGAATCGAACATGATCAGTCCCCTGGTGATTTTAAATTGCCCGTAGGAGTGAGTGTGTATGGTTGTTCGTCTATGTGTGGCCTTGCAATGGACTGGTGACCTGAATTTACACCACTGAATTTCGCCCTATGTGCGTTAGGATAGGCTCGATCGCCGCGATACAGAATTAGAAAATGAGAGGGAGGGTTAGAAGATGAATGAATGAATGAATGAATGAATGAATGAATGAATGAATGAACGAATGATAAGCGAAATTATGTTTGGCAGATTGATCGTTTTTAGTTTTTATATATACACACACACACACACACACACACACACACACACACACACACACACACACACACACACACACACACACAC
>JAOTRA010001480.1:0-10187 GCA_026260255.1 Pseudolaguvia tuberculata | reverse complement strand
AGAAGGGGAATGAAAGTCAGCAGGAGTAAGACTGAGTACATGTGTGTAAATGAGAGGGAAGGCAATGGAGTGGTGAGTTTGCAGAGAGAAGTGGTAGTGATGGTGGAAGAGTTTAAGTACCTTGGGTCAATAGTGCAAAGTAATGGAGAGTGCGTTAGAGAAGTGAAGAAAACGGTTCAGGCAGGGTGGAACGGATGGAGAAGAGTGGCATGAGTGATTTGTGATAGATGAGTTTCGGCAAGAGTGAAAGGGAAAATTTATAAGACTGTAGTGAGGCCAGCGATGTTGTAAGGTTTAGAGACAGTGGCGATTTTCATTGGGGGTGACAAGGATGGACAGGATTAGAAATGAGTTTATTAGAGTGACGGCGCATGTAGGATGTTTTGGAAACAAGGTGAGGGAGACTAGGACATGCAGTATATTGGTAGGAGAATGCTGAGGATGGAGGTGGCGGACAGGAGGAAAAGAGGAAGACCAAAGAGGAGGTTTATGGATGTGGTGAAGGAAGATATGCAGGTAAAAGTGGCAGATGTAGCGGAGGGTAGTGTGTCGTAGTGGATAGTGGATAGTGATCCGCTGTGGCGACCCCTAACGGGAGCAGACGAAAGGAGGAGAAGATAGTGTGACTTTCTGAAATAAACAAATACACTAAGTCACATTTTTGTTTAGGCATTAAAATGAATTCTGCAACTTCTTTGTTGTTTTTTTCTATGTAACATTCATTCATTCATTCATTCATTCATTCATTCATTCATTTATTCATTCATTCATTCTTTCGTTCATTCATCTTCTTACCCACTTATTCCCTAATTTTGGGTCACGGGGTCTGTTGGAACCTATCCCAGCGCACGTATGGCAAAAGGCAGTGGTACACCAGTTCACCAGTCCATAACAAGACATAGACGAACAACCACTAATACACACATTTACTCCAATGGGCAATTTAGACTCGCCAATCAACCTAACTTACATGTTTTTGGACTGTGGAAGGAAACCGGAGTAATTCAATTCAATTCAATTCAATTTTATTTGTATAGCGCGTTTTACAAAAGTTATTGCCTCAAAGCAGCTTTACAGAATGAATGATAAATAGATAAATGATGAGTTTGTCCATGATGAGCAAGCCTTGTCGCTCCTATGATTTTTGATCCTATGACCGATTTTTCGACAGCGTTCTTGCAAACTGGAACAAGTTTTATAGAACATGGTCATGTTATTAGAGCGTGCAGTTATGTTACTTTGTTTTTTATATGAGCCGTAATCAACACAACAGAACACACATTCACAGAGTGGAATAGTAAGGGGAAAGTCACAACACGCTAGAGTAAGAGCCGGACTTAAGTGCTGAATACTGCTGGGCGGTGTGGCAATATTTTGCGCAATAATTTTTTTCTTATAACATTTCAGCTCATTGTCTAATCCTTTAATCCTGTGTAAACCTCTGGACTGAACAATACACTTAAAGCCAAATAACTTCAGTTATTCCAGATAATCAGTATTTTAATTATATATTCAAATGAAATGGTGATTAGGAATCAAGCGGAAGGTATGGAAGACAGAAATAGAAGCAGTTTTGCTTTATTTACGGTTTACTGATAAAGAGACAGGAGGAATAGGTTTTGAAAGAACTGAACCATCAGAGTAATGGACCATATTTGAGGGGCAGAGCGTTCATTGGGGCATGTTTGGAGAAGGGAGAGTGCTAATATTGATAGGAGGATGTTGGAAATAGGGTTTAAGACAGGAAGCAAAGGGCAAAGTCAAAAAGGAGGTATAGGGATGTTATAAATTATGTCAGTGGGTAAAGTTAGTGGGTGTAAGTGAAGAGGAGATAGGTGAGAAAGATGATTCACTGGCGTGACCCCTGAAGTGAAAAGGAATGTGAAAGGTGTGGTAGAAACATTTCCATTGCAGTATACCTTAAAGACACCAGAGGGCGCTTAAAAAATACAAATTGCTGCTTTAAAGTGTCACAGATTAATTTGTAAAATTAACTTAAACAGAAACTTTAAGTTTATACATCTCTGCCTGCAAAGCAAAAAATTATACTATATAGTAAATAGTCTTACCAGCCAAGTAGAATGTGTTGAGATCCGTAGGGATCTAAAAAAGTCTTGCAGCACGTCCATTCTCAGACTGATGGCTGAGAAGGTTGAGTGACTTGTTTAATAATACTATGTGCTGGTTCCTAATGATGCTGCATCTCTCTCTCTCTCTCTCTCTCTCTCTCTCTCTCTCTCTCTCTCTCTCTCTCTCTCTCTCTCTTTCTCTCTCTACCTACTTACCTATCTATATGTCAGTCAGTCTGTCTGTCTGTCTACCAGTCTGTCCGTCCATCCATCCATCCATCCATCCATCCATCCATCCATCCATCCATCCATCCATCCATCCATCTATCCATCCATCCAATTCATTTTTAAGTCTATAAATGTCTTTTATATAATGTGGAGTAAAAACCAAATGTTACAAATGTTGTCAAAATTAATTTCATACTTTTGAATTGTTATAAAAGAATAATTTTTAGTTTATCACTTTAATAACAAAAACAAAGACAATGTTTTGTTAAAAATACTAGAAATATTACGCAGGAAATATGATTTATATTTGTTATTGTGTTTAATGGTTGGGTCTGAACTATGTGGAAGTGTACAGAAATTATTAGTTTTAAATATTTTTTTTTAATATTGCAGCATGACAGATGTTATGTCTCAATCTCAAACCTGTAAAAGGTGTCATTCATGTAATCATGTATTGTTTACAGATATGCAAGCTTACAATACAGATGTTTATTACTGACACAACTGTATTTCTATCATACCAACTTTGCTTTGAAAATGATTAAAAATTACAAATGTAAGTTATTTTCCTAAAACCTGTATATCACCGTTTCTATTTAAAATTTCTATAATAAAATAAAAACTTCCACACCAAAAAACACTGTCTTTGGTAAAAAGCCTTGTTTAAAGTGAACCAGATAATCTAACCACACTTTACCTCATTATCTTTTCATTGTAGAAAAAAAAGAAAAGAATGTAGAACAAATGTCCTGATGTGGTCTTAGAGCTGTGTTCTGGTAATGAGGCCGAGGAGAAATGTGAGCAAGAGCATACCTGAGTGTTCTCAGATGGTTTTAAAGGTTTGTCCCTCTGTAGCCTCTTCACGCTTGCAAAGTCGATTTCTCTTCTTCAGCCTTCTTGTTGTATTCCATCCTTCACTTTCCAATCTCTTTGTGCTGTAACATTTAAGTCTCCTTCAAGCAATACCTCTTTGTATGGTAAAGAATCAGGATGTGTGTATGTGCGATAAAGAGTGAATAATTGTTAGAACGAAAGAAAGAAATAGAAAGAAGAACGAGTAGTGTGTGAGAGTGTGTGCGCACAGTAGGCTGTATGAGTGCGAGTGTGTGACTGAGTGAATAAGACTGAGCGAAAAGAAAGGAGCACAAACATGACGACTCTGTGGGGAAAGCCTGCCCCCCCCTCCCTCCTTCCCTCCCCTCTTGCTACTTCTTTCTTTTCACTGATCCCACACTCTCTTCTTATAATCCTTCCATTTTTACATCCTTTACATTTTGCATGTTGTGAGGAAACAAATATAATATAAAAATAATGGTGTTATTCATACTTGACTACAAATGTTCTTAGTATGTTTAAAAAAAAGATCAACAATGTAACATATTGTTATATCAATGAATAAATGAAATTTCACAATTTTCACAACCTGTCAATGAATGTACTCTTGAAGGAACTTTGGTGCAGCCGCTTAGTTCGCTTATGACTTTGATAGAAATATAACGAGACAAAAAGTATACACCAAAAATAGATGTGTTTTTGGAATATCACTTTTGATCTGATAACATTGCGCTTAAGTGTTTATGAACTATTTTTACATTGTGAACATCACAGTATGAAAACCAACGACGTCAGAGTGGACGAACAGTGGATCAATGCGATTTTGACCGGAATTTGGATCGGGTTTAGCAAGGCTTGGCAGTGTGGTTTTCTGTGAGTCTAAGCACGTTCCACTAACGTTCCATCATAAGCTTAATTCATGTTAATGGCCATAAATGCCCATATCTCCTCACATGTGGTAGCACAATGCTTAAGGTCTGCATGTTTTGAACCGCTTGAAAGTCTGATTCATTCATCCATTCATATTCTAACCCACTTATTCCCTAATTCAGAATCACTGGGTTTGCTGGAGCCTTTCACAGCACACATAGGGCAAGAGGACCCTGGACAGGTCACCAGTCCATCACAGGGCCACACATAAACAAACAACCACAGACACCCACACTCACTCCCATGGACAATTTAGAATCACCAATTAACTTAATGTACATGTTCTAATACTTGGGCAGGAAACCGATTCAAGCGCAGGGAGATCATACAAACTACCCACAGAAAGACCTCTTGCCCAATAATCAAACCCTGTACTTTCTTGTTGTGCCAATCCCTTGTCTGATTTTATATTTGATTCCATTTTAGATTTCTCTCTTCATTTTAATCAGAAGAACAATAACCCCTTGTGATAAACCCAGTGGTTTGAACTTTTCCTGATCATCACATGTTCAAGTGTGGCTTGGGGCGAATTGTCAGTCACTCTGTTTTTAATTGGGACCCTTTTCTCTATTTTTTCCTTAAATAATCTTTTTGTTTCTGTCTTAATAAGGAGGGGGGCAGACCTTAAAATCACAGAAAGAGAGACAAAACAAGTCTGTTAAAAAACCCATCTTGGCTGAAGCATCATGACGACATTAGGCGAGCTTTAGAATAGCATTCTGTGCTTGTCATTACAGTTTCCACCCTGCTCTATCAGCTGATGCAGAATCAACCTTCTCATTACAGGTTTCTTTCAGTGCAAAGTCGCCCCCTGAGCCTCGTTTATTATTCTCCGTGATGAATGTTGGGTCTGTAGTCTTTTTTCAGCTCTGAAACGAGTCTTTGAAAAGTTTATAAAGATTCCACATAATATACACATACCAATCGCCACAAAATTAACCAGTTGAGATCAGTAGTGGGTTTTTTTTTTGGAAAATGGCGGGTGGGATGAGGGGGGAGGTTGATGAAATGGATAAAAATAAGCCAACCTTTCAGGAAGTCATAAATTATTAATTGATGCAATAACGAACAGTCAATCAAAACTGAAGCGTGATTAGAGGTTTGACACATGGATGGACACACACTTTAAAGTTCCCCTGGACAAACAGTTTTTCATCATTATATTCTCAGTAATTTATTTAAGAATAGTTAAACTAGCACAACTGTAATCATTAGCTTTTAGCCATAGTTAGCTACATTTACCTTGGTACATTTTGCAGACATCCTTAGTCAGCAGTGGTAGCTTGGTGGTGTTATGAATCAAACCTTTAATTTTCCAATTAGTACTATCCAGCTAGCAGCATCTTAACCAATGAACTACCACTGCTGGTAATGTCAGCATTTACTGAAATGTAAAGCAAACAATCCCCTATGGTGGGATATCAGGGGCAACAGGATGACCCTGCTGAATCTTACAGCCCACCACTGGTGAATGTTTGATTTACATTTTAGTCAGAATCCTCATACCTGCCAGTAAAAGCTTTTATTGTGCCCAGACCTTCTGCATCCAGTCTAAAGAACGACATGATCCTCATGTCCTATTCTGTATTCATTTCTTCTTTTTGAAATAACCTCGACTTAATGAGAACTGAGAATGTGGCTGTGATCAGACAATGATGTTGGGTAACCGCACTTAACCTTTCACGCATCAGCGACCCAGAGCTAGTCTGGTGACTGCTGAAAGAATAGTCACAGACCGCTGAAAGAAAATACTATTGTAATCACCTAATATAAAGCTTACATACTATGAACTTTTTTCTGGAACTCCTGTGCCTAAATGCATGAACCGGGCCCTGGTAAAATAAGGTTTGGGACTGCTTGTTTAACACGTACTGAGGACTTTGGTAAAATGTCACCAAATCAGTAACATCAGTGTAAAACATAATTAAAATATCTTTGCGATAGTAAAGTTTAGAATATCATTACACTATTGGAAATTGCAATAATCATCTGTCTCAATATTCTTACAAAGCCCTAGTGAGTGTATGACATATCAAGATTGTGTCTAGGATACTCCTACAGGATACTCCTAAAATAACATTTTTATTTCTTTCTTGTTAAAAATGCTATGCTATGTATGGTAATTTATTGCATGCATGGGATGCTCTGTATTTTTATGTCAGCTTGTGCTTCTACTGCGAAGCCTCATTATAGAAGTTAATGCTGCTCATTGCAGGTTCCTAACAGAAAGCACTTTACAGCAAACTCTTCCTTTTAACATCAGAGCAGATATATGGGCTGCATAAAAAGGAAGCTATAAACACATAAAATGTAAATGTTGTGTTAGGAATCATTACAAAACAGACTTTAGCTACATACATTTTGCATTGCACATTTGCATTAGCCTATATAGAGCATGCACTAGAACGTATGCTCTCTGAAGAACCTTTCATAATGCGTTCAAGGTGGGATTGTAAAATCTTTGCTGACACTGCATGGCTGGTTGAGTATGCTGGACAATCATAAAATACCGGCAGTATGGACCATGTTCGAATTACTTGCTTCAAGTCTTGTATGGCCTGCTTTGTAAAATAGAAAAATACAACTGAATCTGAGTCAAAAACAAAATGGAAACCACCATTCATTTGCACCATCTGCTGGGAATTGTTCACTATTCCTAAATCATTTATTTAAAACAATTTGACTTGTTTTTGTTAGTCTCAGCTTGATCAAGACAGCCTGGACAGAATCGAGATTATTGCTAGACCACTAAGGTACAGCCAGGGACGACATTAAGGAACACAATGTTAGAACAATTCTAAGAGGCAATGCCCTTTGAGGGCTGTTTTATTAGTAGTAACAGTACTAGCACTACTGTAATAGTATGGTTGGTGCTGAATCAGTGTGATAGGGGGCTCAATCTCGTACTTTTTATTGGTCCTGAAATTGCTGGGTACAGCACACTGGTTTTTGTGCTTATACCCACTGGTAAACGATCAGTGGCTTGGAGACTTCTATTCAAAATGTCTGTTATTGTAGAGAATTGCAGCCAGCTAAACAATACCGCTCACGTCTGAGTGAAAAGGTCCCAAACACAATCAGCAATGATCCAAGACTTACACTAATGACAGCTTAGAAAATACGGAAAAGAAAATAGAATCTTCCCACCTTAAATTCACATCAGGTGTTGTTTTGCAAACAAAATATCAACCATGCTTTTATTGAAAAAGTCCCAAGTTGTCTGGAAACTTAATATCTAGATACAGCCGCATGTCTGAAATAGAAATAAATGAGTTTTGACTGTTGAGAGTATTAGATTCTGGCAACTGTGTTGCTAACTAATTCTCCTCCACATGTGAAAATCTCTAGTAATTATGATTTTGACTTGTGATGTTAGCGTTGCCAAAAATGCAATACTATCTTCTTCTTTTCCTTCTCCTCTCGCTGTTCCCGTTATGGGTCGCCACAGTGGATTACTCTTCTCGAAACTACCCTGTCCTGTACACCTGTCTCTTTCACCTCAACTACCTGTATATCTTCCCTCACCACATCCATAAACCTCCTCCTAGGCCTTCCTCTTTTCCTCCTGCCCGGCACCTCCATACTCAGCATTCTCCTATCAATATACTGCATGTCCCTACTCTGCACATGTCTAAACCATCTCAACCCCCTCAATCTCCCTCACCTTGTCTCCAAAACATCCTACATGCACCGTCCCTCTAATAAGCTCATTTCTAATCCTGTCCATCCTTGTCACACCCAATGAAAATCTCAACATCTTCAACTCTGCCACCTCCAGCTCCACCTCCTGTCTTTTTGACAACAACACTGTCTCTAAACCGTACAACATCGCTGGTCTCACTACAGTCCTATAAACTTTCCCTTTCACTCTTATTAATAGCCTGCATGCCAGGGTTATATGATCAGCTACTACGACATGAGGAAAAATATCACTTGATTGAGTAAAGTACAAGAAAAAAGAAAAGAATATTTACAGTAAAGCTATAAAAAAAAATCTTGGTTTGAGTTCAAACTAAAATTTTGATTGTTGGAAGGTTATTTTATTAAAAAACACCAACAAATAAATATCCAAAAAATGCTTCAGGGAGGCAAATAATTGTTTCATGTATGCCTTTACTTTAAAGGTCAAAATTATTTTTGATGCAAGTAAAAGTCCCAGTATCCATAATCAATATCATTGTGACTAGCAGAAATAATAACAGCCCTACCTACTGAGGAAAAACATTAATTGTCTGAGCTGCTTATTCTACACAGGGTAGCAGGGAATCTGAAATCCATTGCAGGAGACTCTGGGCACAAGGGACGGGGTGCCAACTAATCAAAGACCCCAATCAAACACACGGTACAGACAATTTAAAGATGTTTATTAGCCTACAGCATGTCCTTGAAGTAGAGGAGACTTGAGAACCCCTAAAGAGCAAACATTTTAGGATGAGTCTGAGGCCCCACAGATGTTTCATTAGTGGTAAGAGTACTAGTGGTAAAGAATGGGTATGGTAGGGGGCTCAAATTTGCTAGTGGCACCTTTGGCAGTGTCCTGTCAAAAATCATACATAAAAGACCACCATGTGTATTAGATTGAAACGCACATTAAGCTATGTTGACCTTTCTAAAATTAGTAAGAGGTTGCTGACGCATGCACAATACAGGTCATGATGCTGACCTGCTCAGTTGAGGTTTTTTCCCCCCACATTGGCCAGAAAGGTGCTTGTGTTTGCCACACACTCTCAGTGGTGCAGGTGACATGAGCACTGTGGGAGTGCTAGACAATTACCTCAATTTGGACACTGTCACCTCAATCTAAAAACACCCTTTGGCGGCGTTATATATTTTTTTCTGCCTGCATGGGGATAGTTGCATGCAAACCTTCTTTCACACTTTCTAATCTTTAGTGTTAAAAGGCTAATAAAGAACGAACGGAACTAATAACTACATTCAGTGAAAAACGAGAAACAGGAGGTTTCTTCTTCTTCGGCATCACTTGTGGGAATTGTTTTAATCCCCAGTAAAAACACCAGATCTCTTATGGACGTCATTCAGGAACACATGGGAACACACTGGTTCAGAGGTGTGAATGAGTGGAATACGCAGAGTGACATTTATGTACAAGACAAAACTGAGCTCTTTATATAAACAGTACTATAGTCTCTAATTATATTGCTGGTAAAGGTTTATAGACAACTGTCCATAATGTCTTTATAGACTGAAACCCTGCAAGAAATGCAAGAAAACCTACCACTACCCCTATAAGCGACTTAAAGCTTGTACGTGTGTGGAAGAGTGAACGCATACTAAAAAAATCTGGCATTAAGCAAGAACCACGAGCCACAGGAACACACACACACAGCATTTTAAGAGTAGATCAGGGAGTGTCACAGAATCACTTCCTGTTAAATCAAAGCTGATGTGACAGCTGATCAGGTTTTATATTTACGTTTCTTTTAAATAAAGAAGGTTGGCTTCATTGATTGTTCTTTAATTCTTTAATTTTCTCACATTTATAATCCACTGCACCTTATATATTAATTCTGATTATGCTTACAGACCTCTAACCAATTTTATTTGGTACAATGCGCTCAAAAAACCCTCCAAGATTCATCCTGGTTCAGTCCAACTGGTTTAGTCCTGTTATCAGTCCTGGTTTAGTCCTTATAGTCCGGAAAATATAAATCTGGCAAAAAAATAAAGGATGGCAAAATTCTTTCTAGTCCTTTATGTAGTCGTCCACCAGTTTCGATTAACAATAAAACAACTTTTAACATAGAATATTGTAAAGCAAAAACATTTAAAATTATGGTAACTTAAAAAATAAAGTGAAATAAAATAAATAAAGTAAAAATACGCAATCGTTTTTTTCTTCCGTCTGAACAAGCACAGATCATAATTTTTACTTATTTCTCATGTAAAAAATAACTAGAAATAAAGGTTTATTTTCTTACTTGACTAATTTGTGGTCACGGGGGTCTGCTGGAGCCTATCCAGGCTTACATAGGGTGAAAGGCAAGGGTACATCATGGACAGGTAGCCAATCCAATGCAGGGTCACACACAGACAACCACACACACACACACACACACACACACACACACACACACACACACACACACACACACACACACACACACA
>JAOTRA010001437.1:0-10188 GCA_026260255.1 Pseudolaguvia tuberculata | reverse complement strand
GCCGAGAAAGGTGGGACCCGAACGTGAACCTGACGAGAAAGGTAAACCCGAACCTGAACCTGACGAGAAAGAGGGGAACCTGAACCTGAACCTGACGAGAAAGGGGAAACCTTAACGTGACGAAAAAGGGGAAACCTGAGCATGACGAGAAAGGGGAACCTGAACATGACCTGAGCATGACGAGAAAGGGGAACCGGAACATGACCTGAGCATGACGAGAAAGGGGAACCGGAACATGACCTGAGCATGACGAGAAAGGGGAACCTGAACATGACCTGAACATAACGAGAAAGAGGAACCTGAACATGACCTGAAAATGACGAGAAAGGGGGAACCTGAACATGACGAGAAAGGGGTACCTAAGCATGACGAGATAGGGAAACCTGAACATGATGAGATAGGGGAACCTGAACATGACCTGAACATGACGAGAAAGGGGGAACCTGAGCATGACTAGAAAGGGGGAACCTGTGCATGACCTGAACATGACGAGATAGGAGAACCTGAACATGAACTGAACATGCCGAGAAAGGGGGAACCTGAGCATGATGACAAAGGGGGAACCTGAGCATGACCTGAACATGACGAGAAAGGGGGAACCTGAACATGACGAGATAGGGGGAACCTGAACATGACGAGAAAGGGGGAACCTGAACATGATGAGATAGGAGAACCTGAACATGACCTGAACATGACGAGATAGGGGGAACCACAGTTTGATGAGAAAGGGGGAACCTGAGCATGACGAGATAGGAGAACCTGAGCATGACGAGATAGGGGAACTTGAACATGACAAGATAGGGGGAACCTGAGCATGACGAGAAAGGGGGAACCTGAGCATAAACAGAAAGGGGGAACCTGAGCATGAAGAGAAAGGGGGAACCTGAGCATGAACTGAACATGACGAGAAAGGGGGAACCTTAACATGATCAGAAAGATTTAACCTGGACATGAAATAACCTAAACAAGGCAACACAACTAATAGAATTAAAAACCTGAGACTGAGACTATAAGCAAAACTTAAAAACTCAAACAATGAAGAAAAAAAATTAATTTATTAATTCTCATCCAGACAAACATAGAAGGAATAATGGGGGTCCCGTCCATGAACAATCCGTTACCCAGAAAGGGTAGGATAGAGGCGAGGATTCCCAGCCTCCGTGACAGGAACCGGGCGAGGCATCCCAGCCTCCGTGACAGGAACAGAATGAGGCCTCCTAGCCTCCGTGACAGGACCAGAATGAAGCCTCCCAGCCTCCATGACAGGAACAGAACGAGGCCTCCTAGCCTTTGTGACAGGAACAGAACGAGGCCTAGTAGCCTCTGTGACAGGAACAGAACGAGGCTTCCTAGCCTCCGTGACAAGAACAGAATGGGCTTCCTAACCTCTGTTACAGGAACAGAACGAGGCTTGCTAGCCTCTGTGACAGGAACAGAACGAGGCTTGCTAGCCTCCGTGACAGGAGCAGAACGAGGCCCCCAGGCCTCCTCAGGAGCAGAACGAGGCCCCAAGGCCTCCTCAGGAGCAGAACGAGGCCCCAAGGCCTCCTCAGGAGCAGAATGAGGCTCCCAGGCATCCTCAAGAGCAGAACAAGGCTCCTCGACCATCTCCGGACCAGGCAGACGCTCCTTGACCACCTCCGGACCAGGCAGACACTCCTTGACCACCTCCGGACAAGGCAGATGCTCCTCGACCACCTCCAGACCACGCAGACGCTCCTCGGCCACCTTCGGACCAGGTAGATGCTCCTCGACCGCCTCCGGACCAGGCAGACGCTCCTCGACTGCCTCCGAACCAGGCAGACGCTCCTCGACCACCTTCGGACCAGGTAGACGCTCCTCGACTGCCTCTGGGCCGGGCTGACGCTCCTTGATCACCTCTGGACCGGGCTGACGCTCCTCGACCGAAACTGACCCCACCAGGCACATCTCTGGGCGGGCCAGAAAGACCAAAGCCTCCACTGGGGTGAGAAAGTCACATGTGGTGAGGAGATAAGCCAAAATGTAGAGGAGGTCCTCCCTGAGACGTTGGTCCAAATCCCAGACTTGGGCTACCCAGTCCTTCCTTGGTTGGATCATTCTGTCAGAATTTGAGGGGGCAGCAGGATCAGGGATAAAAAGCGCACCCAAACGCAGAATTGGTGGGTATGAATTGTCCATTTATTAGGGGGGAAAAAAGGCAAAAAACCCCCCCGAGATTTAAACTAAAGAAAATACCGTAAAAATAAGACGTGAACAAAACCTGACGTGAGCAGACAAGACGAGACGAGATCATGAACATGAACTTGAGCATGAAAAAATACCATTATGGGGAAAAAGGCCCCTAGGAGAAAACTACCGGCTTATAACACGCGCGAATCAGCGCTTGATGAGACTCAGCTGCGCGCTCACGCACACACACGAGAGCCTTCAAGCGCAGCCAAGCCCATGCGCGCGCCGCTGCACACCGGCAGCGTGCTGGAGACGCTCAGCCCAGAGGAGGGCATGACAGGCAGTGTTTCTCAACAGAGATCTCCATAGAGGGATGATCAGTATTAAAAAAACAAAACATTGTGTATATATATATTCTAAATTTGCGTTTTATTTTGGAGTGGGAGAGTTAGAGCTTAAGTGCACTGTGTATTTTTTGCTCTCAATCCCTGCCTTCCGTTCAGTCAACTGAACATCCTCAAATGTCTGACTTCTACTTCAGGGTCACAAGTGTTTTGCTGGCGCCGATTCCAGCACACATAGGTTGAGAGGAGGCAGTACACTCTGGACAGGTTGCCAGTCCAACGCAGGGCACAATAGATGAACAAGCACCCACACACAATCACCTCTATAGGCAATTTTAAAATACCAATCAACCTAATGTAAATGTTTTGGGATTGTGGGTAGAAAACGAGAGAGGAAAGCTTGCAAATCCTCCACAGAAAGATCGCCGGTACTGGAATCGAACCCGGGTCCTTCTTGTTGTCCATTCACTTATTGTTAATTGTCCAAAACTAATTATGGATGACCTAAGGCTCCTGCTTTCCAATGGCTTCTTTATAAAAATAAACGTTTTGCACTATGAAGACATTTAAACCACATAAAATGAAAATGAAAGGACTTTAAGTGCATATTATATATGCAGTGGGTACGGAAGGTATTCAGACCCCTCGAATTTTTCACTCTTTGTTATATTGTAGCCATTTGTTAGAATCATTTAAGTTCATTGTTTTTTCCTCATGAATGTACACACATCACCCAAAATTGACAGAATATGGACAGTTGCCTGGTTTTCTCCACACTTAGAATTAGGGCCAAAATGTTCTGTCTTGGTTTCATCAGACCAGAGAATCGTATTTCTCACCATCTTAGCAAATTCCATTCCACTAGGACATAAAGCCCACACTGGTGGAGGGTTGTGATGGTTGACTTTCTACAACTTTGTCCCATCTCCCAACAGCCTCGCTGAATCTCAACCACAAAAAAAAAAAGACAAAAATCATGTTATTCATGAGATGTGTAGTATGTTATATGTGAGATTCCTGCTTTGGCCTAAGTGAGGTCTTGTTCTGGAAGAAATGCTACATATACACCTTTCAGACATAACATTTTGTTCCCATTAAAACATTGACATTTTGCAAAATGACATGTGCTGTTGCTTGTGATACAATAGAAATTCCTGTAACGCTTTGTCTGTAAACCATTTAATTTGTTAGGACTGGTTTCCTGCAGAGGGCGCCATCGCTCGAGTTTTAGCAAGTTGCTTCCTGTATCAGCCATTAGGGCGTGGCCCATCTATATAAGCAGGTGGAACTGTGAAAACCATACGAAGTATTGTTGCCCTAGGCCATACTAAGCGATCCTTTTGATATATGTTTGTTCTGACCTCTGGATTACTGACTTTGTGCTTGATACTCGACTTCTCTCTTTGAACTGCATTTTGGATTTGTTTGCCTTCCACTTCCCAATATAAACTCTTACTATCTCTGCAAAATGGATTCGGCTAATCTGTCTACCAAGGGATCGTTACAGAATACTTTGCCGAACACGAACCCAGCGGAGATTCGTACCTTGGATAATCTACTAGCAGCGCTAAACTCTCAAGCTCAAATCATCCGAGGACTGCAGGATCAGGTGCGCGCTCTCACCCTGTATGCCGCATCAGGTAATCAGCCACATCAGGCTGCCACGCTCAACCCTCCGGTAACCTCTTTACCTGTAAAATTCTGCGGCGACCACAACTACTGCAGGGGCTTCATCCAGCAATGTAGACTGATCTTTGCTGAGCAAATTGTGCGTTTTTCTTCTGAGTCTAAGACGATTTAATTTTGTGATTACCTACAGGCCTGGATGAAAGAACGGCAAAGCAGACTCCCTCTCTCGCAGACACGATTTGGTTGATCCGGGAAAAGACCCCAAACCCATCCTCAACCCCAGTCTGGTAGTGGCCCGGTTTTATGGGATCTGGCGGAGGAGATACGATAAGCCAGTGAATGTCAGGCTCCACCACCCAACATGCTGCCTGGTAAAAGTTATGTTCAGCCCGAGTTTCGTAAGAGATTGATGACGTGGGCTCAAACCTCTATAAGTGCAGGGCACCCCGGGGAACGACAAACTATCGAGCTGTTAACTGGACAATACTGGTGGCCCCATATGGGGGAGGAGGTATGTGCCTATGTCCGCTCATGTGCTGAATGTGCTCGATCCAAAACTCCACGACATCTACCTGAGGGGCTGCTACACCCCTACCTGTCCCCTAGCAGCCTTGGTCCCACATAGCCTTGGACTTCGTCACCGATCTGCCACCGTCTGAGGGTTACACGGCAATTTTAACTGTGGTAGATCGGTTCTCTAAGTGCTGTCGACTCATTCCAATAAAAGTATTTCCTTCTGCATCAGAAACTGCTAACCTTCTGTTTTGCTATGTATTTAGAGTTTATGGTTTGCCAGAGGACATCGTGTCTGACCGAGGTCCACAATTCACATCGCGAGTCTGGGCAGAATTCTGCAAACGCCTGGATATCAACGTAAGTCTCACCTCTGATTATCACCCGCAATTCAACGGTCTGGCTGAGCGGCCTAACCAGGAATTGAGTCGATACCTATGAACCTATTGCTCTAATGAACAGCAGCAATGGAGTGAGTTCCTGCCGTGGGCGGAGTACGTTCAAAATTCACTTCGTCGCTCAGCCACTGGACTAACCCCTTTCCATTGTGTCCTAGGGTACCAGCCTCCGTTGTTCCCGTGGACTGCTGAACCATCCTGTGTGCAATCAGTGGACTGGCGTAGTGCTCGAACCTGGGAGGGAGCCCACGTAAGGCTAGAAAGAGCAATTTGTGAGCAGAAAAAGCGCGCTGATAAAAGAAGAAAGCCGGCGCCTCAGTATCAAGTCGGACAGCAAGTCTGGTTGTCAAGGCAGCATTTGCGACTCAAACTCCCGTGCAAAAAGCTCAGCCCCAAGTACATTGGACCTTTTAAAATTATCAAACAGGTTAATGAGGTATCCTTCAGGCTCCAGCTACCTACGCATATGAAAATTAACCCGACTTTCCATGTGTCTCTCTTAAAGCCTTGTGTACCCTCAGGTGGTTTAGGAGAACCACTACCGGAGCCGCCGGCACCTATTGAATTAGAGTAGGGCTTGGCCTATACTGTGCGGGAGATACTCAGCTCCAGACGGAGGCGTGGAGGCTTACAATACCTAGTGGACTGGGAAGGTTATGGCCCAGAGGAACAGTCCTGGGTGCCAGCATCTGACATCCTGGATCCTACGCTGCTCCGGGACTTTCATGCTCGTCACCCTGAGCTCCCTGGCCCTCGCCCTAGGGGGCGCCCGAGAAGATCGCCAGGAGGCGTCCCTAGGGGAGGGGGTACTGTTAGGACTGGTTTTCTGGAGGATCGCCTGCAGAGGGCGCCATCACCCGAGTTTTAGCAAGTTGCTTCCTGTATCAGCCATTAGGGCGTGGCCCATCTATATAAGCAGGTGGCACTGTGAAAACCATGCGAAGTATTGTTGCCCTAGGCCTTACTAAGCGAGCCTTTTGATATGTTTGTTCTGACCTCTGGATTACTGACTTTGCGCTTGATACTCGACTTCTCTCTTTGAACTACGTTTTGGATTTGTTTGCCTTTCACTTCCCCTATCCAAATAAACTCTTACTATCTTAGGAACCTTAAGTCCAGCAGAAATTGTTTAATAACCTTGGCCAGATCTGTGCCTTGTCACAATTCTGTCTGTGAGCTCTTCAGCTAGATCCTTTGACATCATGATTCTCATTGATTCTGACATGCACTGTGAGCTGTAAGGTTTTATATAGACAGTTGTGTGACTTTCCTAATCAAGTCCAGTCAGTATAATCAAGCACAGCTGTACTAAAATGAAAGTGTAGAAAGATCTCAAGGACGATCAGAAGAAATGGACAGCATCTGAGTTAAAGAGTCTGAATACTTATGACCATGTGATATCTCAGTTATTCTTTTTAATAAATCAGCAATAATGTCAACAGTTATTTGTTTTTCTGTCAATATGGGGTGCTGTGTGTTCAATTAATGAACTTAATTATTTTAGCAAACGGCTACGATATAACAAAGAGTGAAAAATAAAAGTCTGAACACTTTTGGACGGTGTGATGTGTAGTGGTTAGCACGGTCAATTCACAAAAAGAAGGTCCTGGGTTCATTACCCGGGCTGGGGATCTTTCTGTGAAGAAAATCGATGGGGATATTATGAAGAAGATGTAATATACCAGATCCAAAAATGCTGAAAAGAGCTGAAGGCTCTCTGAAGAGCTCTCATATCACCTGAGAAATACAACAGACTGATTGACTCCATGCCACGTAAAATGAGCCCCAACTAAGTATTGAGTTCAGCACATGTTCATACTTTTCCGTTGGCCAAGAATTCTAAAAATTCTTTCTTTGTATTGGTCTTTTGAATAAGTAATATTCAAATTTTCTAGTTTTTTTTTCATTTTTATTTGTTGACAGTTATAATCATCAAAAGAAATAAACACTTGAAATATATCATTCTGTGTGGAATAAATGGGGGTATTTTCATTTTCATTTAAAACACACATTATACAAGTTTCACTTCTTAATTGGAATTAGTGAAATAAATCAACTTTTTGCAGATATTCTAATTATATAACCAGCAACTGCATATATACAAAGTTTAGGTTAGACTTGTGTTACCTATATTACCGTTAGGGCGTAAACCGTTTTTTTAACCGACTCATTGAAACGAACTGTCTGAAAGAACCGGCTCACCAGACTTTTGTTGCCCTCACTAATGTACAGAGCGCATGTGCAAAATTTTGCGCATGCGAGTTTAAGCTTAATGCGTGCACAGCAGCGCATCAACTTTGTCGTTATACCGTCGTTTGATTAAATACAGGTTTTTACTGCGACCTTGTTGTAAAAGAAATCGCGATCGTGATTCGAGATTAATCACCGTTGAAGGAGTGAAGAATGTAAGCGGTCAGTGTTTATTTCAATGCAAGACACCTAAATGTAATTAGTTGTACATTGAGTTATTTAGGCAAGACCCTATTAAAGCAGGTTATTTTTAGACATCAAATAGACAATCTCAAGGCCCCTTGGTGAAGACGATTATCATTTAGTATGAGATCTCACGTTAGTTGTTGCTGTCTATTTACACCCATGTGCTCGTGTCCTAGTATTTATCGATCATTTATGCGTATCTCTTGGCTAAGAATTGTCGAGTACTGTTGGTAGCAATGTAGCTAGCATTATCTAGCTATTATGGGCAGCATGCTGTACCTTAGTAAATACAGATGTTATGATCAATATTAATGCACACTTTTAACATTTGAAAGTCTAGAAATGAATTGTTGTGAATTCTGATCTGGTAATATGACCACTTTGACAAATAGTGCCTGAAAATGTTTACTATACTCTCCTGCTAAAGTTATGCAAAAATATCTAAAAAAAAAAATGACTATTTGATATCTTGTTATAATGCAGATACTAATGGTAGATATGTTAAGGTTCTAAATATTATGGTAGTGATATAATATTTTCATTTAAAACACACAACTCTAGTGGGACAGGGCCAAATTATTACAAAAGTACAAAAATGAGTACATTTACTGCCCCTTATGATAACCGATTGAAACAATTACAGTTTGACATTTGACAGGCACTATTGTCCAGAGCGTCTTTTTATTATTATTATTATTATTATTATTATTATTATTATTATTATTTTTTTTTTTTACAACTGAGAAATTGTGGGTTAAGACCCTTGCTCAAGGGTACACAGTGGTTGCTTGGTGGAGGTGGGATTAACCTGGTCTTTCCGGTATTAGTCCAACACCTTAACCACTAAGCTACCACTTCCAAACAGTGAAGTCGACATGGCCACCTTTCATGATTCTGTAAAATGTTGCTGCATTAAAACATCTCTCATAGTCGTTCAGGATTGAAACTGAACAGTGAGATACTTTAACATCACGTTGCTGGTGTACATGTTTGTGAACTGAAATCCCTTCTTGTGTTGGCAATTTAGATTTTGTTTTTAAAAACTGCATGGCAATGACAATTTATCCTGCGGTCAGTTTTGAAATTCAGTTTAGTTCAGAAGTAAATTAAATGTTCTAGGTAACCTTTTATTTAAATATTTGCAGTGGTCTCAAACCTTTTTCTGTAATAATTGTTCCTTTTATAAACTGTTATGGGTTTGTAACAGAAAATGGAGATTTTATGATTTATTTATTGCTACATTAGTTTATTATTTTGTTATGAGTGTACAGATTAATCAGCATTTAAATCACAAGTGTCAAACTCAGTTCCTGGAGAGTCCTGCATAGTTTAGCTCAAACTTGGCTCAACATACCTACCTGTAAGTTTCAAGCATAACTAGCAAGATCTTGATTATTTGGTGTGTTTGATCAGGATTGGAGCTAAATTTTGCAGAACACCGGCCCTCTAACAACTAGTTTTGACACTGATTGTTAATTGAGTGATTTTTAGCAAATGGCTTCAATATAACAAATATGTATATAATAAAACTATATTAGTGATGACTTACTGTATTCAAATCCTGCTGTGTAAGCTAACAGAATTTGTCAATTTACAGAAGTTTTACATGTCTTTAAATATTTCCTACTAAGCAATGATGCTAAATGGTGAGATCAGCTTGTAAGTGAAACTCACTCATTCAACTTCTTACCCGTTTATTCCCTAATTCAGGGTCACAGGGGTTTGCCGGAGCCTAACCCAGCGCACATAGGGCGAGAGACAGGGGTACACCTTGGACAGGTCACCAATCCGTCGCAGGGCACACATAGACAAACAACCACACACGCTCACATTCACTCCTTTGGGCAATTTAGACTCCGTAATCAACCTGCCATACATGTTGACTGTGGGAGGAAACTGGATTACCCTGAGGGAACCCATGCAACATGTAAACTCCACACAGAAAGATCCCCTGCCCAGGAAACGAACCCGGGACCTTTTTGTTGTGAGGCAACCATTCTAGTCGCTACGCCACCGCAGTTAAACATACACAAATATACAGAAGGGGCAAACAACGCAAATTGAGAGAAATAATATAATCCTATAAATGAGCTGCAATTAGGGCAGACCAGATAGCAGTGGAAAGATGTAATAGATATATATTCATACTTTGTGAGCACTTATTCTGCTATCTCAGAGTGATAACTGTTAATCAGCATATTATAAGCTCAAAAAGTGGTAGATTACACCTAAAACACAAGAGGCAATAGATTGTTAATCCAGTGCCATGGGAAAGTATTTTCACATGTCACCTTAAAACCACAAACCTAAATTTATTTTTTTTAGATTTTATGTAATAGACCAACACAAAGTCGCATATATAATGTGAATATGGAATGAAAATTATATTTGCTTAAAATTTATTTATCTGAAATAACAATTTGTATTCAGCCCCCTGTACTCTGATACCCCTAAATCAGAGCAATGCAATCTCTTGTCTTCAGATGTCACCCAATTAGTTAATAAAGTCCACCTATGTGTAGTTTAGTATTAGTATACATACACAGTGGGTTTTTTTTAACACTAGTTAAGACATGAAAATAAAGAAACTCACTAGACAGTACAGGGATAAAGTTGTGGAGGAGTTTAAAACAGGGTTAGGTTATTCATTCATTCATCTTCTTACCCGCTTATTCCCGAATCCGGGGTCACGGGGGTCTGCTGCGCCTATCCCAGCA
>JAOTRA010001426.1:0-10188 GCA_026260255.1 Pseudolaguvia tuberculata | reverse complement strand
TATATATGTTTATATATATATATCGTTATATGGTTTTCTCCTAGGGGCCGTTGGATCATTTTCGCTTTTTTTCCTGAATGTCTTCTCAAGCCCAAGCTCAAGTTCATGTTCATGTTCATGTTCATGTTCTTGTCTCATCTCGTCTTGTTCCTGCCTTTTTCCCCTTCACTGTATTTTCTTTAGTTTAAACCTCGTGTTTTTTACTTTTATTTTTGCCTTTTTCCCTAATAAATGGACAATTTAAACCCGCCAATCCTGCGTTTGAGAGTGCTCTTTCTCCCTGATCTTGCTTCCCCCCCCCCACACACTCTGGCACATAGTGTGAAAGGAAGTGCTACACTCTGGGTAAATCACGGATCCATCACAAGGCCACACATAGACAAACAACCGCACAATACCCACACAGTCCTATGGGCAATTTAGAATTACTAATTAAACTAATGTACATTATTTTGGACTGTGAGAGAAAACCAGAGTAACCGGAAAAAAACCCACGTAAGCAGGTTTTACGTGGAACCTGCAAACCTGCAAACTCCAGTCCACATGTAAACTCAACTCCACAGACCACTAACCACTATGTCACCATGCCGCCAACTCCACAAATATTCACTGAAAAATGTATACACAGTCCATATCCTATAATATAAAACAAATATTTCATCAACAGCATAACAATAACATAATTCTTGGGCCCTATGCAAAGACAGTGTTGGTTGGTTCAGGTCCATTTTACAGAAACTCAGTTTATTGTCTTCCATAGTCTCAACGATCACTCAGTTGTTTTCGGTGGTGGTCTTACATATCAGGTCTCTCATGTACGTGCCTCCCTCTGGTTCTCCTTTTAGTTAGACTGTTCTCGTTAGTTTTGCCAGAGTACTTTCTGCACTGAACTTTCCGCCCCCCACTTTTTTTCTGTCGAGATGTACATGCCACCCATCTTCCTAATACAACTCTAGGGAGTTTTCCTTGCCACCGTCACCCCTGGCTTGCTCATCAGTGACAAACTATCAGAATTATCATTCACTCTGTAAAGCTGCTTTGAGACAATGACAATTGTAAAAAGCGCTATACAAATAAGACTGAATTGCATTGAATTATCCAAAGTTTGGAAAACAGGAATTACAGGTTTCAGATTACAAGTATCCAAACAGCATTATTTAATTTTTGGAAAACATGCAAACACCAATACACATGTAAGGAAGTTGATCATGCAGGTAAATCCAGAAGATAATCACAAACGTCAGAACATCAAAGATTGGGTAAACAAACAGGTACATATGAAAACAAAAAATCCTTCGTGCCATGTGGTGTTTGAGTGTACCTTAAATATAGCGCTGTGAACCTAAACTGGAAACAGGAAGTTGATTGCTAGAACTCAGATGAGGGTGCCCTTGTGTGGTGGGCACCCTGCCTCTATTAAAAAAGTGTATGAGGGCCCTTTTCTTTACGGCAATAGGTTCGGGATTTGAATCCTAGGAAAGGGGTAATTTTGTGCAGAGGTTGCATGTTCTCTCCAAGCTTGCATGGATTTTTTCCAGTTACTCTGGCTTCCTCCCACAGTCCAAAAACATTTTGCCTTGGAGGGCGTAGAAGTGAACACTAGGTGAATTGGTGACTCTAAATTTGCCCCTATGAGTGAGTGTAAGTGGGTGTGGTTGTATGTTTAAGCAATAAGCAAGTTAGAATGAATGAATGAATATTAGTAGCAGCTGGCAGGGTTATGTGGAACATTACTTTTCCATTCCAACAGAGGTCTTTGTTTCTTGTTCCTGATTAAGTGTATCATTTCCTCACTTAATTGTGTATTTATACCCATTTTTGTGCAATTCCCACTCTGGCCCAGCCCAATCGACCTTACTGTTCAGTTTTTGTTAGAATCAATTTTATTGTATTATTTTCATTCATTCATTAATCTTCTTACCCATTTATTCCCTTATTCGGGGAGACAGGAATCCGCAATTCGCCAATCAACCTGCTGTATATGTTTTTGGATAGTGGGAAGAAACTGGAGTACTCGGAGGAAACCCATGCAAACGCGGGGAGAACATGCAAACTCTGCACAAAAAGATGCCCGCCTTGGAATCGAACCCGGACCTTCTTGTTGTGAGGCAACCGTTGCTAACCGCTGGGCCTTATTATTATTATTATTATTATTAATATTATTATTTTTATTTCTTTATTGTTTTTCTATTTTGACATAATTTGTTGATAGCAGTTGCTGTTAGGCAACATTGTAGAGAGACAGAATATTTTTATATTCTCTTGCGTGGGTTTCCTCCAGGTACTCTGGTTTCCTCCCACAGTCCAAAAACACGTACATTAGCTTGATTGGTATGTCAAAATTGCCCATAGGAGTGAATGTGTGTGTGTGAGTGGTTGTTCATCTATGTGTGCCCTGCGATGAACTGGTGAACTATCCAAGATGTACCCTTGCCTCTTGCCCTATGTGCACAGGGATAGGCTCCAACGGACTCCAGGCTAAATTCAAAAGGCAATATTGTTTTTCCCCCACTAAGATCTATGTGGCTTGTATGGTGTCCGTGACTCTGAGGAAGGGTAAGGAGTACAGGTTGTCCCCAACATTACTTCCCAGCAAGGTTAGTGTTATGCCAGTTTGATCCAGAAAGGCTTTGCTATTGACTCTGTTTCAACGTTTCCATCATTTAGTCCTGTCATCACCTACCTCTGGTAGAACCTGACAAAGACCAATCCAGTGGTAAATTGCATATGGCCCCTAGAGTAGTCATTCAACACAATGTTGGAGTGAACAAAAGATAGGTAACATCTTGGTTATGTATGGTATAAGCCCTCTTCCTTGATGGAGAGAACAGAGATGTTTTGTCCCTCATGCCACTGCAATGGACTGTCCCAGGGGAGCCGTAATTCGGCTCCTCAGGTCAATTTATACCTGTTAGATCAGGTGTAACTGATTATACAAATGATGCTGATTATACAAATTATGCTCAAATAAATATAAAACAAGAAAACAAAAAGGTGGGCAGCCTTTGTATGCATGTGTGAGTGGTTGTTAGTCTATATGTTGCCCTGCGATGGGCTGGCGACAAGTCCAACATGTATGCCTGCCTCTCCCTATATGTGTGCTGGGATAGGCTCCAGCAGACCCTTGTGACACTGAATAAGTGGGTAAGAAGATGAATGAATGAAAACAAAAAGGCATTAACAAGCCAAAACCTTACATAACTCTCACTCTTAATGGGCTGCTTGTAATGCTTATACTCCAACCCAATAAACATGCTAAGGAGGGTGGTGAACCAAAAGTGGTATAGGAGGTAGGATGGCTGTCCAGGTCTATGAAGTCCCCAGAAAGCTAATTTCTAGATTACAACTGTGAACTGTATTATGGGATCCTTGTGGAGTTCAATTGCTAGGACGGGACAAGGCTACCCTCATCATCAGTCAAGTCTCATAAATGGTGAGCATGAGGTAGGCAGGCACTGCATAA
The DNA here is from genome assembly GCA_026260255.1 of Pseudolaguvia tuberculata. Taxonomy (NCBI): domain Eukaryota; kingdom Metazoa; phylum Chordata; class Actinopteri; order Siluriformes; family Sisoridae; genus Pseudolaguvia; species Pseudolaguvia tuberculata. The sequence continues at coordinate 6,725 of JAOTRA010001426.1, read as the reverse complement.
CAGTGGCTCTGGCATGCATAACATTAACATAACAGTTGTTTCCTGGATAGCAGGCATAACATTAGTCTCTGGCATGGCAGACACAAAAAATATGTTTTTGTAGAGTGTTTTAGACATGTGATTATAATAATGTTTGAAAAGTGGACTGTTGAAAGAACTTAACTATAGATATAAATGGAGTGCATACTGCAGGGAAACTGGGACATACTTTTTTGAAGCAGACAAAGCAATTCCTTTGCACTAGCACTAGCAAATACCTTTAAAATCCTGAAACATCACGCCAGATATCAAACAGCTATCCTTCAAACCTCCCCCTCTCCCTCTCTTTCTTTTGCCCCCACCTTCTTTCTGCTCTCAATAATGTTATAGCTCCCCACCAACCAAAATCAGAAGATATGTCTTAGAAACTGGTCCCTGCCTTCTTAACTTTGCTTTTCTGATGCTCTAAACAGTTTGAGGTGGAAACCTCAAGAGATTAGAAAAGAGATTAAACTACGTTGAATAAAATTCAGTATAGTCCCAAAGAGAGAGAAGAGACTCATCTTATGATGAACAGATGGCCTTTAACATCTCCCAGAAATCAGCATAATGTTATTGTCCTGCATCTTAGAGAATGTTACACCGTAATGCACAAATAGATTAGCAAACATCTGGAAATGCATTTAATACTTCTCTATTCATTACTTCTAGGTTAGAATATTTCATCCTGGATAAGAGGTTGAGACCTTATTAAAAGCAATGCCTTCTGGGATACCAGAGTCATTAAAACCCTGTTCTTCCTGATTAGGCAATTAAGAAATGATCTCTCAGGGTGCAGCGCTGCAGCTCTGAAAGCACTTTAAAACAGAAGTATAATATATGTGAAGTGCACTGGGCCTTGTTTCTGACATGCGGTATATATAGATGAGAAAACACATTCACTCCTGAGCCCTTTTATGTCTAAGGACTAAGATATAAATCTAAAATTTGACCGAGTGGCAGTCTGGGAATAAACAGATTGGACTTGTATAAGCAATAACACAGATTTTTTTGAGGCCCCAAAATAGTTCATTAATGTATGACTGGAAAACACCTGGGGCATTGCAAAGACCATGAGGCATGACCAGGTACTCATAGTGACCCTTCGCCATGATAAATGCCATATTCCACCCATCTTCCTCACGGATCCAAATAAAATTGTTGGTGCGCTGTAGATCAAGCTTAGTAAACACCTTGGCCTTCTGAAGTCCTAAATGTTCTAGGGTGGCAGCACTAGGGGCAGGGGGTAAGATACATATCTGTGATGCTGCCCCATCTTTCTTTTCCACAAAGAAAAAAGTCTGATGCTGCTGGGGAGGTTGAGTGACTGTGTCCATTTTTCAGGACTCCTCTAGATATTCCTCTAATGCCCTGGTCTCACGTTGGGACAAGGGGTAAATCTGGCCTTTTGGAGTAGACGTGGCAGACCGAGTGCCTTTCCGCAAGCGCAGTAACTGAGCAGCGACATCTAGCCCCCCCGCTGTGTGTTGGAAAACTTCACATAGTTGCTGAAAGAAGTGTTCTATGGAAATACTGATCAAGGGATCTGAATCCCAAACTGCTTTGGTCGCTAGTAGCGATAACAAACAAGCACACTTCCAAGTTTCAGAGGGGAATGATTGCATCTAATTCTCAAAAACAATGTTGCATTGGTGAAGCTGCAAAGCCTCCAGAAGTGATTGAACTTCAGCAATGTGTGTGATTGGCCAGCCAAATGAAGTGGTGAAACCACATCGTTTCCACATTGGGAGCTCCACATGAACAGCAGTCACAACGTAGGCAGAGTCAGAGTAAATATTAACATTCCTACCAGCTGCTAAATTTAAAGCTGCTGTCATGGCACAAAGTTCAGCTCTCTGGGCTGATTGTTTACCCTCAAGTTTAAAGGAGTGGATTGTCTCAAGCTGTCGACCATGACCAGCAAGTACCTTTTTCCTTGAATACGCTCGCACATCTGTAAAGTCAATCACAACCTCATTGCCTGGGCCAGATGTCAAAGGAAATGAACCTTGACTAGGTTTAATGGATGGTTTGACGTTATGTTCCTGACAAATCTGACATTTGTGGATGTGATTAGAAATAAGGTATGTCATGAATGGGTGGAACCATTGTTGTAGGGACTTGGTCATCTGTTTGTCACTGTGATGTGTAGGAGAGTGTGCTTCAGCTAAAACCACAGGGATTATGGAGGATGGAAGAAGAGGTCGCCCGTCAGGAGCTGTCAGTAGGCCATATCGGGCACATGTATGTCAGTAGGCCATATCGGGTTGTTTGCGTTCGACAGTGTCCAGAAGCACACTGACATACAGAAGAACACGTCGGTCGCCGCTGTCTTTTTGGTAGAGGACTGCATGAGCACTGGTGACTGTTTCTGAAACGTCTAGATAAAATGGTTTGGAGTAGTCAGCTGTGCTAAGGTTAGATGCATGCGAAAGGTTGGCTTTAAGTGTGATGAATGCCTCTTCTGAGTCAGGTGTCCAGTCAAGTGTAGCAGTAAAGTTTCGCATCCCACACTTTTTGACCATGTTCCCGAGTTGGGCAGTCAACGTAACATACATGGGTATGTAGTGCCTGCTAAACCCTGTAAGTCCTACGAATGAGAGAATGTCTTTAACTGTCACTGGTTTAGGATGGTGAAGTATGCCAGTCCTATGTGCTGAAGTTAGTCCTGACCCTGACGAACCTACTACCCATCCAAGAAAGGTAACAGTTGGTCTAAAAACCGGTAATTTATCCTTGCTCGCCTTGAACCCGCACTCGAACAACCGAAGGAGTACAGCCTTAGTGGCTTCCAGACAAGATTCTGCTGTTGGGGTGGCGATAAGCAAGTTGTCGACATATTGAATCAAAATGGAGCCCTCTGGCAGTTGACAGTCGTCTAAGTGTTGTTTAAGGACCTGATTAAAGATACCTGGGCTGAGGATGAAACCCTGTGGCAGCCTGTTGTAGGAGAATTGCTAACCTTGGAAAGTGAATGCTAGACAGTCTTGACACTCCTGGGAGATTGGGATGCAAAAGAAAGCATTAGCCAAGTCAATGCATGTGTACCATTTATGGTCAGCAGTCAATGTAGATAGGGCTGTGTAGGGATTGGGAACACTAACAATAGGCGTGATGACCTTAGCATTTACCTGTCTCAGGTCATGAACCATCCTAAACTTACCTGTGTCCCCTTTTGGAACAGCAAAGATAGGAGTGTTCCAATCAGATGTGTGGGGAGTCAAGAGTACTTCAGAGAGAAGGATATTGGAGCGATGTTACAGAAGCTCACATCTGTAGGACCAGTAGACCACAGGCTTGATGGGATGGAGTCAATTACTTCACCTGCACCCTCCCCATCTGCCTTTTCCCTCCCATGACACCTCGGGATCCATTTATGGGTGAGTGTACCTGTGTCACTAGTGGTGTGTGTAACCTTGTAACAATCTTGAGATGGACTGTAAAATAGGCAGGTGTTGGTAGTGGTCTCCCAGTCTATGACCTGAAGGAGTCGTCTGGTCATGGATCCTAGCTCCCTAGCCTCATGTTTAGGGTGCAATGAAAGTGAAATGTGTGGTGCAGCTGTACTGGACATCTCATACCATTTGTATTGTTCAGGTGTCAATTGTATAGGGGTGACAACTCCCTCCTTGCCTATCAACAGGCCTTGACCAGTCAGCGCCCAGTTGCTGCCTTCAATAGCCTGAAAAGCTTCCTGATAAACGTGACAGTCATTCCTATCATAGAATAGAGTGCAGTGTGGGGGATCGGTTGGCAAGGTAAAAATGTCAAGGTTATAGATCCACGGCTTCCATTGTGGGAATAGGATAAGTGAACTTTCTAGTGTAGGGTCTGCTAATTCTACCCAGTAAATGTCTACACAATTAGGTGAAAGCAGCCATTGATTACCTGCCATACATCCTCCCAGGGAACAATTAAATCGCTGACCTGCTGGGAAGGTAACAATAACTCCATCTGGTGTGCAAAGGATGCTAGCCCCTAATTTAACAAGCAGATCCCTGCACAGAAGGGTAATAGGAGCATTAGAGGAATACAAGAAAGCATGTTTCAAGGACCGGTTGGCGATCGTAACAGGTAAAGGTTTTGTCATTGGCCAGTGTTGTTTCCCCCAGAAAATCCCATAACGCTGACAGTTCTTTGTGACAGTTCTTTGTGATAACATTCCTTCTGTTACATTCAGTTTTTACTCTCTCTAGAACTACCCCTCCCTCTGTTCGTATCTATCTGTTATCTGTTATCTTAGCTATCAGCTTCAGCAGTCATGTGATGGTCCTGCAAACAGAGATAGCATAAGAGAGAACAAAGAGTTTCACATTCTTCTACAAACATCTGCCGCCTATATACCTCTCTGGAATGTTGATTAGACCCATCCTGTCCTTGACCCACGCAGCAGTCCTCACAAATGAGTTTGCACACACACTCATATAAAGCATTCAATAAATCGTCTCCCAATTTACTCAAAGTCCCACACTGTATAGATCAGAAACTAGATTTTTCTCTCCTTGTAGTTTTAGGTTCAGAAAATTTAAATGACTAGATATTGTCTGCAGCAAAGGCCAATTTCCATGTTAACTCTTCATCAGTAATGCATGTGAGTTGCCTTTATTTCCAGGAAGTAATCTATTTCCTTTCTTTATTCATATACTCTGCTTATAACACATGTGACCTTATTAAATTCACTATATTCACCACAGGATTCAGAACACTGACAATGTCCACATATTAACACAAAAATCTTGAAAAAAGGTTGCTAAAATACGGCGCTTAAGGATGACGCATGTAAGCCTTAAATGTACAAGCAAACTAGAAACATACACTCTTCAAGTTATCATCAAAAATAGCAACTTTTATGTAGTGTTAAGGTATGTCATTTTTATGTAGTTATGTGCTCAAAAGTATTCCAAACTCGAATAATAGGATGAATTACCAAAGCACCTTAACAGCAGCGAAGCTCCGCTAAACTGCTTAATGCATAGCACCGCCCCTGATAGACTGAACGGAATGGCAAGCAAAACCATTTAAAAACATCTGCGTTTTTTTTTAGTGGCAACTGATCTTGGCAGAATACACTTTTTATTTCGTAGATGAAAAAGGTTCAGATTGGTTCAATTGGCCCGCGGGCCATAGTTTGGACACTCCTGCCTTAAATAAATTGAGTTTGCAACATAGATACAACTCCTACTGGTTCATTACAGTTGCTCTACAACAGTTTTTGGAGCTATTTTGCTATTTTCATTTATTCATTCATTCCTTCATTCATCTTCTTATCCACTTATTCCCTAAGTCTGGGGTCACAGTGGTCTGCTGGTGCCTATCCCAGCTCACATAGGGCGAGTCAATCAAGAAAGAGTTTGGTATTTTGTCATTATGGAAATGATGGTGTAGCTTTAAGCACTGTTTGTACCCTAGGATCCAGACCCCAAATTAGGGATGAATATGAATGAATGAATGAATGAATGAATGAATGTGCTTGGGATTCTGAGTATACACAGATTAAACAACGCTTTTGTGGCTACACACATTTACAGCTTTGTACATATTCAAAATTTTTATATATTTTGATGCAAGTTTTTGTACGAGTCACCAGATATGTGTAAAAAAATGCTTTACATGCTCAGACCACTAAAGTAGCAGAAAAATATTAAACCATAAACATTTTACTTTTTTTTCTCTGCATGAATGGCAAAATGGGTCAATTCATTTTCCAAACATTATACACTTGCTAAAAACAGCCTTGCACATTGCTTTTAAAGCCACATCATACGTTGCTAGGCAACAATGCTGAAAAAGTTGTAAGAATTTATGGCTGCACTGCTCTGTTCCTCGCCTCTCGTTCTTCCGGCATGTCTCGGAAGTCTTGAATCACAAGTCAGGAAATACAATCTCGGGGAAATCACCCCCATGACAGTTTATTCATGCAGAAATCTCCAAAGTAGCATTCGTAAGAGTCAAATATATAGATTGTAAGAAAAACAGGAACTAAGAACAGATCAGTTGATAACTCCTTTTGAGAATAACGGAAAGGAAACCAACACCCCTGCGCTTGTGCTTACAGATTACCTTCTAAGGACCGAACATTTGGTTTTAACTATGTGTGAGTTGTGCAAAATACAGAAGCATAACACAAAAGGAGAACACATGTACACGATCTCACATAATCATAAGAAATAACACACAATAAAACAAGTTACAAGAAAAGAAGATCTAATCTCTTCAATCCTCTCTTTTATCCTAAATAATAATGCAGGATAAAGAAAACCTTCATTTAATAAGCAATCACACTATTTCTACATATTAGTATATACTATGCTCCAGTCGAGTTGATTGTAGTAAGCGAGGACCCGAGGAGAAGGCTTAGACAATTGCATACACACGATCCATCAGACATCTTAACAGATATGGACCAAAAAGAAACAGTAACAGGATAGAGGCAATCATGGGTAAAATCATGGTTAAGTAAGGAGGGAAAATCCCAAGAAAAGAATGTAAGAAACCCCAACCCCAATTTAATTCAATTCAATTCAGTTTTATTTGTATAGCACTTTTTACAACAGTTATTGCCTCAAAGCAGCTTTACAGAATAAATGATAAATATATGATTTTGTCCCTGATGAGCAAGCCGAGGCGACAGTAGCAAGGAAAAACTCCCTAGAGTGGGATTAGGAAGAAACCTTGAGAGGAACCAGACTCAACAGGGAACCCATCCT
>JAOTRA010001415.1:0-10188 GCA_026260255.1 Pseudolaguvia tuberculata | reverse complement strand
TGTGGTGAGGGAAGATATGCAGGTAGTTGGGGTGAAAGAGGCAGATGTAGCGGACAGGGTAGTGTGGAGAAGAGTGACCCGCTGTGGCGACCCCTAACGGGAGCAGCCGAAAGGAGAAAAAGAAGTTCTGATTGTGGTGTAATGGTAAGTGGTAAGTGGAAAGATCCTTGTGTGCCTGTGCAAAAATATTCAAATATTCCTACTGCATTTGACATACAGCGTCCTAGTTTTTCCTTGTAGGGCTGAGAAATCATGGTTTTTATGTCTGGTTTCTGCCATGTGTTTCTGGCAAGACACTTTTTGCCTGTTTGCCTTGGATGGACAGGATCCAATTTTACTCTATTTTTGGTATAGGACATTTCCAGCCAGTTTGGCTACATCTGCACTTGACCCTGGCATTAAAACTAGACTGGGTACAACTGTATGACTCTCTTGGTGCATGTAGTTCAGCCAAACCATCTGACATATCCATCAGTGCTGCCAGCATACTTTCATGTCCTGATCCTCCCAAGGCACAAGCCATTTTTGCAGTTTAATTTAAACTTGTAATATATGATTACAAGTTTAGGACTAAATCTGGAATATAATGTGCAGAACATTCTTATACCTTTGCAAAGTGCCATCAGGTTTTGCTTCAAATCTTAGCAAGCTATAATTACTACTCTGTGTTGCTCTGTAATGGACTAGTGTCCCTATAGGTGAATAATTAATCATAAGTGTGTTACTAAAGTTTATAAAGTAAATGAATAAATGCACCACTACTAGATTAATAAGATCCTTATTTTAAGTTCTTAGAGATGCTAATCATGTCTAATATTTAGAATCATTCTGGGCAGAACTGATGTGATTATTGACCAGTAAACCAAAGCAGTTTATGCCCAACCCGCTACCCAGACTAATTAGGAGTTTGTGGTGGCTGTGGCTGTTCTACTCTGGCCTTATTATAGACTCTGGGCTCATCAACATTTGCAGCCATTTATACTGTAACAGTTAAGAAAGTCTTTTGTATAAATACATTGGTCACACTTTGATGTGTCAGTCAATTGGAGTGATACCTCTTATCACCTACTGTGACTGCTGTAGTGAGCTCCCATGTGTGGATTGTCAGTCGAGCTAGCTTCACAGACTAATAATGGGCTCTTTGAGTTGCTCTGTGATAAGGTCATTCATGGATCAAAGCTCTGACACACTAATCTAATATGTTCAATCACTATCTTAACTTTCATGTTAGATTACTGATTATGTTGCTTTGCTTTGCTTTGCGAAATACCCGGAAATATCATAGGATATAATTGGTATACTGCGGTGCGGTGGCGTAGTGGTTAGCACAGTTGCCTCACCACAAGAAGGTCCCGGGTTTGATTCAAGGATCGTTCTGTGCAGAGTTTGAATATTCTCCCTGCACTTGTGTTGGTTTTTTTCCTGATGCTCTGGTTTCCTCCCACAGTCAAAAAACATGCAGATTAGGTCGATATGTGAATCTTAAATGTCCATAGGAGTGAATGTGTGTGTGAATGATTGTTTGTCTATGTGTGGACCTGCAATGGACTGGTGACCCATCCAGGGTGTACCCCTGCCTCTTGCCTTATGTGCGCTGCGATAGGTGCCAGCAGACCCCTGTGACCCCGAATTAGGGAATAAGCGGGTAAGAAGGTGAATGAATGAATGAATGAATGAATGAATCTATTTTTGGGCAACAAAGCACGTCAATCCGGGATAGTAGTAAAATACTTTTACTGCATAAAGCACTACCTAGTTTCTCTCCTAGACAATAGTGGCACCTTTAAACTTAGTAGTTGCCAATGAAGTTCAAAAATAAAGAGTAAAACGCATCCACTGTAATAATAAGCACTGTATGTTGAACTACATTGGTTGAATAGACTCTTGATCTTAGTAGGATTGTGGAAGCAACCAGTCTTTAGCATACTACTGAAGGACCCTGTGTCAAACACATTGGGGAAGGAATCAATAACAACAGTTTTAAATAATCAATTATTATTCTTATTTTACCACTAACTGATTTGGCATCATTAGACCAATCTAATGTCTAATACTTAAGATGTATTAAATACTAAAAGTGAGGACTACCACGGTACTACTTCCTATGCTTGTCTTACATTATTTAAAAACAAAAAGACATCAAACCTCAACTAAATACAAATGAATTGGTATACATGTAAGTCTGGCTTTCTTAATCAAGTACAATCAGTATAATCAAACACAGCTGTCCTTAAATGAAGGTGTAGAACCATCTCAAGGATGATCAGAAGAAATAGACAGCACCTGAGTTAAATATACGAGTGTCAGAGCAAAGGGTCTGGACCATGTGTTTTATTCATTCATTTATCTTCTTATTCACTTAATCCCTAATTTGGGACATCAGTCCATCACAGGGCCACTGTGTCATTCTTTTCTGTTTGGCCATTAGACTGGGAGTGGTATCCTGAAGATTACTGGTAAATAGACCGATATTCCGGAAAAGATTTTGGACCAGGACTTTGGCAGTTTTTATGGCCATTAGCAGACATTTAAGTGGTAGTCTGCAGGCCGTAGAGAATCTGTCCACAGCCACATGGACACACATCTTGTCTTTGAGAGATGGCAGAGCTGTGATGTAGTTGATACCGAGGTATGACCAATGAGTAGAGGAATGGAAAGAGGAATTAGTTTTCTTTGTGCTCTTCTGGCTTAACATCACTTGCACTCTCCTAGCATCACATAACATCACATGCCTTCTGATGTACTGGGCCATCCTGCACCATTCATAGGTTTTGCTAGATTCCTTGATGATCAGTGGTTGGGAAGTATTTGATGATTAAATACATTTAAGTCATAAGGGTTGGGGCACGTAGAGGCGACCAGGAGGTCTTATGGTGTTGGATGTAAAAATTGGGTGGATCTAATTTATCCTTCTCAAGCCCGTTTGAGCGCTACCAATAATGGGTTCTGTCTCAGGGCTGTAGTGTTTTGAAAGTGTGATGGCTTTAGGATTTTAGTACCTGGTTGATAAGTAATATAAAATTAAATTTGTGAAGAATAATTCTGGACTTGTCTAGGGTTAAGACGTTTAGCTTCGCTGGAGTATTGTAAGTTGCAGAGAAAACTATATGATAATCAATGATATGGAGTTATTATTTTATTTTTAATTCTTTCTTTTTCGTAAATATAGTCTTCTTTAATACTATAAAAGCTAAACATACTAGCTTCAAACAACTAAACTAGTCCAGGTATATACTTTATATGTAGACTGTTTATGTATTGCAACCAGGAGAACAATCTCATCTATAATATCTAAACCATATTATATTAAATATAGAAATTTCTGCTTTTAAGTTTATATTTTTAGACAATAATGTGCTGCCTCGTTTTTTATTTATTCCTGCTATTAATCTAAGGACTAAAGAAAGAGTTACACTGTTATTTTTTCTGCCTATGAGTCAAAATAAACTTTCTTAGCAAGCACTTTTACTCTTTAGATTTATGCAGAAAACCTTAAACCAACATGGACCATCTGCTGCTGCAGAGAAATGCTCTTTCAGAGGTATCTCATGGCCTTATGTTGCCAAGCAAAAGTATCAAATGTGATCCAAGCTTTATCTGAACCTAAACAGTCTATGGGTGAATCCATAGAAACTAATATAGCACAAGTTTCTCCGAAACGTACAGTGTGATCCATCAGTAGGCACAATGCTGAAATATTAATTAAAATTCAAACAACTCTAAAATAAAACTAAGAATATTTGATTTATTGTCAAATTCATGAAGCAGGTGGACATGGGAGGTGATGTTGCCAAGTAGGTTATTATCCCTGATTAACATCATTTGTTGATGCTGAATTTTAATCAACCAATCTCAACCATCTGATGTCACTGTGTGCTAACCAAAATGTCCTTTTTATTCTTGCACACACACCTAAATACATTTTACTGAGCACAAAGATTCATTTTGGGGCGGCGCAGTGGTGTAGTACATAACCCAGTCACCTCACAACATGTAGGTCCCAAGTTCGATATCTGGGCCGAGGATCTTTTTGTGCGGAGTTTGCATGTTCTCCCTGCGCTTGCGTTGGTTTCCTCTGGGTACTCTGGTTTCCTCCCACAGTCCAAAAACCTGCAGATTAGGTCGATGGGTGATTGTAAATTGTCCATAGGAGTGAATGTGTGTGTGAATGGTTGTTTGTCTATGTGTTTCCCTGAGATGGACTCTCGCCCTATATGCGCTGGCATAGGAGCCAGCAGACCCCCATGACCCCGAATTAGGGAATTAGCAGGTAAGAAGATGATTGAATGGATAAATCTATTTTATGTCAACAAAACACGTCGACCCAGGATCATAGTAAATAAAGCACAACCTAGTTTCTCTCCTAGACAATAGTGGCACCTTTAAACTTAGTAGTTGCCAATGAAGTTCAAAAATAAAGAGTAAAACGCATCCACTGTAATAATAAGCACTGTATGTTGAACTACATTGGTTGAATAGACTCTTGATCTTAGTAGGATTGTGGAAGCAACCAGTCTTTAGCATACTACTGAAGGACCCTGTGTCAAACACATTGGGGAAGGAATCAATAACAACAGTTTTAAATAATCAACTCTCTTATTTTACCACTAACTAAAATAATCTAATCAATCAATCTATGTCTATTACTAAAGATGTATTAAATACTAAAAGTGAGGACTACCATGGTGCTACTTCGTATGCTTGTCTTCCATTATTTAAAAACAAAAAGACATCAAACCTCAACTAAATACAAATGAACTAGCAATTTAAAATCTGATTTTTTTTTGTGTGACAATCGGGGAGCTGCAGTCGCAACAGCTTGGTTTGATGGGTCTAGAGCATTGGTGTCAAACTCTGGCCCGTGGGCCAAATTTGACCTGAAGTCCAATTATATTTGGCCCGCGAATCCATACCAAATTACTATTAGAGCTGGCCCGCCGGTATTATATGGCGCATGTACCGCTAATATTGCAAATCCCAGGATGCTCGGTTGGTGTTTTGGCGCGTCAATCATGACAAGACCAATTAACGCCCATATAAGCAACATGTACACCTTCCAAAATGGCAAAAAGAAAGGCAGAAAATCTGAGCTTTTTGGACAGATGGGAGGCAAAATATCTCTTTACTAACGTGGCGATAACCAAGGAGTACATTAGAGCACAAAGTGTGGAACAAACTGAGCTATCATTAACATTGGGCACTTTTTCTTGCTACACCTAGTTTTTTCTTGCTACGCCTACACATGTTCATTGATTATTAGTATAATATATTTTTATTAGTTAATTGTTGTTGTTATTCTATTTTTACATTTATCATTAGCATGTATAAAAGGGTTCCTGTTAAAATTTAATTCAGAAGACTGCAAATAAAATGTTTATTTAAGAAATAAATTCCATTATTGTGTTTTTAAATGGAATTTCAATTTTGCTTGTGTGTAATATTAAGTTATATTTAAGTTATATGTTATGTTTAGTTTAGTATTAAACTTTTCTTGTTCAATATTCAGTTTTTAAGCAAAACTTCTTTGGGTCCATAAGGTTCATTGTTATACCTGAAGGAAGATTTTTTTTTTTTCAATCAGTATCAATGTTGGCCCGCAACTTTGTTCCAGTTTTGAATTTTGGCCCCACTGTGTATTTGAGTTTGACACCTCTGGTCTAGAGTTTGCATGTGTGGGTTTTCTCCGGGTTCTTTGGTTTCCTCCTTCAGTCCATAAACGTGTAATTTTGCATTGCCCATAGAAGTGAGAGTGTGTGTGTGTGTGTGTGGCTCTGCAATAAACTGGCGACCTGTTGAGGGTGTAGCCCTGCCTCTTGCCCTATGTGCATTGGGGCTCCAGCAGACCCCTGTGACCCAGAATTAGGGAATTGGATGATGAATGAATGAAATAAATACACTTGCACTGTATATACTATCTCTAAGTTACTGCTCAAAAGGTTTGCATTCCCATTCATTTAAAAGCACAGCTACCATTGTTAGGGCATTGACCAAGGTCTTTAACACTATCAGCTTCCAAGATGTCATAAGCTGGGACATCCTCCTGGGACATTCTCCTCTGGTTTCCTGACACAGTCCATAAACATGTACATTAGGTTGATTTGTGATTCTAAAATTGCCCGTGACTGTGTGTGGTAGTTTATTTACCTAATTTGTGAATAAGCAGTATAGAAGATAAATGAATGTATGAATGTATGAATGAATGAATGAATGAATGAATGAATGAATGAATGAATGAATGAATAATTGGCCAGACCAGAGTCCAGACCTTAACCCCATAGAGAATATTTGTTATGTTCTGGACAAGGCTATACACAGCATTCAGACTCTACCATCATCAATGCAAGATCTTGGTGAAGAATTGGCCACTGGAAGCACTGGATGGAAATCAATGCCACAGCAAATGCTTGCCGTAATTAAAGCTGAAGGCGATTCAATGAAATATTGGATATTAATGTTTGTGGTTGGTAATGATATGTGGTTGGTCAGACTCACCAATGTGATGCAAAGAAGTGTTTTTTTGTTTTTTTTTGCATATGTAAGTCAGTTCAGTTACTAGATGGGACTTAAGTCATATTAGACAGAAGGCCAAATAACAGCAAGGTCTGATGTTGGCATAAATAAATCGACAGCATATTTTATTTTGAGCATGGCCACAGTATTATTAGTATCTGGGGCACAGTCTGTGTGGGACAGGTTTAGAGAAAACATGTGAGTATGTCTATATATTTTAAGATGAGACACGATACCAATGAAAAACAATTTATTTTCCACATTAACGATTATACAGTACAACATATCCCATCTTAGTAAGCTGGGGGCTCCTGGATTAAGGGCCCAACAGTTGTGGTCTTGAGCCCATGTTTTCCTTGGTGGTGGTGGGGCTTGAATCCTGGTCTCCCTATCAACAACTCAGCATCTTAACCATTTGAGCCACTACTGCCCCAATGTCCAATAGAACTACTCATCCATGTGTAAAATAATCTTTCCATAACTAGCAGGGCTGCTGCTCCTGGGAAATAACCTGTGCTTGTAAACATTACATTACTTTCACTTCTTCAATACTGAAATCTATCAATATAGGTTTCAGTCCTGGAATTTGCCCCATACATTTGGTTGTTTTTGTCTCGCATACCTATAGGGAATTCATGTTAATAAAACATTTAAATAGGTATTATTTATCACATCTTTTTTAATTCTCACTTGCTTGGGAATGGGAGCAGGTGTGTTTTTGTTTAACAGCATCATTTTTGGGATATATGGACCCAAATTCAGTTCATACATATATCCTGTCATTTTTCTGTCCCTTTACTACATGGTCACGCAATTTTTCATTCGCTAACTCATATAATAGGTTAAGGTTTAGAAAATAGACCACGTTAATGCCAAGGCTCCTGTCATTTATTATCATTTTTGTTTCTTTTTCTCAAAGTGGCCTGTCCTTTTCTTGCCAACGTAGTTGGGTAAGCCAATTTTAAACTCACTCCGAGAAGGTAAAACCAGTGACAGAGCTGTCACTGTGACAGTGCCTCAGGAATAATTATACCCAGACTGATAGATTGTCATAACTTTTATATTTAGGGCTTCTGCAAATGTCAGCAACCATTAGAATGATGGAAAATTTATTTCTATTTACTAGGATCTCTATGTTATGTGTAAGGTTGATTATTGCAAGCTTCTCCTTTCGGCTGCTCCCTTTAGGGGTCGCCACAGCGAATCGCTCTTCTCCATACCACCCTGTCCTCTACATCTGCCTCTTTTACCCCAACTACCAGCATATCTTCCCTCACCACATCTATAAACTTCCTCCTTGGTCTTCCTCGTTTCCTCCTGCCTGAAATGATTTTTTGATTATTGCAATGAGCTTCTCAATTTAGTTTCAGGCTATTAAATGGGTCATCAGATTCCCATTTTCCATAAGTAACTATGATTCTTGAGGGTAAAACATTTTACAGTAAAGTAATCAACAATATCTTATAAAAAAAAATTGGGCCAGCACATTGGGCTAGTAGTTGGCACTTTTGCCTCACAGCAAGAAGGCCCGGGTTCATTTCCGATACTTTCTCTGTGAAGTTTGCATGATCTCCCTATGATCAGTGTGTCAGTTTACTTCCAGTGTGCAGGTTTTCTCCCACAATCCAAAAACAGGTGAATAGTGATCCTAAATTGCCCATGAGTGAGTGTGACCATGTTGCCCTGTGATGAAATGGTGACCTCCAGGGTGTACCCCTCCTGTCTTTTATGGGATAGACTCTCTGAATTATTAATCCCCCGATTTTGGGAATAACAGAGTATAAAAGATGAGTGAATTAATTCTCAAAGTTAGTGTAAAAAAACAAGTAATTTTACATTGTAAAAACAGCTCTGCATTGTGTTGCAATGATAAATTGCTCGGCTCACCTCACTGGTCTGTGCAGAATTGTGACACAACTGCTCTAAAACAATTTAAAATAATTTTAAATGATTTTTACTGATAGCAAAACACTGCCACATTCAATAGTAATTTGAAAGGATCAATTTTCTCTAGTTGAAGTGGAAGTGGTACTGATCCATTTTTCAGGAGCAAACCCTCATTATCCATGATACCTTCCAGGTCCAAGAGGATGCTGAGCAGGAGCATTCCCCCAGAAATCTAGCTCCGGTGTATACAGGACCTAAAACACCCCAGTGTCTTACTACCCCTGCCACCAGCAATGCTTATGATAGTACGATTCTAATGTGGTCCTTACCATAGTGCTCACCATAGTACTTACCTCATACAAGGTACGACTCGTTAGTCGATCCAACAGCATGTAACAGAGAACTCAAGAACACACTGCTCAACTAGTTCCACCATCCTCAAGACTCAAGGTCAATGTGCCTCAAGACTTTTCTCTGTTCTGGCACCAAGATGAGGAATTCTCATTAATGTCAGAACAAGTCAGAAGTCAGCCTCCGATGCTTTTTCCCTTAGAAGCCTTTATAGTAGCATTGACACCTGCTGAACATCTTGCAGTGGGTCAATACAAGGTATCTATAGAATCAAATTTGGTCAAATTTCTCCTGCCATGGTTCATTGGGTTGCACCACTGCTCTCTGATTGATTGGATTACACACATGATTTAAGCCAAAGGTTATAAAGAGACATTTCCAAAGAGTGTCTCGTTCCCTCATGGAACCATGGGTACATGTAGCCTGAAAACAATTTTTCTATACATTTAAACGTAGTTAACTTTTTGGTTGATTGTGTAACATTTATTATGCTTTATAAATAACTTTGAATTCTCCAATAGTCTAGCTGTGAGCAGCATTATTGTGCCTGAACTCATTACAGATGAAATGGGGAAAAGAAAGACAAAAGACAGCTGATTATCTTTTCCATTAAATAAATATCAAGTTGACCTTTAAAGTGCAATAAAAATAAATGAGTTGTCTGATAAGAGTAGGTATGCACTTTTTTTTCAGTACCATGCAAAAGCATGTGTGAAAAAAAATACTCTACATTAAGAATTATCAATTAACAAAATGGAATATTAATGAAGCAAGTAATGAAAATAAGATCAATATTTTGTTTGTCAACCTTACAAAACATTGATTCTTTTTGGCACACTTGCAAACAATTTCTGGAACTTAGTGGGCTTATTTAATCCCAGACAGGCTCAATGATGTTGAGATCAGGGTTTTGCCAAATCATCACTTCCAAGACTTTTTGTTCTTTCCTAGGAAGATAGTTTTTAATGACTCTGACTGTAGGTTTGGGTTTTTATTGTCCTGTTGCAGAACACATTCTGACCAATCATATGCATCGCAGATGCTACTGATTGATTTATATTTTACTCTTCTGTTTTATTACTTTCTTTACATTGACAAAAATAAGAAAATTATTTTAAGAAAAAGAAATATTTTTTTTAAAGAAAAAACATTGCCACTTTTCATTATCTTCTTCTTTTTCTTCCTTTATGGCTGCTTCCGTTAGGGGTCACCGCAGCTCTTCTCCACACTACCCTGTCATCTACATCTGCCTCTTTCACCCCAACTACCTGCATGTCTTCCCTCATCACATCCATAAACCTCCTTTTTTCCTCCTGCCCGCTGACTCCATCCTCAGCATTCTTCTACCACTTCTTCTTTCTCACTTTATTTATAGGCACACACACACACACACACACACACACACACACACACACACACACACACACACACACTATATAT
>JAOTRA010001396.1:0-10189 GCA_026260255.1 Pseudolaguvia tuberculata | reverse complement strand
GCCACCGTGCCGCCCACAATATAATATAATATAATATAATATAATATAATATAATATAATATAATATAATATAATATATTGCCAAAAAGTATTCGCTCTTTCATTCCAATAATGGGAATCAGATGTTCCAATCTTTTCCATGGCCACAGGTGTATAAAATCAAATACCTCGGCATGCAGACTGGTGGCCCTCCAGAGCTCAGTGAATTCCACTGTGGAACTGTGATAGGACGCCACCTGTGCAACAAATTCCAAATTTGTGAAATTTCCCTGCTCCTAAATATTCCACAGTTGACTATCAGCTGTATTATAAGAACATGGAAGTGTTTGGAAATGACAACAACTCAACCATAAAGTGGTAGGCCACGTAGACTGACAGAGCTGGGTCTGTGGATGCTGAGGAACATGGTGCAAAAACGTTCTGCAGAGTAAATTGCTACAGACTTCCAAATTTCATGTGGCCTTCAGATTATCTTAGGAACAATGCGTATGGAAAGGGTTTCCATGGCAGAGCAGCTGCTTTCAAACCAGACATCACTGAATGCAATGCAAAGCGACGGATGCAGTGGGGTAAGGCAGGCCACCATTGAACTCTGATGAATCACGCTTCTACATCTGCCAACCTGGGCAAGGGGTCTTTCATTGTGGAGTTTGCATGTACGCTCTGAGCTTGTGTGGATTTCTCTGGATACTCCGGTTTCCTCCTGCAGTCCAAAAACATGTGTTAGGTTTAATGAGAAAGAAAATTGTAATGTGGAGTAGGCAAGAAGGTGCAGCGGTGGTATCTGCTGTGGTATCTGTGGGATTTTTTAAGAAGTGCACCGTGTGCCAAAAAACATCAATCAAGATGCCAGATGGCATACGGACTAAACCAGGACTGAACCAGGACTAAACCAGGACTAAAACAGGACTTAACCAGGACTAAACCAGGACTTAACCAGGACCGAACCAGGACTAAAACAGGACTAATCCCAGGACTTAATTGGTTGGACTAAACCAGGGCTGAACCAGGACTGGGGCGATGAGGTGGCCATAGTGGTTAGCAACAAAAAGGTTCAATTCCCGGGCAGGAAGTCTTTCTGTGCAGAGATTGCATGTGTTTTCTCTGGGTACTCCGGTTTCTTCCCACAGTTCAAAAACATGTACATTCGGTTGACTGGTGATTCTAAATTGCCTGTAGGAGTGAATGTGTGTGTGTGTGTGTGTGTGTGTGTGTGTGTGTGTGTGTGTGTGTGTGTGTGTGTGTGTGTGTGGTGGTTTGATTATGTGTCCCTGTGATGGATAGGCTCCAGCAAACCCCCGGGACCAGTTTGAGAAAATGAAAGGATTTTAAGTGTTGTATAGTCTGGAAAATACGGTAATTACAGCCATTCAATTCTTCTACTAGAAGTTTGAGTTTCAGTGATCAGAATCTCCTATCAGGTAGAGGGAACTCGAGTATTGTCTGTTGTTGAGCTTTGGTTATAGAACCTTCTCTATCCAGCTTCAATCTGTCTCTGTCTCATTATATTCCACTCTGGTCTTCTGAATGTCTATCTGTCCTCCCTTCAGTTTTTCATTTCCTGTCTTATTATTATTGGTGGACGTGTCCATGGTCTGATTTGGATGGCCTGCACTTTGCTCAGTCTTGTAGCTGTTTTTATAAATATTTCCTTTTAGCATAAACAACCTTAAAGTTCCACAGTAAACTGTGGAAGCCCCACCACCACTACTGTTGGGTCCCTGATTAACACCCTTAACCCTTCCTGCTCCAGGGGGCGCTGTATCATTTGCGCTCAACCCTCAACTTTGCAGGATGGGCTATGTAAAGAAAAGCTATATGTTGTAAGAATACAGCACAGTGGCATAATGGTTAATACTAGACGATCCCGGGTTCAATTCCTGTCTTTCTCTGTGAAGTTTGCTAGTTCTCTCTGCAATTGCATGGGTTTTATCCGGGTACACCAGTTTCCTCCCACAGACCAAATACAGGTACATTAGGTTGACTGGAGATTCTAAAATGCTCATAGGTGGGAATGTGCGTGTGAGTGGTTGTTTGTCTATGTGTAACCCTGTGATGGACTGGTGTGGTGGACCAAATTAAGGTTTAAAAATGAATGAATGAATGAATGAATGAATAAATGAATATGTTGTACAACGTGTCATCTTCTGTGTGACAGATAAAATTAGAATTGATTTATTTTATTTGAAGTTTTATAAACCGGAATCTAGTTTCTCCAAAACTTTCAGAAACTTTTGGAAGTAAAACTTGCCCCAGTTTCAATCCAGCTTTAAGAACGTCAGCTGAATTCCCAAACATTTTCCTGCAGGATGAAACAAATCCCAGGAACCAGAACCCGAACCGGAGGTACAGGACATACCCTTGTTAAAGCTGGGAGGATTTTAAATTAAAAAAACCTCCATACAAAAAACGATCGATCAACATCGATTGCGATTTGCATTCATTTTTTTGCCTGCCTGTGTGTGTGTGTGTGTGTGTGTGTGTGTGTGTGTGTGTAGGGGCGGGGGGGTCATGTGTGTGTTGGGAGGTGCAGTGTGGAATCAGATTACAGTAAGACAGCAGAACAAGAGAGAGAGAGTTTCCTGGTGGAGACTCTATAGGTGTAATGGTTGTTATACTGTACAAGCCCACAGCATTTGCGTGGGTTTTCTCAGGGTACCCCAGTTTTCTCCAACAGTCCAAAAACATGTTCTTTAAGTTGACTAGGTTGACTCTAAATTGGATAGGAGTTAGTGTGTGTGTGTGTGTGTGTGTGTGTGTGTGTGTGTGTGTGTGTGTGTGTGTGTGTGTGTGTGTGTGTGTGTGTCAGAGCGGTTGTTCGTCTATGTGTGGCCCAGCAATGGACTGGTGACCTGTCCAGTTAGTCATTAAGGATTAAGAGCCTTCTGATTTGCATCAGTCGTGACATCTTACGTCTGGAGACTCTTTCAAACCGTTTCATCCCTCTAGCCGGGTTTCCAGACTGTTTTATCTTTCCTTGAGGGAATGCTTGTATTTTTTCATCCTCTCTGGCCTGGCAGACCAGCAGACAATAACACTCTTCTGTTGCAGGGGGTGCACCCATAGAGGGCAGTGAGGATGAATTTACTTGGCTGCCTTGTACATTTTTAAACAAAAGAAGAAAAACTGATTGAGGCGCGGTGATGTAGTGGTTAGCACAGTTGTCTCACAACAAGAAAGTCCTGGGTTCGATTTCCATGCTGGGGGTCTTTCTGTGCGGAGTTTGCATGTACTCCGATTTCCTCCCACAGTGCAAAAACAAAAAGAATGTGTGTGTGTGGTTGTTCGTCTATGTGTGGCCCTGCGATGGACTGGCAACCTGTCCAGGGTGTACCATTGCCTCTTGCCCTATGTGCGCTGGGATAGGCTCCAGCAGACCACTGAATTAGGGAATAAACAGGTTAGAAGATGAATGAATAAAGATATTGTTTCTCTTTCTGCTGGGATCTGCTGGAGCCTATCCCAGCGCAAAGGGTGAAAGGCACGGATACAGCCTGGACAGGTTGCCAGTCCATCACAGGGCCACACATAGACAACTTCCACACATTCACTCCTATGGGCAATTTAGAATTACTAATATACCTAATGTATATGTTTTTGGACCGTGGGAGGAAATTGGAGTACCTGGAGGAAACCCATGCAAGCACAGGGAAAACATGCAATCTCCGGCACAGAAAGTCCCTGTCCAGTATTCGAACCCGGGACCTTCTTGTTGTGAGGCCACCGCTACGCCAACACTAATAATAAAAAAAACGTATATATGAGATTTATTGTAAACTGTTTCTTGGCCTTTTGACCGGTACATGTTTATAGATTTGCTCTGTTGGTGAAAATGTAAATGACTTCAACGTCGATCAGCTAAAAAAAATCCTTCCCATCATAACAATTTCTTTATTTTAAAGGGCTACCAATTTCTTCAGATTATTGAGCCAATTCAAGCCACCAATTAAATCTTACAGTAGGAAACTTTTTTTCAGAGAGCTAAATTGCTAAAGGGTCTGCTCGAGCCTATCCTAGCGCACACAGGGCAAAAACAAATAACCACAAACACATATACACACACACACACACACACACACACACACACCTTCATTCCTATGGGAAATTTAGAATCACTATTCAACCTAATGTTTTTGGACTGTGGGAGGAAACCGGAGTACCCGGAGGAAACCCATGCAATCGTGGAGAGAACATGTAAACCCACACAGGAATTGAACCCAAAACCTACTTGCTGTGGTAATGTTTAGATGTCTGGGTTTTTCTGGATAAAGTCAGAAAGAAAAGAAAATTAATTAATAAAAATCCCTTTTTGGCTTTTTATTATTATTATTATTATTATTATTATTTTAGTCCTGAGTGATCGACCAGGTCAAAATAATAAAAAAAACTCTAATTTCCCAAATGAAAAAACTAAATAACCCCTTTAAACACACACACACGCACGCACGCACGCACACACACACACACACGAATACACACATGAATACACACACACACGCACATACAAAAGAAATAAAATAAATATTTTCCCCTCACTCCCTAGCTAACGTAAACAGAGAAAAACAATCAAAAGAAACACTGCCGACTTTCCATTATGGGATGTACACAAAAGAAAGTGTGATAGGAATAAAAATGGGTTTATTTACACTGTTGATTCTCAGCAATAAGATCCTGGGATCGATTACCATTCTTTCGGTCCTTCTGTACGGAATTTGCATATTCTCCCCGTGCTGGCGTGGGTTTCCTCCGGGTACTCCGGTTTCCGCCCACAGTCCAAAAACATTAATTGGTGATTGTAAATTGCCCATATAAGTGAAAGTGTGTGTTTGCTTGTCCATGTGTGGCCCTTGATGGACTGGCAACCTGTCCAGGGTTTACCTCTGTCTTTTACCACATGTGCATTGAAATAGGCTCCAGCAGACCCCTGTTACCCCGGATTAGGTAATAAGCGGGTTAAAGGTTTGAATGAAAAATCAAGCAGGTTGTCATCCAAATTAAATTAAAATTTCCCCAGTGATGTTAATTTGGAGTCACGGAGACTATTCCAGTGCATAGGGCAAAAGGCAAAAAGGGTACACCCTGTACAGGTCACCAGTCCAACGCAGGGCCACACATAGACAAACAACCACTCACACACACACTCACTCCGATGGACAATTTAAAATCCCCAATCACCCCAATCAGTTTTTGAACTGTGGGAGGAAACCAGAGTACCCAGAAAAAAACCATACAAGCATGGGAAGAATATGCAAACTCAGCACAGAAAGACCTCCTTGCCCTGGTATCGAACCCGAGACCTTCATGTTGTGAGGCGACCGTGTTAACCACTACACCAATGCGCCGACCACTGCCAGGCCATTTCAAAGAACGTGCAACATCTACAGCCCTGGTATGTGATTTCAGATGTCTTTTCTACCAAACTACCACCCTAGTGCTGCACTGGTTCTGGTGTTTAACTTCCATATTTCTTTTCTCTTTTGTGTTTGTTAATTGCTTCAGGGTTTCACTTCTCTGATTTCTATTGTCCCGCAGATGTTTGTTGTCGAGTGATTGACAGCTGGAAATTGTCTGTATTGTCTGTCTGTGTATGTGTGATTGTACACCTCGTCCAGGATGCCCTCTGCTTCGGGTCTCCGGTCCTTTAAAGCATGTTACAGATTCTTTGGAACTCTGGGTAAAAAAAAGCCAACAGGAAATCGATAGTTCACTATATACTGTACGGTGGCATGGGGGGTGGGGGACAAAGAGATGGAAGTGTTTTTTTTACAGTAGTGGGGATTTCTATTGATGGAGTTTACATGTTCTCTCTTCGCTTGCATGGGTTTTCACCTGGTACTCTGGTTTCCTCCTACAGTCCAAAAACATGTACTTTGGTTGATTAGTGAATTGCCCATAGGAATGAATGGGCGTGTGTGTGTGTGTGTGTCTGTGTGTGATCCTGTGATGGACTGGTGACCTGTCCATGGTGTACTCCTGCTTCTCGCTCTATATGTGCTGGGATAGATTCTAGCAGACCTTTGCATCTTAATGAGAGATATGAGAATTAACATTTTTTATTTATTTATTTTTTAACTTATTCTTTTACTCGGGCTCACAGGGGTCTTCTGGTGTCTATCCCAGCGCAAAGCAGCGGTACACCTTTTTCAGGTTACCAGTCCATTGCAGGGCCACACATAGACAAATAACCACAAGCACCAAACCACCTAAGGTACATGTTTTGGGAGAACCCACGCAAGCGTAGAGAGAACATGCAACTCACAGAAAGACCCCTGAATACTTGGAAGATCAAGGTTTTATCCCTGCACCATTAAGTTACCATTGTCGGGCCCCTGAGTAAGGCCCAGTTGCCCTTTATTGGAAAGTGCGAGCGACATTCCAACGTCCTTTATTCATTCATTCATGCAGAAACTTCACTGAAACCAGTGAAGATAAACATCAACCCAATGAAGCTGCTGTAGGTGCCACTGAATTGAACCGCCAGCTATGGATTGGGAGGGAGTGTGAGTGTGTGTTCGTCTTTGTATGACTCCATGATGGATGGGAGACCTGTCAAGGATGTACCCTGACAGTACACTCCAGTACACTCCAGCAGACCCCTGTGACCCCGAATTAGGAAATAAGCAGGTTAGAAGATGACTTTTAGGAAAACTATGGAATTAAGAGATCATCCGTATAAAACCCCGAACCGATACTGTGTGACGGGAGAGGGGGGTGACCACCGGTATTGTCCACCACCGGCCTTGAGAGTAAATCTAAAAGTCAACAATATTATAAGAAGCTTAAGTTTAATCTTAAAAGTGAAACAGGTTCGAATAAACAAAGCAAATGTCAGTGGCTGAAAATCTGCTGCAAACACGATGGAATCTATAAAAAAAAGGGTTTTTTACTGCAACAAAATTAAAAAGGTTGAGCAAGAGAGAGAGGGACAGAGACAAAGAGAGAGAGACAAAGAGAGTGAGAGAGTGAGAGCGACAGAGAGCATACAAAATTTCCAGATGACCTAATATGCTGGTCAATATTCATTCATTCATTCATTCATTCATTCATTCATCTTTTAACATGCTTATTCAGGGTCATAGGGGCACATTAGGCAAAAAACAGGGGGACGCCAGTCCATCACAGGGCCACACATAGCTGAACAACCACAAACCCATACTCATACACACTCCTATGGGCAATTTAGAATCACACTTAATGTGTTTGGACTGTAAGAGGAAATCGGAGTAACCGAAGAACTCACGCAAGCATAGCAAGAACATGCAAACTCGCACAGAAAGACCCCTGCCTGGGAATTGAACCAGGGACCTTCTTGCTATAAGGTGACTGTGCTAACTATTACGTCACCACAGACTAGTCAACATGAAGAATTAGGACAGAGGGTAAAATATCAGGATGAATATTTGTTGAGCTGATATTCAACTGAAAACACCAGAAAGACACAGATAAGCAATGTTCTCCAATCTGGACTTGTCCCAACCCCTTCTGGTGTCCTGCCTCTGGTTGATGACAATTTTTTGTGCAAAGTAAGTTTGCATGTTCTCCTAGTGCTTGTACAGGTTTTCTCTGGGTACTCTGGTTTTCCTCCAGTTCAAAAACATTAGGTTGATTGGCAATTGTAAATTGTCTGCAGAAGTGAGTGTGTGTGTGTGTGTGTGTGTGTGTGTGTGTGTGTGTGTGTGTGTGTGTGTGTAGTGTAGTTTGTAAAATAGACCAACAGTTTAGGAAAAACGTTTCTGCAGTTCTATCATACACAGCTCATAGTATCATCCGAGGAACCTAAAGAACCCTCTGGGCCTACGATGCGAGACTGAAAGCCAACACTATATGGCTCTGACCTTTGATGACTTAGACAGCACCACATTTAAAATAAACACATGGTTCTGTAAAGTATCACCACATGGGTGCAGGAACCATACAACGTCACTGGCTTCTCTGGACCTCCAAGTTTTCATCAGTTTAGTTTTTAGAAATTATAACAAATATACACTATATTACCCAAAGTTTTTAGACACCTGAACAACATAAACACATGCGATTTCCAACATCTTCTTCCAGATTGATTCCCATTGTTACTATTGCATGAAGCTCCAGTCTTCTAGTAAAACCCTCAAGTCCAATATTGTGCTTGAATGTGAGATATCTCTTCATTCAGTTCCAACAGTATTGGTGAGATCGGACACTAATGTCAGGTAAGGAGGTCTGTGGTGGGTCAGTCACCATTCCAGTTTATCCCAAAGGGGTTCAGTGGAGGTAAAGATCAGGACTTTGTGTGGAACACTGGTGTTTTTTTCACTCTAATAATAATCCAGCATGTGATAATGGAGGTCAGGGGTCATTGTCACGCTGGAACAGTGTTGGAGTCTCTTAGTTCCAGTGAAAGAATAATGTAATACTACAACAAACATTCTAGACCAACTGTGGGGCTACCAGATTTGTAGCAACAGTCGAAGAGGAACCACATATGGTCAGGTGACCAAAAACTTTTCAATTCAGTTTTGTGGAAACTCAATGGTATACGCCATTCTGGTTTTTTGATGATATTTCTTATGTTGCTTTTTTCATTTATTTTCTTTTATCTGTTTCTACCGCTAATAACTGATTTCATATAAAAATTTTATCTATTCTTTAGATAAGTTGTTAACTCGCGCTCTCTCTCTCTCTCTCTCTCTCACGCTCTCTCTCTCTCTCTCTCTCTCTCTCTCTCTCTCTCTGTTATTTGTTATGTAAAATGGAACCCTAAAGCTACAGGCTTCATACCTTCTTTAGTGGCACAGACCCTACTCCATACCCTACTCCAGACAATCCAGACCTTACTCCACACTCTACTCCAGACAATCCAGACCTTACTCCATTCTCTACTCCAGACCATACTCCAGACCGTACTCCAGACTTTACTCTAGAACCTCCTCCAGATCCTAGTCTAGACCTTACTCCAATCCCTACTCCAAACTTTAACCAGACTCTACGTCAGATCCTACTCCAGACCTTACCACAGAGTCTACCTCAGACCCTACGTTAGACCCTCCTCCAGACCCTCATCCAGATTCTCCTCCAGAAACTACTCCAGAACCTCCTCCAAACTCTAACCAGACCCTACTCCAGACCTATCACAGAACCTACTTCAGACCCCTACGTCAGACCCTCCTTCAAACCCTCCTCCAAACCCTCCTTCAGAATCTCCTAGAGAACCTACTCCAAATGCTAACCAGACCCTACTCCAGACTCTACTCCAGACCCTACCACAGAACCTGCTTCAGACCTTACGTCAGACCCTCCTCCAGACCCTACTCCAGACTCTCCTCCAGACCCTGCTCTAGACTCTGTCTCTGCTTCTATTTTTGTTCTTAATCCATCTCTTGTTTTTGCTCCTACTAAAACATCACATGAGCTCATGAACAGTCCAGCTTCCAAGTCCCTGCAGTGGTATAGTCACTAAAGCCCACCGGATTGTTATAGTGGGTTTTCTTTTTAGCAAATTATGAATTTGTACTGTATTACGGCAAATTCAGTCTGAGTGTAATTAAGGAACTAAGTGCTTTCCGAATGCTGGATTAAATGATCGGTTGTAGAATGTCGCCTAATCGCATTACTAAAGTCGCAAGTTTACACATAGTAAGTTTTTCAGCTAAGCTGAAACTCCGACATGCTCGTCCGTTTAC
The DNA here is from genome assembly GCA_026260255.1 of Pseudolaguvia tuberculata. Classification (NCBI taxonomy): domain Eukaryota; kingdom Metazoa; phylum Chordata; class Actinopteri; order Siluriformes; family Sisoridae; genus Pseudolaguvia; species Pseudolaguvia tuberculata. The sequence continues at coordinate 530 of JAOTRA010001396.1, read as the reverse complement.
TCATGAATTAAACATGAGACTGTAGTGGGAAATGGAGTCATGCCAGAGCTACTCTACAGAGAGAGAAACTACAGAGAGGGAGAGAGGGAGAGACAGAGAGAGAGACCAGACAGACATCAGACTCTGCTCCAGTAACCAAAAGTGACAAGAGACGTCTCATATAGATTTATTTGCTCATATATTTATTTCCATTGTGTGTGAGAAAGAGAGGGAGGGAGGACGAGAGAGTGAGAAAGAGAAAGAAAGACAGAGAAAGAGGAAGTGGGAGAGAGGGAGAGAGAGAAAGAGAGAGTTAAAAAAGAGGGATAGGAAGAGAAAGAGGAGGGAGAAAAGAGAGAGAGAGAGAGAGAGAGAGAGCGTAAAAGAGAGAGAAAGGAAGAGAAAGGAAGAAATAGTGAGTAATAGAGAGGGAGAGAGGGTGGGTGAGTAGTCACAAACAAATAATTAAGAAAGAAAGGATGTGTGTGTGTGTGTGTGTGTGTGTGTGTGTGTGTGTGTGTGTGTGTGTGTGTGTGTGTGTGTGTGTGTGT
>JAOTRA010001386.1:0-10189 GCA_026260255.1 Pseudolaguvia tuberculata | reverse complement strand
ACATCATATGAGAGTAGACCCGGACAAGGTCAGGCTACTACTACTACTACTACTTGTTCTGATTGAACAAGGTGGGTTAACTTTTAGTTTTTAGTGGGTTGTTTAAGCAAGGACAGTTATTGACTAGTAGGTTAGTAGCTTAATATCAGTTTAATGTGGACATGTAGGTTATGTACAGTCAGTATTACCATTATTCCATTAAGGAAACAAAATGCAGATCTCCTAACAGTATCTTGGCATCCATGTCAGTGCCACTTAATCCTATGATTGCCTGCTATGCTGCTGGATACGCATCCTGGATACGCATCACCTGCCATGATGTGTCATTATTCCATTGGATTGATTACACATGTACTTCAGACCAAGGTCACACAGAGGTGATCCGTTATCATTTTTGATACAACAGTTCATTCATATGGGGAGCCATGATAACCTAGTTTAATACATACAGATGATAAATATATAAAAAATATATTGTTATATAAAAAATACATCTATGGGACGGCGCGGTGGCGTAGTGGATAGCACGGTCGCCTCACAACAAGAAGGTCCCGGGTTCGAATCTTTCTGTGCGGAGTTTGCATGTTCTCCCCGCGCTTGCGTGGGTTTTCTCCAGGTAGTCCGGTTTCCTCCCACAGTCCAAAAACATACAGATTAGGTGAATTGGTGATGCTAAGTTGTCCATATGAGTGAACGTGTGTGTGAATGATTGTTTGTCTATGTGTTGAGATAGACTGGCGACCTGTCCAGGGTGTACCACCGACTCTGGTCCGAATATAAATTGGTCCAATATCTTTCAATTTTTAATATATTATTTGGACATTTTTCCTTGTTTAAGATAAATGGAGATGAATAGGAATAATACGGAAGGGGTAGGACCCGGGTTGTAATAGAACCCAGAACCCATGTGGGTGTTAGCACCTTAACCCACCACGGCACCAGCGAATAGCCTTAATTTTAACTACAAAAATAGTCAAGAATCTATGTTGCTTCATCTCTGTAATCTCTTTGTTTCAGAGCGACTTCATCAGCTCAGCTGGATGTTAAGACAATCTCTGTTCAGTGAAGGAAAGAACAACCTGTTCTTTCTTTGACTGCAGATTAAAAGAATCAATATTCTTGACATTTTTTTATTAGTTCCTCAAGTTTCACATATTGTTGGGACTTTAATCTCACATGCAAGCAATTTCAAGGAAATCCATTTGACATTAAAAGAGTAACCTTAATTAGCACATTGTCATTTGATCTGATTTTGATTGTCATGTGTAAATAAACAAAGTGAAATAATTCATCTAGAATTTAGTTTAGTTATTTTGTTTATTCCTGCAAGTAAAATATCTATACCGTAACTACAGTTTGTGTCTCTTCTGTATTGTATTTGTTCTGCTAAAATGTACATATTAGCTAATTTAATGTATCCTATATCATTCACTCACTCATTCATCTTCCTACCCACTTATTCCCAAATCCGGGCCACGGTGGTCCGCTGTGCAATTTAGAATGATCAATCCACCTAATCTGTATGTTTTTGGACTGTGGGAGGAAACCCACGGGGAGAATATGCAAACTCCGCACAGAAAGATACCAGCACGGGATTCGAGTCCCGGACCTTCTTGTTGTGAGGCGACTGTGCTATCCACTACGCCACCGTAATTTATTAATGAATAGCTATCATTTAACCAAGCTAACAGAGTAATAAGAAGAGTTAGACTGTACATTTAATTACTTACCCAAATAAAATTATTGCATTTTACAATTGTAATTCCAGTATAATGGTTTCAAAAACATTTATAAAAATTCTTTGATCAATTTATATTTTTACAAAATGCACTTTGAGGAAAGCCAGTGTATTCATTCATTCATTCATTCATTCAATCATTCATTAACCTTCTCACCCACTTATTCCCTAAATCACGGTTACAGGGGTTTGCCGGTGCCTATCTCAGCACACATAGGGCGAGAGGCGGGGGTACATCCTATACAGGTTGCCAGTCCATTGCAAGGCCACACATAGACAAACAACCATTTTTGGACTGTAGGAGAAAACCGGAGTACCCAGAGGAAACCCATGCAAGTGTACAGGGATTACATTCAAACCCTGGCTTGAGAATTAGAACCCAGGACCTTCTTGCTGTGAAGCGACCTTGCTAACCACTACACCTTCTCGCCGCCTCCAGTGTATTTGAACTTTTTAATATCATTACACATTCAAAACATATTTTAATTGATACTATGTAAGATACATGACTTAGTGTACAATAGCATCGTGTATCTGTTATTTTTAATTAAATGGATTAATACTTATTTGAGAATATTAAGTAAAATTTGATATTTTCTGGGTCAAAAGACACACAAAGCTTTTATGTTCAGTCTTTTACCTCTGGAAGGTCAAAGCATCTTTTTATTTTCCGCTTGATTTACCACAGATTCCACTGTGTTGCTTTGGGAGGGGAAAATCCCACACATCCCATGTAGGCGTCTTTCTTCCTCTGATACTAGAGATGACAAACAAACAGTGTGTACAGCAATCTTTGGCAAGAGCGTTTAAAAGAGAAATGCAACAAATCTTGTAAGCTAGAAAAATCTTTTGATTCTATGAAAGTACATTTATATTTTTCAGAAGACACATGTAGGTGGACCTCATTTAACTAACTTTAAATTGTGCTAATGGCACATCTGGCAACAATTGTATAGAAGTACTGTATTGTTAAGTTTTTGTTTTTTTTGTAACAAACTTACACTGAAATTCAATCAAATAAATAGTTTGCTATGTAGTTGCATCTTATTAGTGACTTAAACAAAATAAAAACAAACCACAGCAGTGATTCAATTAAGATGTATGGAGAAAAAGGCCATCTGTAACTTTTGCCTAAAATGAGATTGAATACACATTCTAATAAAAATATTACTCTTCTAGAACTAACTGTTTGGAAATAAAAGGTAATCTGCAGTTCAATTACTTTTTAAAAGTGATGGAACTGATTACATCCGTTTGCTTTTTGAAATAAAATGTATGATGGGTTTGTACATAGTATTTAATCAAATCCATTTTGGCTATGTTTCTGTCACTGCGGTTTAACTGTTTAGCAACATATGAATTTGTTTATGATGTTTGCAGCCACAGAAAACCACAACGCTCTGACTTTTATTATGTCACTCTACACACACACTTTATTAATGTTCGAAACGAGCTACTCATTTCTAAATTCGAGCTATTAAGAGGTATTTTAAATTCTGTAGCTTAAAATGGGCTCATTCATTCATTCATTCATTCATTCATTCATTCATCTTCTTACCCGCTAATCCATAATTCTGGGTCACAGGGGTCTGCTTGTGCCTATCCCAGCGCACATAGGACACCCTGGACAGGTCGTCAGTCTATCGCATGGCAACACATAGACAAACAACCACTCACACACACACATTCACTCCTATGGACAATTTAGAATCATCAATCCACTTAATCTGCAGGTTTTTAGACTGTGGGAGGAAACCGGAGTACCCGGAGGAAACCCACTCAAGCGCGGGGAGAACATGCAAACTCTGCACAGACAGATCCCCAGCCCGGAAATCAAACCCCGAACCTCTTGTTGTGAGGCGACTGTGCTAACCACTACGCCACCGCGATGCCCCGGGGCTTATTCTAAAAAAACGGATGAAAAAAGATTGTTTATACTCCGTCTTTTCACATCTGCTGTTTGGGTCAAACAGGGTTTTAAACACTCGACGGGACTGTTAGCATGCTTAAGTCCTCCTAAAATCAGCACGAGTAAGTACATATGCACCCCACCTGCCTCTCCCAAGACAAGGTCAAAAGTTTAGCCATACCTAAATGTGTCGCCCACCTGGTATTTATAAACAGATCAGTTTGCTTCATTTCGCTGCTTTCCATCTTAATCGTCTTCTTTCAGTGGCTTTTTTTCTATACATACTTTATGTGAGGTGCTTAATTTAAGGATTCCTTAATGAGGATCTAAGGACAATTTCATTAATACAAAGAACCTGTAATGGGTTTTCTAAATGGTGATGGTTCTCTCTCTCTTATTCTTGTTTTTATATATATATATATATATAGGAAATCCAAAGGAAAAATCCCACATTTAACAGAGATTGGCTAAGCAATTGTTTAACATTCGAATTGCCCAAGATGTTTTTACAAATAGCAGAAAAAAAATCTGTATTAAAAATAATAGTTCTGATGGTATGTACATGATAAAACATACTTAAACCAAGTACATCACCGTAAAATGTTAATGCTGGTGTTGTAGTGTGTCTGGATAATTTAAAGCCTAGAAAATCATTTTCTATTATTTTATGTTGTTTAAATCAAGAAATAAAGCAACCTAAAAAACAAATAATTAACATCCATTAATTTTATATTTTTTTATTTATTGGATTTTTATGTATTGGAATTTATTGGTTAAAGTTACAGTTTGGCATTTGGCGGACGCTCTTATCCAGAGCGACAAGGGTCCACAGTGATTGCTTGGTGGAGGTGTTCTTTCTGGTATTAGTCCAACACCTTAACCACTAGGCTACCACTTACCATTTGGTTAAAGTAACCAATTCTTTTTTTTTCCTTTTAATAAATAGAGGTCAAATAAATAATTTTCTGGAACTGTACCTGGGCTGCAGTCCACCTGCGGATGGATAGATTTTTTAACCAAATTGAAAATGATAGAGAAATGTTTAGCACAGAGGCCTAAGTGGGAACATAACCGTAAAGGCAATGAACTACAAAGATCATGGTAAGATGGCAGGAGTAAAAGAAGAAAATACGAAGCCGAAAAATCATTGGGTTGATTTAATTCGAAAGAACCAAGTGTACCAGGCCACTTTCATATTGTCCAAATTTTCCTGTGTCATATTAAGAGAACTGCAGAATGAGAGAGAGAGAGAGAGAGAGAGAGAGAGAGAGAGAGAGAGAGAGGGAGGAGAGGTGATCTTTGGCACCTTTCCAGCTGTCAGTGAAAGCAGCGTTTGATGTAATACTCAAGGGCCTTTGATGGGAGACTCCACTGGGCAAAAAACAGTACCACTAGTCTACACTGAGCTCTGGATGTATCAAACCATTAGGATTGATCTCCATCCTGAGAACAGTTTGAAAGATTAAGCTTTTGGGAGCTAAGGAGACTCAAAGGAAATATAAATATTTTGGCTGACTGTGCATTTTTATTGTACGCTTATTTGATTTCAAAGTTGTGCAATATTTTAAAGCAGACTCAGCTCAACCTAGTAATATCTTAATACCTAGAAATACTAGCACTAGCAGATTGACATTACCTTGAAATCGACAGAGTAGGATGCAGATTTCTACTGACATCTCTGCACATCTGGCATGTAAGTTGTTGGGTTTTTTTTATCTCAGGCCAGAAGTTGTTTGAATAAAACATTGATTTGATCACAGACTGCTCGGTTCCTGTTCTGCTCAGTGTCTCTATTTAACCACTGCAAATGTTGACGGAGAGGGCCTCATTCTTGCCATTTTATTCCTGATACTATACTCAGGAGAAACAGTCGGTGGTGTAGGATCATCTAGTTTTACTGGCAAATGTTATTATATATTATGGATTATAAAAAGAATGTTGAATGTTACTTTTAATTATTTAAGAAATGAACCAGATCTGCAACATCTTAAACATATAAATGTTAATCTTAAACATGTTAACAAAAAGGGCTGCGCCGTAAGGGTAGTGAACAGCATGGTTGCCTCACAACAAGAAGTTCGATTCCCAGATCTTCTTGTGCGGATCAAGCTTGTTCTCGAGTTTGTGTGGGTTTCCTCAGGTTACTCCGGTTTCCTAAAACATGCAGATTAGGCGATTCTATATTGTCCTTAGGAGTGAATGTATGTGTTGCCCTGTGATCATCGACTGGACACCCGTCCAGGGTGTACCCATGCCTCTCACCCCGTGTGAGCTGGGATAGGCACCAGCAGACACCTGTAACCCCGATTTAGGGAATAAGCGGGTAAGAAGATGAATAAACGACTGAATGATGTTAATAATAGTACCGCCACCAGAGGTCATTGTACCGGAATACTGATTTGTTACCATAGTTACACTGATTATTCACATCTGTTTGTATTTAGGTTTTCATCACTTTCTGCTCTTATTCACTTTACTAACAGTTGCCTGCTCTCAATTCGTTTGGCCATAGAAATTTCATCTGTTTTGCCTATCATAGTGCTTTATTGGGTGTCTTTATATACTTATATATTTTTATAAAGGGTTTGTGCTTATCATTAGTTGTTGTTTTTTTTTGTTAACTTTAGTTTGCACTTATATAAGCTTTTACAAAATTTCTTTTTCATTTGGCTTCGAATGTGTGGCTCCATCAACACAATCTTGATTAGGTTACTTTAGATTTGTTTATCACACGTCTTTAATGACTTTAAACCGTCTGCATAGATCTAGAAAAATATGCCATCTGTTTATTCCATTTAGAAAAATCTTGATCTCCATAATTTTATTATCAAATGTCATTGCAGCAGTTGATTCTAGTTAAGCATTCTGTATTAAAAAAAATCCTACTGGGGTTCAGAGAACTTGTTTGCAGTGCCCAATAGAATAATGATGTTTATAGTTTCTTTATTAATATACTGTGATTACATTGGTTTAGTGTGCCAACACTGATGCTAATTATCATAAGCTCTGCTTCTTTTCTGGCCCCTGTTGTTTCATGCTTTTTAATTAACATGTCTTTACGATCCACTTAATAGCCGTGGGTCCACAGCTCTGCTGGCAAACCTGCTCGCTCAACGTTTACAGCCAGTTCACCTTTCTGTCTGATCTGTTGATGAATTTAGTGTTTTAATAAACGGAACATTTATAAGCCTATCCTAGTTAAAGTAATAGATATGCAAGTTTGAAGAGTTTTGTAATATCACACATTTTTCATGAAGTAGTCAGCAGGCCACATTTGACTACATTTGGTATATTATTTTTTTAATAATAGTAGCCCAAACCAATAAAAGAGGCACCTATTTCAATTATAGAATAAATCATTCGTTCATTCGTCTTCTAACCCATTTATTCCCTAAATCAGGGTCACAGGTGTCGCGAAAGGCAGGGATACACCCTGGACAGGTGGCCAGTCCATCACAGTGTCACACATAAACAAACAACCATACACTCTCACACCCACAATTTAGAATCACCAATCAACCGAATGTACATGTTTTTGGACTTTGGCAGGAAACTAGAGTATCCGGAGGAAACCCACAAAAGTGTGGAGAGAACATTTAAACTCTGCACAGAAAATAAGTTAGGCAAGAGGTGCATATCAGCAATGAAAGCAGATGGGCAGTAGTTTTATCTACCTGTGATTAAATCTAGGTCAATTTCCTAAACTAAGATTTTGTCTATATTATTATTATTATTATTATTATTATTATTATTATTAAATCCGTGATTATGGCTTCATGTATGTGAATATTTTGTATGAGTTTGCTATTCTAAAAGTCGACTAAAAATATAATAAAATGTAACAAAGTGTCAATGTCAGTGGTAGGATGAAAAGTGATATAACTTTATAAGCCTGAGATCAGATAGCATCCATCACCCCTGCAGAAAGGATTATTTTGATGTGGTAAAGCTTATGCTTTACATCATAACTCTAACACATGGCTGTTTTTATTACCATAGCTCCAAACAATATTTTACAGAAATAATAAATAATCTGTTTGGCTGTTCTGCTTCCTTGATAATCACTCATAAGTACATATCATTTACCAATTAAACAAGCATATATTAAAACAATTACAGTTCTCTGCAGTCAAACATTATCTGTAATGACATGCTATAATCACATGCTAAGACATGAAATGTCCAACATGCCATTTATATATCAAAGAATTTCTTTAACATTCCTTCTACATCAATGGGTCACTTTATGCTGAATCAACGGGAAAACTGTTTTCTTGATTTATTTACGAATAGGCTTGTTTGTCCTTGTACCGTTCATTTTCAGCAAAGGTTCAAAAGAGTCGTACCCCCCATTTCTCAGCCTTTCTAACGCTTCCTTCCACTTGCTGTAAGAGAAATTCATGGATGCACTCCAAAGCTCTGCTACAGCAGAGCCCCCTATTGGTTCGGAGCATCTCGTTTACACATCATTACACTTCCACCAGGTTGAAGTAAAGATAAAAAAAGAAAAGAAAAGAAAAGAAAAGAAAAGAAAAGAAAAGAAAAGAAAAAACAGTCACAAGTTGAGCTTCTCCAACAACGTCCCCCACCCCCACCCTAGTGCAGTACAATAAACCAAGTGTTAATTCTAAAACTCACGATGAAATCATATGAAACTTTTATCCCTAGCCATAATCTTTCACATACTATCGGTGGATAGATAATAATGTCATTTTGGTGTATTGTGCATGTAAATGTACTCACATGCTATTTGCTGTACTACATCGTTCGGGTTATTTGCTCTGGTATTAGTAAATGATTGCCAAATAATTCTTATGAACTGTTCATTTCACCTCTACATGTATTTTCATGGAAATGTAATCAAGATCTTATCTTAAACAGCAGTATAATTATTTCTTGTCTTTTACAATTCCCGTGTTGCTGGGTGAATGGGGTTATTCAGTTGTTAAATCAAGTCTGTGGTGATTAATCATGACTGCACTACATGGCTAAGTGCTCAGTGTGAATACAGGTCAGCAGTGCAAAAGGGCTAGCATTGCTGATGTATTTAACGCAGACCAGTGCACGTGACCTGTATTGTATGCATCATCAAGAATTTGGCATGGTCTTTGCAAAAACACTGACTCTCTTAACACCCTGCTTGCATGGTCAATCAAGCATAGTGCTGCATTAAAGAGAGCCCTATGGAATAGACTGCATTCTTAGATGTTGGCATGGTAGCCTCGTTGCTGTCTCATTTCCTACAATCACTCTGATGTCTCTAATCAATATTATGTGTTTTTTATTACAAAAATATATTTTATAAGGAATTGTGTAATCATTAAACATACACCTGTTTTAATATCTCATGCTTTTTTTATGGAAGTATTCACTCATAAACTTTTACAAGCATTTCAGAGAGAGGAAAAGAGAAAGGTGTTGGTGGGTGTTTGCACCAGGGGAATGGAGAAATGGTTTACATTTATAAAGACCTCAGTTTGCTAGCAAAGTATACAAGCAAATATGATATATGATGTATGCTGCATGAGTTTTTATATAGAGGGAAATAATATACTGAGGAACCAGCTGGGTCATTTTTTTTCTCAGCACAGAACAAACAAGACAAATTGAATCCACAAATTCCAAAAATGCATAAAATGTCCGAGTTTCAGCTGTGTCAACAACCTCCTGGCACTTTTTCACTCTCTGTGTTGCAAATTTCTAATGTTACATGTATGTGCAGCTGGACACAAATGAGTATCAACCATAGATCTTATAAATCCAAATGGCAGTGAAATCTTTATGTCAGTTATTTGAAGAAGTCCACAGGTCGTATCATCATAGCGGTTTCAGTTATTATTGAGTTTGGCCCTTTCCAGTAGTACCACTTGACCCCATTGTAGCGCATCACACTGGAGATTCCGGTGTGGTAAATACCATTCAAGTTAGATGGTCCACAAGCTTCAAACCACCATCCTGCAATAACAAAATATTCCTATTAGAAGCTGTACAAACCAAAGTGTCCTCATAGCAGAAATAAAACTGAACATTAGGTATTAGTTTATAATCTCTGAATTGATTCATTTATTCATCTTCCAACCCGCTTATTCTCTAATTCATGTCCACTGGAGCCAAACCCACAGCACACTGGGGCGAAAGGCAAGGGACTACCCTGGACAGGTCCAACGCAGGTCATCTCTTAGTTGGGGGAACTTTTTATTGAAAAAATAGATCATTTAGGGGCGCACAATGGCTTAGTAGTTAGCACTTTTGCCTCACGGTAAGAAGGCCCAGCTTCGACTACCTAGCAGGGGTCTTTCTGTGTGGTGTGTGCATGTTCTCCCCATGCTTGTGTGCTTTATTTTAGCTACTTATTTTCCTCCCACAGTCCCAAAACATGTAAGTTAAGTTGAATGGGTGAGTCTAAATTGCCTTTAGGATTGAGTGTGACTGGCCATGCGATAGACTGACGACTTGCACAGGATGTGGATGGATAGATAGATAGATAGATAGATAGATAGATAGATAGATAGATAGATAGATAGATAGATAGATAGATAGAT
>JAOTRA010001375.1:0-10189 GCA_026260255.1 Pseudolaguvia tuberculata | reverse complement strand
GCCCTATGTGTGCTGGGATAGGCGCAGCAGACCCCCGTAACCCCGGATTCGGGAATAAGCGGGTAAGAAGATGAATGTATGAATGAATGATCATACATATTGGGTAGTGCGGGGATCACATGCAAACTCTGCACTGAAAGACCCCTTGAACAGGAATCGAACCTGGAACCTTTTGGCTGTGAGGTAACTGTGCTAACCACTATGCCACCATACCGCCCTCTTTTCTTATCTTTTTTTAGTACAAACAATAACCATTATCACCTGTTATGGAAAGCTTTTTATGCCCTGCATGCAGGAAAAGGAGGCAAAAGTCACTCTTAGAATTGTATCATGACTTTGGTTGCACTGGTTCTTCTTTGAAGACTTGGTGTTCCAGAGCTCCAGAGAACATCAGTTAATTGTATGGATGGGACCATACCATCTGTGAATAAAAGTTGCAGAAGACATCGGATAATGACTCAGCCAAATGAGAAGCCGCTCGGCATTAACGGCAGCTGTTAGAGAGCAAACAGACATGCAGCAGTGGAAAACAAAAGGAGAAAAGGAGTTCACGGAGTACAGCAGCCAACATGTGGTTTCACCGCTGGCATCCACCATCACGGGCAGACACCACAAACAAACCCTGCTGACCATTATGTGTATATGTTGCTTGGTGCTATAGTGCAGCACACAGCATAGGCAGAGTGAAGAAGGAGGTTTGTTGGACGGATCGGCCATAATTACAGATGATCTGTTTTTAGTGCATAATGTATTCTCCAGGGTTTAGGATTCTGTCTTTATGGAATGTCCCACAATTTGAGTTGAGCACAAGGCTAGCAGTTTTTTTGCCATAGAGTCTATAGAACATACCAAAGAATTTAGCGGTCTCTCCGTTCCGGAATGTACAAACACTTGATTTGATTGTACAATTCTCTCTCTCTCATTCTCTAGTCTACTTCAGCTAATGCTATTTAATCACCAATGGCGTGTTTTGACTAGGGTTCCCCAACGTTCTTTCAGCAAACGACACATGTTGTTAATAGAGGAAAAAGTGACTTATTTTGCATTTTAATAATTGATTAGTTGATTATTTTGCTATGCAGACAAATAAGCATTAAACTATATTACCAACAGTTTGTGGTCACCTGACCATCCTCTCCCAAATTTTGCTACAAATATAGAAGAAATTATTCAGTGGAACGCCAACAGACTCCAATACTGTTCCAGCATGACAAAACATGTTCCAATGACCCTGAGCATAAAACCCCTGCATGCTGGGTTATTATTAAAGTTAAAAAAACTTGGGATGAACTGGAATGACGACTCCACCCCATACATTAGCGTCTGATGTCACTAATACTGTCGGATCCTAATTGGAGTGGAAAGTGTTATTAGAAGTGCGTAGCTTCATCCAACAGCAAAATAGGAATAAATCTGGAAGACGATTAATTAAAAATTAAAAAGATTATATATTATAGGCCTTACTCAGGGGTACATAGTGGTGGCTTGGTGGTGCTGGGAATCGAACCCGGGTTTTTCTGGTATTAGTCTAACACTTAACCACCAAGCCACCACTTTTATTATGTAGTAGTTCCTGCTCATTGCCATGGAATGTTATAATGAATGTACCACTCTATTGATTGGGAATGAAATAATAAATATATTATTCCAATTGATGCATCCGTTTTTTTACAAGTTGATCCTATTTAAGTAAAACATTTAATTGCTTAATATATTAAATCAAATATTAAATCTGTTAATCCCATTCATTTTCAGGAAACGCTCATTTAAAAAAAAATGTTATGGTTATCTCCTTAATGCTAAATGACTTTTTTTTTTGTAAGACTTCCTACAGTCTGGCCCAAAACAATGTTTAAGACCAGTGTATTTTTGTTACCCCCAAAGTTTTTTAACAGCTTGCCAGCGTCTGCGGTCTGACCCAAAACCACACAGCAGTGTAAATAATACAGTATAGCATAGATTCAACCTCGAAATAGAAACGTTTATATTGGTTTTGATATCTGAATTTATGACACCCCTCCACATACACACATGATTGGACATATATAACGCTAAGTCTTATATATGTTGTAAACATTTTAATGAATGGTGTGTTTGTGGACATTCAGAGTTCAGATTTTAACTTGGGTTCGTCAGAATCCTTTTCCTTCTGAGAAAAACAAATCATGATTATTAGTGCAATTTCTTGTCCAAAAATTGTAAAATTTCTTTTTAATAGAATTTAGAACACTTAAGCATAAATACAGAAAAGATTTGTCAACTGCAATATTAGCTACCAATAATTACGCTGAGAAATGATTACGCTGTTATAACCATTAGTACTGCGTAATTACTTTTATTAGCATGTAATTGTGAAACAACAAGGCTACTTTGGTATGTGTTTGCTTGCAGGACCCCCCAACATATCAAAATGGCCGCTTTACCTGAAGCTCTCCACTGAGAAAGGAGTCACAAAAGTTTTGCACATGCTCAGCAGAGATCTCGCCTGGTGCCATAAGCCATGTTCTGTCAATGTCAGCATCATAAAGACCGACACGGGGAAGATCACCTGATTTAAGGTTGAAGTAGCCCAGTGCACGAGCGTTGGCCTGATCTTTCCCGTTTATCAGCACAAACAGCATCTATGCAAATGCAAACCAGACGTGCTTGTATAAAAAGAAACATCTGTTTGCCAAACATAAGAAATGGAAAACTACTTACATCAAAACAAGGATTAATACAGAGGATTTTAACAATTGATTCCTACATCTATTCATTCACACTTAGCTGCTATATCGTAGATTCCATATTATTTGAAAACAAAACAGAGTTGATATAAAACAACTGGTTAATAATATTAATTCAAAAGGTTTTTGCATGTTCTCCCTGCATTTGCATGGGTTTCTTCCTGGTATCCGGTTTCTTCCCAGAGTTCAAAAACATGTACATCAGCTTGTAACCTCAAAACCAGTATTTTGAACATCTTCATGATGTGGATACAGCTTACCTTTCCGGCATAGCGAGGGGCCAAAGTCCCAACTTGCTCCTTCAGCTCACTGTAATTATCACTCCCCCTATTGGCAAAGAGCACAAGGTGCACCTTGACTTTAGACTGAAAGAGACCTACAGCAGACTAGGAGAGAGAGAAAGAAAACGTGTAAATAAAAAGGTTTACAATAATATTTGGTGGCATGTCATGCTGCCGATATGACTAATTATTACCAATAATAATTATGTACTATTTGGGTTATGTACTACACACCCTGCTTAACTGCTCTTTCCATTCTATACATCCTGCATCTTGTTTACAACTGGGGTTTTTTTGGTCAAGTTATTATAAACCTTAATTTCATGTGTTCTGGTGATGATGGGGTTAATAACACGCCGCTTAGGTTATATGTGGCTGGCTTTGTCTACACATTATGCCGCAAGCAATCAAATTCTACATTGTACATCTGTACATATTTATATTCAGTTATTCATCTTCTTATCCGCTTAATCCCTAAATCAGGGTCACAGGGGTCTGCTAGTGCATAATGTTTTTTTGTCTATGTGTTGCCCTATTTCAATGCACAAGGTGTACCACCCCTCTCGCTGTATGTGCACTGGAATAGGGTAACACAGACATTCACACACACATTCACTCCTAATGGACAATTTAGAACCACCAATCAACCTAATCTGCATGTTTTTGGACTGTGGGAGGAAACCGGAGTACATAAAGGAAACCCACACAAGCGCAGGGAGAATATGCAAAATCCGCACAGAAAGATCGAACCCGGGACCTTCTTGTTGTGAGGCGACTGTGCTATCTACTATGCTACCGCGCCGGCCTACATATTTATATACACAGCAAAATGATTAACTCTACTGTAAGTATAACTATTATTATTGCAATAAATTTCTGTAAGCTTCTGAGCAATTACTAATAATTATATCAGGCATAAGCAAACTAAGTACTTAAACTAAGCCGCTTAGAACCCCCTTGGTCGAAAAGGGGGCCCATGAGAGTACATAAAAGGGCAGATTTATTTTATACTATGCTAACAGGGTGCAGAATGTAAAAAAGAATTAACACATAATATAAGTAACACAACAAAGGGGCTGAAGGATGAATATGTGAATAATCAAGGATTGACATTTGTTCAGTGACTGCACTCTCAAGACTTGGGCCGGCTCTGTGTGTAGAAAATGTATTCATGTTGTCATACCACTTGATTGTATTCTGTAAAATAGCGGACGTTGTTGATGGTGAAGAAACGAACAACTTTGTCCTTTTCTAAATTTTGTACTTTTGATGGTTCCAGGTTCTCCTGATGCAAATCTGCCTATGGACACAGACAAAAAAAAGTTTATCCTTCATTCCAAGTAGCCTGCACTAATTGAGGAGACACACACACACATTATATATATATATTTATTTATTTATATATAGTACAGTATAATCAGAGGTTTGAAAACTGTATGTTTACCTTTCTGAAGATGGAGATAGTGTCTGAATTGATGCCGTATTTTGCCCACACCTCCTTTTCACTGCACAGTACAGCTGGAAGAATCTTCACCTCTTTAACAGCCTCCATAAACTCATTATAACCAAGAACTCCATCCGACTGAAATATACACACACTAATATGTCATACAATGTAGAAAATTAAGTTTAACAAATCATCTAATTAAGCTTCAGAAAGACAAAGTGCTCATTGGACTGTACTAAATGTCTAGAGAAACCTAAATAGTGTAAATGTCAATGCAAACTATAAAGATTTCAGAAGACAATTTTAAAACTTATTGTGTTGTTGTAGGATAAAAATGTATCAAAAATTACAGAAAAATGTATTGTCACTTTAGTGCATATGAATAAATAATCAGAATTTTGTAAAAAACAAAAAAGGTTACTTTTATTACTTTCATTCATTCATTCATTCATTCATTCATTCATTCATTCATCTACTCCTATGGAAGAGCAGGGAAAACATGCCAACTCCAAAAAAGACCCCTTGTCTGGAAATCCAATCCGGAATCCGTTAATAGATTTTTCATTCGTTGTGGAAAATTTTGTATATATCACAAACAAAATCTCTGCACAGTTACTATAATTTTATTCTAATATTAAATAGAGCTCATTACAGTTTTAATGCATATATATTTATTTAATCTAAATTAATAATACATTAAGCTCATTAAGTCAGAATTGGGTATATACTATAACATTATAGCAAGTTTTACTAGCAAGAACTAATACATTTAAACCTTTAAAGTTGACTGTAATACACACTGTCCGGTGTGGGACCTGGCTTTTAAAAGATGACTCAACCAAGTTTTAGAAATGAAATTGTTCTTATAATCTATTTACATTTATAGAATTTTGGCAGAGCCAGCAGATAGTCATGATTCCAAAAGGAAATGTTGCTGTACATGTCTCCACTTTTGATATTACTGCCATGTGCTTGACCTTTGTCTGTTGGTATTTTTGGGTAATACATGTTCAGAGAAACGAGTTAATGAGGTAAACACATTCACAAAAGAACAGCCAAACCCTTGAAGGATTTATGCACTGAGACTGAAGTTTGAACATTTTCCTCAAATTAGAGACCAAAAGCAGCCAAT
Organism: Pseudolaguvia tuberculata; assembly: GCA_026260255.1. Lineage (NCBI taxonomy): Eukaryota > Metazoa > Chordata > Actinopteri > Siluriformes > Sisoridae > Pseudolaguvia > Pseudolaguvia tuberculata. The sequence continues at coordinate 4,603 of JAOTRA010001375.1, read as the reverse complement.
CCCACAGCTAGTCTCCGATTCACTCTTATTTCCGTCATTATTTCCTCCTCAGTCTGGCGACTTGGGCCAAAATTTCTGGCTTCCAGGATTCCTAAACATAGGCATTTCCTGTGGCCAAGATTTCACTTAAGAGCACACATAGAGGTTATTACTCTGAGAACAAAGCTCTCCCACAAAAATGTTATTTTCTCTTTAGTAGTCTGGATTCCGACTGGTCACCTTTGCCCATTTTTTTAGCCCTCTCATACACAATACGTAATGCAAGTACTCTAGACAGACACACCCATACACACAGTACCTGACCTCAAAGAACCCGATGATGACAACTTCAGCCGAGTCGATGAAGGTTTCTGCTGCGGAGACATCTGCTAGATTGGTAACGGCGATTTCTGCAGGGGACACATGAGCGGTCAGCGATATTAAGGATTTCTATAACAGATATAAATATATATAACTATATATAACTATATATATATATATATATATTTTTTTTTTTTTAATTTATATATGTACATATATACTTGTCTTGTCTGCATGTTCATTTGATAAAGGTGATGCAGAGGTGGCTTTGGATGGTGGAAAAATTTCAGTTCTACCAGGCTACAGTTAACATTTTTAAAAACATTTCCCACTACAACTTAAAACGGAGTACCTGATTAAGTTTTGGTAGACATCCTCATGAAGTGTGACTTACATTTTTTGTTTTTGTTTTATACCACTAAGCATTTAGGACTAGCAACCTGTCCAGGGTGTACCCCTGCCTTTCCCCCTATATGCACTGGAATAGGCTCCAGTATACACCCATGATGCAGAATTAGGGAATAAGCTGGTTAGAAGATGAATGAATGAACAAAACAATTGGGGGCTAATGGCCTTGCTCAGGGGCCCAACATAGACTACTTGATTGTGTTGGGAATTAACCCTCCAATGATTCCCCCAATTAGCTCCAATTAACACCTTTGCCACTGTAGCTAACACTTCCGCTTAAGTTGGAGGTTTGGTGAGGGGTGGGTCACAAGATCATAAATCCAATCACTATTTAGCTGATTGATCGACGCAGCTTTGAATGGTGGAATCTGCTAAATGCTGTAAAATGTAAATATAATCATTTACTTTTTTATTTTATATGTAAGTGATTCGATTCATAAATCGATTTAACCACAAATACATCAATGGAACATTTTATAATAATGAATTTTTTGTAGAATTCAGGAATACCTGAAAAACCCAAAATAACCAGATTACAATATTTCATTAATTCATTCATCTGCTTACCTGCTTATTCCCTGATACCGCTGTAGCCCATCCTAGCGCACATAGGGTGAGAGGCGGGGGTACACCCTGGACAGTTTGACAGTCCATCACAGGGCCACACATAGACGAACAACCACTCACACACATTCACTCCTATGGGCAATTTTTGACTCACCAATCAAACTAATGTATATGTTTTTGGAGGTGGGAAGAATCCTAATTACCCAGAGGACACCCACGCAAGCACAATCTTCTTGTTGTGAGACGACCTTGCTAACAACTATGCCACCATGCAGCCATTTTAGATTCAAAAGATGGATTAAGTGCACACACTGACTGACAATTCTATAATTGTAGAGCACCATTCCATAAAATAACACAAGGTAGATCTTATTAAACATTCTAAACAACCCACTGAATGTTAAACTCAATCCCCAATCGGACAACCATGAAATCTGACCTTTATCTTCTGCTCTGCTGCAGGTGACCAGTAAGGAAACCACAAGTAGGAGTAACATTTTGTCAGGTCAGTAGCACAAGTCAAAGAAAGACTATAATAACTTGTTCCTTTATTTGGTGCCTCTCCAGTGTGGATCATGTGACCTGGTTGAACAGCAATGATTGGTTTAATCTGTGAGAAGCATGCAGGTGTTGTTGATAACGGTAAGGTCAGAATGTGATGGATTACGTGTCACAGTGCTAGTAAGGAAAGTTTAAAAAAGAAAAACAAAATTACATAAACTAACGTTATCATAGGACATAATTGTCAACATTACTAGAAATATAATCAAAAGAATGATAGTCATCAGCGACGTAGTGGTTAGCATGGCCGCCTCACAACAAGTTGGTTCAGTTCCCGTGTGAGGGATTTTTCTGTGCAGAGTTTGCATGCACTTGCATGGGTATACACAGGGTACTCTGGTTTCCTTCCACATGCTGACGATGGGCAGGAGGAAAAGAGGAAGACCAAGGAGGAGGTTTATGGATATGGTGCATGTAGTTGGGGTGAAAGACGCAGATGTAAAGGACAGGATAGTGTGGAGAAGTGTGGTCCACTGTGGCGAGCAACCGAAAGGAGAAAATGACTCCTCCCCCGAGGGTTTCCTCCCCTGGTCCAAAAACATGTATATTAGGTTGATTGGTGATTCTAAATTGCCCACAGAAGTGAGTGGGAGTGTGTGTGATTATTTGTCTATGTGTACTCCTGCCTCTTGCCATATGTGCGCTGAGATAGGCTCCAGCAGTACCCAGTGACCCCGAATTAGGGATTAATTTTTGTATGGTTTTCTGCATTCAGGGTTTTACTTGGGTTAAACAATAATACAACATTTTAGCACGATTTGACAGTATTTTTCACTGTACAGATCTGATTTTAGGGCTGTAGAGAATATGAGCACTCACTTGATGAATGATTGTCTGCATGGCGCACCCTTGTGGAACTCTGACAGCACTGCAGAATGAATTTTACCAGCTTTAAGTGATTGGACAAACGTTTTTTTGGACTATATGTTTTTGTGTGGTTTTCTGAAACTTTTCCAACATTACTCTCAGCATCCATTTACATTTATCTGACTGAGCAATTTGGGGTTGGTGGTTTTGCTCAGGGGCCGAGCAGTGACAGTGTGGTGGGTTAGGAAAATGAACCTTGACCTTAACCACTGAGCTACCGCTACAGTGCCATCTATCTATCTATATATCACAACATAAACAAAATTAATTTGATTTAACTGTAAATATAACTGACGAACATCTAAAAGAAATTACTAAAAGAGATTCTCTCACTCTACAACCCATATATTGTTTTTACAGAACATTCTACACTTAATCTTCGATTAACTGTATCATACTACTGTATATACACCCTATTTATAGATGCCATTTGTTACATACTGCATCTTCTGTTCATTAGTCACTCTATATTATAACTAAGAAACATAATAATACAGATTAAAGTATATTACAGTAACAGAATGGGGACATGATAACCTAAAGAAGGTAGTCTAGCGTTTAAGGTGTTGGACTACCAACTTGAAGCCATGGGCTCATTTCCAATCACCACCAAGCCACCCCTTCTGGGCCCCTGAGCAGGGCCCTTAACCTAAAATTGCTCAGTTCTATAACAGAACAATACAGAGCAACAGATTAGAGCTATAAAATGTATATGAGATATATACATAAATATACAGATTAGATGACAATGGAATGGTGACACAGTGGCATAGTGATTAGTACGGTCGCTTTACAGCAAGAAAGTCCCAAGCAACGGGTTTTTCTGTGCAGAGTTTGCATATTCTTCCTGCGCTTGCATAGGTTTTCACAGAGTACTCCGGTTTCTTCACACAGACCAAAAACATGTTTATTAGGTTGATTCTAAATTACCCAAAGGAGTGTGTGTGTGTGTGTGTGTGTGTGTCGGAAGGCTTATGTATCTATAGGTGGCCCTGTGGTTGATTGGCGACCTGTCCATGTTTTAACCCTGCCTTTCACATTATTGATAGGCTCCAACAAACCTAACTAAGAATAAGCGAGTTAGAAGATGGATGAATGAGGATGATGCCTCTCGAATTGGTTCCTTTCAAGGTTTGAAAGTCAATTACACCAACAAAGACATAATTTCAACATCATGCATAGAAATCAAACTTCCGGCTATTTTTTTTGTTGTCATTTTTTACAGCGTTTCTTACCGCAGCATCAGAGCAAAAGTTGATCTAAACTGAGCACAGTATTACTTGACAGGTTTAGAAGCAGAAACAGATTTCTGTATGTATCACCCCTACAGGTCACCTCTACACTGAATCTCATCATTATAACAGCTTGAAATTTGGTGTTACACTCAGTACCTTCATTTAGAAGCGATGATTTGCTTCCCAGATGTCCTGGTTTTCGGGTCACGATAATTTTCACACATTAGCGGCTGCTGTGTGGAAGCTCTAATTCTGTCCTATCTTTTCCCAGCTCAAACATGGCTGCCTCAATCTAAAATAAAAGTATGAAACAACTGCTGGGAAAACAGGCTATGACTTTATTGTTGATATTCCTACACAATATAACTACTAGTGACAGTTTTTCTGGGCAACTTTTCTTGTTAGTGCAAAATGATTTCTTTTTGGTAAAAAGCTAATTTTGACTCTGTGGATTTAGGGTGGCGGCGCGGTGGCATAGTGGATAGCACAGTCGCCTCACAAGAAGGTCCCGGGTTCGAATCCCGGGCCGGGATCTTTCTGTGTGGAGTTTGCATGTTCTCATGTTTGCATGTTCTCCCCGTGCTTGCATGGCTTTCCTCTGGGTGCTCCGGTTTCCTCCCACAGTCCAAAAACATGCAGATTAGGTGGATTGGTGATTGTAAATT
>JAOTRA010001365.1:0-10190 GCA_026260255.1 Pseudolaguvia tuberculata | reverse complement strand
TGGTTGTTTGTCTATGTGTTGCCCTGTGATGGACTGGCGACCCGTCCAGGGTGTACCCCTGCCTCTCGCCCTATGTGCGCTGGGATAGGCACCAGCAGACCCATGACCCTGAATTAGGGAATAAGCGTTTAAGAAGATGAGTGAGTGAACGAGTTACCCTGCTAATGTTTTTTTTTTAACAATATCCCAAAGTTTACTAGTTACATAGATAAAGTCATCATAAGTTAACATAGGTAAACATGCTACCACTACCAATCCTATTCGATAACCATTTTGTACAGATTTGTTGATGTTTTCTATGACTGTCATTTGTGTGTACTTGTTTCAGTACTGAATGTTTTGGTGAATTAAATTGATATATTTTATAATAGGTGTTAAGGTTTTGTTTCAAAGTGAACTATTTATAAATTAAATACCTTCTATAATACCTAGTGCTTTTAAATCAATACTTCAACAATAATTCAATTCCTCCATACAAACGTAGACAATTCGGAATTAATTCACAAATGTTTATTGATAATATGATGTTGAAGCCAAAGGCAGAAATCTATTATGGGATGTGGATGGTACAATGACGGGCAATTCATTTGGAGAAATATATTTCCTGTATTGAGGATGAATACTAACAATAGTATTGAGGGTGGAATAAATTCATTCACTCATCTTCTTTCCCGCTTATTACCGAATTCGGGGTCACGGGGGTCTGCTGCGCCTATCCCAGCACACATAGGGTGAGAAGCAGGGGTACACCCTGGACGGGTCGCCAGTCCATCTCAGGGCAACACACATAGACAAACAACCATTCACACACACATTCACTCATATGGACAATTTACAATCACCCGTCCACCTCATCTACATGTTTTTGGACTGTGGGAGGAAACCGGATCACCCAAAGGAAACCCACGTAAGCGCGGGGAGAACATGCAAACTCCGCACAGAAGGATCCCGGGCCGGGATTCGAACCCGGGACCTTGTTGTGAGGAAACTGTGCTATCCACTATGCCACCGCACCTTGAATTTAGGTTGTAAATGTAGGTCTGAGGGCGACGTAGTGGTTAGGATGGTCACCTCACAACAAGAAGGTCCCTGGTTCGATTCACGGGCTTTTACAGTGTTTGCATGTTCTCTCCACACTTGTGTGGGTTTCTTCCGGTCACTCCAGTTTCCTCCCACAGTCCAAAAACATGCGGATTAGGTCGATTGGTGATTCTAAATTGTCCATAGGAGTGAATGTATGTCGCCCTCCAATGGACTGGCGGCCCATCCAGGGGGTACCCCTGCCTCTCGCCTTATGTGAGCAGGAATAGGCACCAGCAGACCCCCGTGACCATGAATTAGGGAATAAGCGGGTAAGAAGATGAATGAATGAATGTATGTAGGTCCGATTCTGGCCGTGCTTAGGCAGCAGAGAATGACTTGCTGGTGGATGCCACTGGATGGCAGTAGAGGAAAAGCAGACTCGTGCAAAACATTTAGGCTTCATCCGAAATTGCAAAGTATATACTGTATACTATGTAAATAATATGAGATATGTAATTATAAACTAACATCCTGTTTACATGTGCTATATTAAAATTCCTAGATAAATCAGACTTTGACCTAATTCAGGGTCACAGGGTCTGCTGGTGCCCATCCCAGCGCACATAGAGCGAGAGGTAGGGGTACAATTTTATAATTAAGCAAAATTGACAACACTACACAAAAATAAATGCAGAATATTTATTTTATACAAGAGTCCATGGAACAAACACGGCCAGTACAAGGCAGATTTTCAGGGATTATGTTAAACTAGTATAAGCATTCACAGTGACTGCTGGTTGATGATGATAATAATGAAACCAGCTCAGATGATCATCTGTGCACACATAGGCACCCTGGTGGAGAAAAGAGTCTCATCCAATTGTTCTTTTAAAAAATTCCTGATTAGTTTAGGACTAATGACTCATATTCATTGTCTAATGACATGGACAATACTATAACACACACACACACACCTTATGAAGTGAAGATAGTATTGGAGTAAAATCCATGAAATACACAAGAAGTTTCAGTTTAATTATTAAAGCATAATAATTACCAAAACAGCACTTATTTCCCTGATGTACCTGGTTGTTGCCCTGTTAACAGCTGGTTTTATATGATGATGGTAATAGTGGTTGTACAGGGAACAACCGGGAAATGGGGTTGCAGGTTATCTGACAATAAATACACAACACCAACATATAAATATACAAAATGAATGAAAGTATATTCAAAGGGGAAAAGTATTTTAATTTCAGTATGGTGATCAAGGCTCAGTATCAAGTGCAAATGAAATGAAAGAGACACACTGTAGAAAAACCTGAGAAACAGTCATAGAGCTCAAAAATGACAACTGTCCAAGTCCATGAAATGTTTTGAATCTGACCACTGGAGTGAAGTGAAATCTTCATCTATATTCAATTAGATATGCCAAAAATACAGTACTTAATTTAAAATGTTATTCTTTGTGGTTTTGTATTTGTCTAAAAACAAGCAATTGAGAAAAAATGCTTCAGATCATATTGTGGAAAAAACCCCCAGAAATACATACATTCAGGAAATTCTAAGAAAATATAACAATTAAATTTTACAATAACAAACATTTATAGGATTAGAAAAACGTGAACATAAACATGTCTGTCCTGAATAGTGTGTGTCTGAAAAAAAAAAAAAATTGTCCCCTCTGTCCACTAGATGGCAGCAGATGAAATGAAAATTTGACCTATTTATAAATATCAAATTGATTATTCAAGTAACCTAAATGTCACAATCACTGCCTAAAAATCTATTAACCTTATTGTATGTATAAAAATTCGGATAAAAACCAAATGTTTGAGACCAAACAGAAAAAAAACATCCGGTGAAAAAGACAACAATAATCCATATGTACTATAATGCAGATGTCATTTTTATAACTTTGCAACTCCCTTAAACATTTGTGCCTTTAAATATTCACAGCCTTTCTTTAAATGGTAATAAATGTTTCTGTTTTCTCACTGAAATTGTGACCGATGAGCTAACAATTCAAGTAATCTGGATGATGCGACTATAGAAAGTTTTCTCTGAAAAGATGCTGAACTATGTAGAATCAGAGATTTATTCATCTAGCACCTTTACGATTGAATGTAGAATCAGCGGAACCCTTTAACTATCCATTTTTATTTTTAATAAGCAAGGCAAATGAAGCTTACTTTATAAATCACGACGAGATCTAATCCCATTGATTGATCGACTTAAAATAAGAACAAGAGGCAGATAAAAAAGCTGAATAATAACAGAACAAACACTGCAGAAATCTATAACTAATACCAAAATAATATACTGTCCTATGATGACTTAAGATCATGTATATATACATATGCCTGATTGTGCGCTCATACCTGTTACACAAGTGTGTGTTTTACTCAGGGTGTGAAGTACATCTCTTTGGTGAGCAGGGACACAATGCAGGGAATCTGCTTCCTAGCATGAAATCCCGGTGAGTTGGATGCAGATTCAAAGTCCAGCGCCACCTTGTAGTTAACACGGGTCAAGATCTGCATAAGCTCCAGCTCTCTGCCATATTTACTCAGCATCTCACAAAGGGACTGCATGAACCAGGAGCCGGTCATAGTGTTTCTCCATGAGTAGTAACCTTCAACAAGAACAAGCCATAGTGACTGGGCACTTTTCCAAACAATTATGTTTCTAAGGACATGATTTATTTAGGTACCTGGTGCTGTAGAATATGCATAAAGGAAATCAGCCTCCACTGGGATTTTCATTGTATCATCTGAGCCACTGTCGACTTCAATACCAGGGTCCAGGTCAGTACCACGACAGGCCTGAGAACACAAAACTCACAGATTATTGTCTCTTTTTAGGAGGACCTTCTTATAAGAGGAGTGTTAATGCAGCTATCCAATACTTTGCCTAAAACTCAATCATTTCAACAACACCCCCAAAAACAAAACAAAAAACTTTAGGTATTAAAGTATTAAAGGTATTAAAGGTATTATTTTAATCATCAGAACTAGCAATGCATTGCAAGGCTAAAAATGGATTAAAAAAAGGGAAGTCCTCCCAACGTGTCCTTAATAATAAAAATAATAATAATAATTTCATAATACGGTTGAAATACATAGGCTACAATACTACCCCTAAAACCACACACACACACACACACACACACACACATACATACACATACATACACACATACACATACATACATACATATATACACACACCTGGATGAAGAAGAGTTTTGGTTTGCCTGCCAGAGATGTGCACCGATCTCCTCTGAATAGACTCGTCAGGGTCTTTAGCTCAACAGCACCATCTGTTCCGAAGAACACGCCCTCATCTCCGTGACTTAGTAACACACACACAAATGAGGCACAGCGGCTGTGGTCGTCTCTGGCAACTGCCATACGAAATATACACACAAGGATATTGCCTCCATTGAGGTTAAAAAAAAAAAAAACTGCAGAAAAACAAAGCATGTGAGTCTCACCTGCAATGAATAATTTCTTGATCTGATCCACAGTCTGGTCATTAAACACCTTGACTTTGTAGCCCAACTTCCCGAAAATTTTCATGGCATTTCCAGCATCGACATCGGTCCCATTGCGCTGGTTCATGCCTAATTTTTGTTACAGAAGAGACATTAGAACACATAGACTGGTTTAAATCAGATACTTAAATCTAATATTTTTAATCTAATATGACAGAGGGCGGCACGGTAGCACGGAGGTTAACATGGTCGCCTCGCAACAAGAAGGTCCCGGGCTGGGGATCTTTCTGTGTGGATTCTGCATGTTCTCCGCATGCTTGCATGGGTTTCCTCACACAGTCCAAAAACATGTTCATTAGGCCGATGGCTGGTTCTAAGTTGCCCATGTGTGTGTGAATGGTTGTTTGTCTATGTGTTGCCCTGAGATGAACTGGGAACCTGTCCAGAGTGTACCCCTGCTTCTCACGAGCCCGGAGAGGCTCTGGCAGAGCCCAGTGATCCCAAATTAGTGAATAAGCAGGTTAGAAAATAGCTGGATGGATGGAGCTGTGAGCGGGATGCAGAAGTTCTGAGTGAAGAGTATTTTACCGGTGCTCATGTGGAAGTTCTTGTTGTTGATGATGATGCAATGGCCGATAGACTGGTAACTCAAGCTGTATCTGTAGGTGAGTGCATGGGCGTGGCCTCCAGCGTCCACCAGCATCGGCTCTCCTCTTTCTGCCTCGACTCCACCTGCACTGCATGATTACAAACACCAAAACAAGATGTTCATTATTTATTTTACTGTTATTCATTTTTTACATGTTCATCGAAAACGATATATTAACAGATAAACGTTGCTTAGCAACAAAAGAAGAGTTATTACTCTGGAGTGTCCAGTCCATTCGACGCTTCGTTCTCCAGATTCCCAGACATGGCGCGTTTAGAATGGTTGTTCTTTGTATCTGAATATGAATCCGAGTTGATGGTTAAAACACTTGTGTCAAAGTTTTTATAGCCCAAATCTCTTTAGCCTGGTCTCCGTCACCGTTATTCCTTTGTTTCGGCGCTTCAACTTCCGGGAGAAGAGAAAACAAGATGCATGACGTCACCAAGGCGTAAACAAGCTAACTACAGAAAGGCAATTGTTTTAGTTTTTTTTTTTTTTTACTATTATAACATATTAAGTTAAAAATGTTTAAAGAACCGATTTATCAGCCCAGATACTAAGCGAGCATTAAACAGTTTGATCAGGAATAAGAAAAAAACCGCACGACTTACTTACAGCCAAGGTTTTTTTGTCAAAATAAAACCAGCCAACAAAAAGTAATCTCCTTCTGAACTCCTGAATAAAGCGGTAATTGTTTATTTAAACAGAGTTTCGGTTTTTAAAATGTCTTTTTGGTCGTAAAGATGTCCAGTAGAACCGTTTATGTTAGTGTCTTGGGTGAAGCGGAAGTCTACAGGTTGGACTAATGCAGCAGACTACATTACCCAGAGTTCCTGCAACCATTACACTTCCGCGTTGTGGCCTATATAAACCAGAGCCAAACGCTGTAAATGTAAATGGTACACTTTTATGATTAGACATTTTAAGAACAAGATATGAAATTATATCTATATTTATATAATTGTGTGTAGTTTGTGTTCTCCCCTGTCTTTACGTGACTTTATTTTGAGTACTCCATTTTATTTGCACAGTCCAAAAACATGTATGTTAGGCTGATCCTTTATTAATATTTTTATTATCACACAGTGACATTCATTCATTCATTTATTCATTCATCTTACCCGCTTATTCACTAATACGGGATAAAAAGGGTCCCAGCGCACTGAGGCCGAGATGCAGGGGTACACCCTGGACAGTTTGCAAGTCCATTGCATGGCACACACAGTCCACACTCCACAACCACACACACACTCACTCCTATGGACAATTTTGACTCACTAGACCACCTAATGTACACTTTTGGGAGAAAACCGGAGTAACCGGAGGAAACCCACGCAAGAACTGGGAGAAACTGCAAGATCCCTAGCTTGAGAATCGAACCCGGGACCTACTTGTTGTGCTAACCACTGTGCCCCCACAGTGACATGACTGCTATTATTTACAAGTGCTGATAAACAATCTGGACCTGTCTCTGAATTTGGACTTACGTCAGTGAGGTTTAGTTTCCAGCCAATGTTAACATAGCGGCATTCATGAAAAAATAACCTTTGTGTCAATAAATAATCTAATCAAAAACGGAACTTTTTAAAATGATATAAAGGGATAAATTGAAATGTAAAAAATCTCTTATTAATTTTACCATCACAAAGCTGGTCAGGGGCAGTGCGGTGGTGTAGGGGTTAGCACGGTCGCCTCACAACCCGAAGGTACTGGGTTCGATTTCCGGGCTGGGGATCATTCTGTGCAGAGTGTACATGTTCTCCCTACGCTTGCGTGGGTTTCTTACGGGTACTCCGGTTTCCTCCCAAAGTTCAAAAATATCTACATTAGGTTGATTGGTGATTCTAAAATTGCCCACAGGATTTAATGTGTGTGTGAGTGGTTGTTTGTCTATATGTTCCCTGGGTTGACCTGTCCAGGGTCTATCTCTGGCTCTCATCCTATGTGAGCCCGAATAGGCTCCAGCAGAGCCCTGTGACCCAGAATTCGGAAAAAAGTGGGTAAGAAGGTGAATGAATGAATGAATGAAAGGCAGGTCAGACAAGTAAAATATTTACATAGTGCTGATAAACACTCGGAATTCAAGTCCAACTATAGTTTTGGTTGAAATTCACACAAACACGTTAATTTAACGTCTTAACATATTCTCAAGATCAGCATGTCATAACCCTAATGTTCTACCCCCCCACCCCCCAAGCTACCAATTATAAAGCCCAGTTCACATTAAAAAAGGAAAACAAATAAAATCTTCATCAGGATTAGCTGAGCAAGACCCACCCTGATCTGATAACACAGAGCCTATAAAAAATACTCATACTTCTGTGTTTGAGACGACACGACACATACCGTCAGCCTTCTACATACACAACAGCAGGTGAGTGTCGCTGGGCAGTAGTAGGATTCATTTCCTATAAAACTAATTACGAATGATCCATCGTTTTGTGATTGTTGCAGATTAAAAAATGATTTGATTAAACTTTCTAAAAAATCTGGGGGATTGGGGGTAAATTGTAGCAGCATTATGTACACTATTCTGTACAACAACTTTAACGTTGGTAAATATCATTTGGGTAAATAGAGATATTAGCATATTTGTACATCTTGAAAAACCAGAAAGTTCAGTTGGTGGCTTACTTGATAAGTTTTGACTTACAATCAATGTGATTGGATAAAGGTGTACAATCACACTGATCGCAAAGTTAAACGGTCAATACCTGTGTTGTGGGAAGTGGTGGCTTGGTGGATAAGGTGTTGGACTGATACCGGAAAGACCTGGGTTCGATTCACACCTCCAACAAGCAAGCACTGTGGTCCCCTGAGCATGGCCCTGAACCCACAATTGCTCGGGTTGTATAGAAGAGATCAAATGTAAGTCGCTCTGGATAAGAGTGTCTGCCATATGTTGTAAATATATGTTGGAACATTGCAAATCCTGGAAGGACTAAACTTCCCTTGCACTTCTCTGTTTTTCAGGAAAACCGAAATGTATTTTCCACTAACATTAACATTAATAAAAATCGATTTATGCTCAACAATTGTCTTAATAATCAATTTTATTGAATGTAAATAGCACAAATCTATATCAGGATATAATAATATGGTTTTTATTTGGTTTTCTTTGCAGCAAAACAACAAAATGTTTAAACGAGAAAAATTTGCCCTAGTCCTCATGTCTGTCTTTATCTTTGGCCAAATCTATTGGACATGTGGATCCCTACACCTTGCAAAAAAATACTGGTACACTGCTACGTATGCGCTATTGTGTTCAGACGCCTGTGATCTGTATGGCAGCAAGTATTTTTGGTGTTCCACAGATCAGGGGTGGGACTACTGCTCTCCATCACATGATGTCACATACATGAACGAGCCATGCCGAGCAGATCATTGGTGCGATAGCCATGGCTATAGTTATTACTGGTGCTGGACCCAATCAAGCTGGAACTACTGTGGCATTGTTCATTAAAAAAAATTAAAAATTCAAGGCAACAAAACATGGAAGACTGAGATGGAGAAAATCATTTCACAATGGAAAAACAGTTACCTGGGCAACAAGGCCAAGTCTGAGCACTGACTCAAGAAATGAAATAAACTAAATGAAATAAACTTCAGATTCCGATAAATGTATTGAATAATTATCTATAAATTAAATGTACAACTTCTGTATCATTAAATACCATTAAAACCATTAAATTCATTCATTCATTTATCTTCTTACCCGCTTATTCACTAATACGGTATAACAAGGGTTCCAGCGCACATAGACCGAGAGGCAGGGGTACACCCTGGACATCTCGCCAGTCCATCACAGGGGTACACATAGACTAACAACCATACACACACATTTACTCCTATGGGCAATTTCTTCAGCACCTTCGCACGCTCCATCAGCTACCATTTTTTTCTCTTAACACACCAATCTACAGTATATCTGTCACGCCCTACCTCTACCTCGTCACTAACCACCATCACCTGCTGATTGGGGATGCGATCAATCAGCTGGGTGATGGTGCGTTATTTAAGGTGAGCGCCATCCTTATGATGGCGCGGATTATTATGTTTGCACTGTGGGTTCATGGTGGTGGATGTATGTTCGCCTACTCTCCGAATCTGTCGTTGTTCGAGTCCCCGTCAAATCCCAGAAGCGGTTTCTATTTTCACGTCGGAGACAGATAAGTACGGTTTAACTACTTATCGGTTCAACTAGCGGCAAGCCAATATGTTTAAATTGATATATTTCCCGACCTGAAGGTTTCAGGTCTGAAGGGTATGAAGTGTCCAACTTCTCATACAGCTCCTCAAACACCTTTCCCTTAGCTTTTGCCAACTCCCTTTTCACTTCCTTATACTCCCTCCTACTCTTCTCATATCGCTGGCGATCCAAATTCTGTTTCGCCAACCTCTGACTCCTTATACTTTGCTGCACTTCTTCATTCCACCACCACGTCTCTTTGTCTTCCTTTCCCTTTTCAGATGTCATTCAACAACTCTTCACCACTACAAAGCCCCTGTCTGACCTCCTCCCTGAATCTCACACTACAGTGTTCCTCTTACATGTCACCTTACGCTCTTCCTTCTACTTACACTGGATATGATCTGTAAATGTATATTTTGTGCAGCAAGGTATCCACATACTCTCCGGCGTTTGAATACTTATTCTGTTTGAATACTTTCACTCTTGGCAGTAATATAATATTCAGTCTGTAATCCAGGCTTTTTTAAATGTACACATTCAGTTACATTTTGTTACTTTTTCTTGTCTTCTCCTTTCGGCTGCTCCTGTTAGGGGTCACCACAGCGGATCACTTTTATCCACACTACGCTGTCCTCTACATTTGCCTACTACCTGCATGTCTTTCCTCACCACATCCATAAACCTACTCCTTGGTCTTCCTCTTTTCCTCCTGCCTGGCACCTCTATCCTCAGCATTCTTCTACCAATATACATTGCATGTCCCTCCTCTGCACATGTCCAAACCATTTCAACCTAGCCTCCCTCACCTTGTCTCCAAAACATCCTACATG
>JAOTRA010001346.1:0-10190 GCA_026260255.1 Pseudolaguvia tuberculata | reverse complement strand
CTAAGGTACTGAGGTGCGAGACCATTTAGTGCTTTATAGGTTAAAAGTAGTATTTTAAAATCTATACGGAATCTCACAGGGAGCCAATGCAGTGTGAATAGAACAGGGGTGATATGTTCGAATCTCTTGGTCCTATTAAGGACTCTCGCCGCTGCGTTCTGAACTAACTGAAGTAAAGTGGCAGATTTACACTGAGGACTTTTCTCTAAAAACAAGTTCTTTATTGTTTTCTTCCAGGTAATACAATTTCTTCAATTCAAGCAAAGCATGGCTGTTTACTGCCTGTGGTTTACAGATCAGAAACTATGGTTTGCATATTTAAAAAAAATAAAAGCAAATTTTTTTTAGTCAAACTGAATTATTAGAATAAAAAGACTTGCACAAGACAAAACAATGTTTCCCATAATCCCATGCTTCTGCTGTTAGGGACAAAGAGCATGACACACTCGGTGCCTGGGCTATTATTACTCCATTCATATTCAGTGACTCAAAATTATGTTTCATTTGATTTCTTTCTGTGTCTGTTTTTCTACACAGAGTTTGTAAAAAAAAAAAAAAGCTTATTAAATATGCATAGTATGCAATTTTATTAAAATGTATTATTTAATCAAACAAAAAGACAAACGGACAGTCTTACTCTAATATAAAAGGTATTTAATATTGAAGCTGTAGCCTTATTACTTGAATTTGTTTGAAACATTTGTTCCAGGGATGGTGCAGTTGCCTCACAACAAAAAGGTCCCAGTTTCTTATCCCAGGCTGGCGATCTTTTTGTGTGAAGTTTGCATGTTCTCCCTGCATTTGTGTGGGTTTCCTCGCACAGTCCAAAAACATGTACAATAATTCGATTGTCCATAGGAGTGAACGTGTGTGTGAGTGGTTGTTTGTCCAGGTGCAGCCCTGCATCTCGCCCTATGTGTGCTGAGGTAGGTACCAGCAGACCCACATAACCCCAAAATTTGGGAATAAGCTAGAAATATGAATGAATAAATGAATGAATTTGTTTCATTGTTGAGTCAGTAAAAAGGTAAAGTAAATGAATTTACTCCAAATATTTTTATCTATTTTAATCTATTTTAAACCTTCGTTTAATTTCCTGCACCCAATAATAAATAGAATAATCATTTTCATAATAAAGAATTAAAAGGTTAATATTGATTGGCCCAGCAAAAAACAAAAAACAAATTTGGTCATTGACTTCAAATAAAGGAGCATTTTCAAATTTTTTGAATGGCATTTTTCACTTTTTATAAAATAATTGTCCTTTGTTTAGTTCAGATTGCCTAACAGAGCTCCTTAGAGGGTAGGTTGATTAGCTGTTCCATCTGAATTATGTTGTTGCTGAAGTTTAAATCATTTACACTTAATGATTTACAATGAATGAAAAGATAGTTAAGCATTGTTGGTTCAGTGGTAGAATTCTCCCAGGCCATAGAATAGTTAGTTTGATTTGTGATCAACGAGTTTCTGCAAGAGTGAAAGGGAAAGTTTATAGGACTGTAGTGAGACCTGCAATGTTGTATGGTTTAGAGACAGTGGCGTTGTCAAAAAGGAGGAGCTGGAGGAAAGACAGGAGGAGAAGCTGGAGGAAAGACAGGAGATGCTGGAGGAAAGACAGGAGGAGGAGCTGGAGGAAAGACAGGAGAAAGTGCTGGAGGTGGCAGAGATGAATATGTTGATATTTTCATTGGGAATGACGAGGATGGACAGGATTAAAAATGAGCTTATTAGAGGGACGGCTCAAGTAGGATGTCATGGAGACAAGGTGAGGGAGACTAGGTTGAGATGGTTTGGACATGTGCAGAGGAGGGACATGCAGTATATTGGTAGAAGAATGCTGAGGATGGAGGCGAAGGGCAAGAGGGAAAGAGGAAGACCAAGAAGGAGGTTTATGGATGTGGTGGAGGAAGATATGCAGGTAGTTGGAGATAAAGAGGCAGATGTAGAGGACAGGGTAGTGTGGAGAATAAGATGAAGAATGAATAGCTAGCTTGATCGATGAAAGGAATGAGCTATTTTTTGGTTGTTTATATATATACAGTATATGGGAGACATTTGACTGTGCTACTGTATGGCAGTTCGTGCCTGGCAGGCTGGTTCGACTATTTCAGAAACTGCTTAGCCACTGGGGATTTCTATCGCAAACATCTGTTAGCTTTACAAATAATGCTCTACAATAACAAAAAAATACTTTCTAGTGAAAAGAAACTTTTTTGCTAAGAGCAAAATGGTCATTTGAGTTGCCAAATAGTCTACAGTAAACTAATTTTGTTCAGTTTGTTGAACACGAAAGTCTTCAAGTTCATGCATCAAATAAATATCCCTTTAGAACACGTTATGTATATTCCTATTAGCCATGCAATGGAATCTGAGCCAGAGCCTGTATTTCATATTAAAAAAAATATTTTACCTTCATTGCACGATATATAATTCTATAAAAGAAAATCAATTATCTATGAATGATGGGTTATACGGGACAATACAGTAAATGTCTTGACATCTGTTTTTTTAATGTTCTGCAATGGCTACTGTTTTTGACAGTAAAGAAAAGGTAGTTTCAAACATCTACTTTCATTCCACCTGTGTGTTAGTGTAACAATTGGAAATAATTGGATGAGTGAGGCATACAGAGAAGAATGCCATGGTGGTCAAAGATTCAAGATAGATATTGCTTCTGAAGAAATTGTGAATGACAACTTGCCTAATTCTGTGATGGACTGGCGACCCGTCCGGGGTGTGCCCTCTGCCTTTCGCCCCGTGTGTGCTGGGATGGGCGCAGCGGACCCCCGTGGCCCCGGATTCGGGAATAAGCGGGTAAGAAGATGAATGAATGAATGAACTTGCCTAATTATTTTAAAGTCCAAGAAAAAGATCTGCACAAGGAAAAGAAACATGACACACTGTTGCTTTGCACCTCAGATACAAGAACAACAGCAAAAACATTTATATTGTTTATTTATTTTTAATCTTTTATGCTATGTTTGGTTTTATTTATTCTGACAAAAACATATATATGCTTATTTTATAAGTTCCTAACAGGGTTACAGCTCTTTGCATGTTTTTTTACCCATAAACCATACAATAATGTAAATTACAAAATACACTACCTGGCCAAAAAAAGTCGGCACCAGAAAAAGGTCACACACTCAAATATTTAGTTGAGGTGCCTTTAGCTTTGATTACGGTGCCCATTTACTGTGGCATTGTTTCGGTAAGCTTTTGCAATGTCACAAGATTTATTTCCATTCAATGTTGCATTAATTTTTCACCAAGATCTTGCATTGATTATGGTCAAGTCTGACTGATGCGCAAACCCTTCTCCAGCACATCCCAAAAATTCTCTATGAGTTTAAGGTCTTTTTATTTGCAGTACCATTATTCCGTTTACAAATACAAATTCAGTCATGCAAACAAAAACCTGGCAAATGAAATACTCTTATGTCTTACTAAAATTTAAAATAGTTTCTCTCCTGCTCCTAAACTGATGGAAGATTAAATTATTGGATACTGTCCTGCATATAAACTAGAACTCTATTATTTCATAGTGTTTTATGAAAAATCTATCTGTCTGTCTGTCTGTCTGTCTGTCAATACATCCATATCTCTATTCATATATCTATGTCTCCCTCTGTTTAGCCATTTTTCTGTGGATCTATCCATAGTTACCTCATTCATCTATCCATCCACAGGAAATAAATCCAAGTCTGAATATATAGTGAAATAATAATAAAGGTTACTAAATATTGAAAAATATTGAAACTCTGTAACTCTGAAAACTGTATCTAAGTGGATTGTATGGTCGTCTTAGAAGGCGCCACGTTTGATTCCAGAGTCGGGGATCTTTTTGCCTATTCTACCTGTGCTTGCTGGGTTTCCCCAGGTACTCCAGTTTCCTCCCACTGTCCAAAAACATGTAAATTCTAGATTGGTGAGTCTGGCAAACGCATAACGGGAGCAGCTTGGAGGAAAATAAATTGAAACTCTGTATCTACCACTCCCCTATAGAAACAACAGAATGAATTAATTTAGTAACTGGTTAATATCCTTTTTACACTCTTCCCATTGTCAGATTCTAAACCAATCCTAGGTAAGAGAATTAGTCAACAAATAATTTTCTGGTAGTTGAATATTTCATTTTATAGTTTTTTTTTTTTAAGTATGTGGCCATTATGTAAATTATTGCATGTCAGTCCTGTACATCCTTATTACCTATGTATTTGCTTGAGTCATCACATAATCACATCAAAAGTAATAGTTACACATAACCATAATAGTAAACATTTTTCAACAGAGTTTTCCTTTAAACTGGGTCGGCAAGCTGCTGGACTTCAGCCATAATTCAGGCCAGTGGTTAAAGCTTTGCAAGTATCAGCCTCTGATGAGATAGAATGAAGAAGATAGAATGAAGAGAAAATAATGAAGAAGAAAGAAGATAGAATGAAGAAGAAGTATGAAGAAGAAAGAAGAAATAATGAAGAAGATAGAATGAATAAGATAGAATGAATCAGATTGAATGAAGAAGAAAGAATGAAGAAGATAGAATGAATATTTTGGCAGGCATCCTTGCACAGAGTAACTTAAATTTATCTCTTTTTACAACTGAGCAATTGCGGGTCAAACTTGGTTTTACTGGGAATCAAACCTTACTCTTCAAATTAATATCTGCACTACAACTTCCTTGTTTTTTCTGAAATATAATATAAACAAGACATATTCATTCAGTCATTCCCTAATTCCCTAATTCGGGGTCACGGGTGCTGGTGCATATCACTCCTATGGACAAGTTAGAATCACCAATTAAATTAACCTAATCTACATGTTTTTAAACTGTGGGAGGAAACCAGAGTACCCAGAGGAACCATGCAAACTGCACAGAAAGATCCCCGACCCGGGAATCGAACCCGGGACCTTCTTGTTGTGAGGCAACCGTGCTATCCATTACGCCACCATGCCGCCCAACATAAAACACATTACATTATTATAATTATATCTGAATATAAATAAATATACATTATAAATCAATTTGCAACCTTAGAGTTTTGTGAGTCTATTATAAGAAGACTCAACTGACTGTGTATTCAAACATATACATTCACTATTAAAATCAACCCGTTCAATAGAGATTTTGCTAAAGGGAACAGCTTTGAAAGTTATATTGGGAAAATTGTATAAAACCATTATTGGAAAGCAGCTATTCTGCTCAGTTTAGACTTCGACTTGGCCAGATTTCAAGGTTAAATAGATAGAAAACATCTATGCAGAATCGATACCTAGAGATATGTTCTATACATTACACAGTATTGCATAGTGATGTCACATGAGGTTTGAAGGCCAGTGTCGAGAGCGGCTTATTTAACCCATTTGTTTAATGTTTGGTTAATTAAATCTTTGCATGTGCCATGCAAATGTAAATGTAATTAAATGTAAAGGTACACCTTAGTAATTGATAGTAAATCTGTCTTGTTTATAGTATTAAATTTCCTTACATTAGAATTTTCTGTTTCTTGTTAATTGTCGATTTTTCTAGCAAGTCATAAAAGTAACATTTTCTTGTTGCTTATTCATTCATTCATTCATTCATTCATTCATTTATTCATTCATTCTTCTCACCCACTTATTCCCTGATTCAGGGTCACGGGGGTCTGCTGGAATCTTTCCCAGTGCACATAGGGCATGAGGCAGGGGTACATCCTGTACAGGTCCCCAGTCCATGGCAGGGAAACACATTGAAAAACAACCACTCACACACACATTCACTCCTATGGACAATTTACAATCACCATTTGACCTAATTTGCATGTTTTTGAACTGTGGGAAGAAACCGGAGTACCTGGAGGAAACCCACGCAAGGGCAGGGATAACATGAAAAATCCGGACAGAAAGATAGAATCGAACCCTTCTTGTTGTGAGGTCACCATGTTAAGCAATGCACCACTGCACTGCCTATTATACAAAAAATGTTTAACAAACAGAGTTTTAATGCCAAAACTAGTAAATGTATTTTCTTTAAAGATGTTTTTCTTATCTATAAAAGAAATAAGAGAAATACAGAACACTTTATTAAATGCACTCAAACCAACTTTAAGCAGTCAGTGTCCTGAATGACACAATTAGATGCAGCTCTAAATGCACATTAAAACATATAAGCATTAACAGCCCTTTTCCGAGATTCCCTGGTCTCCCACATACCTTTTCTGAGTGTTGAAATTGCATGCAAATAATAATTCATGTGAATGTTGAACAGCCTAGCTTTGAACTTTGCTTAACAAATGGGAAATATACTTATTGCAGTTGTTTGCATGGTCGAAGGTTGTTCACTGTTCAAATTACAGATGGTCTCGGGCTGATGCGACTAATTGGGTTATTAGGGACAACTGACAACTAGCCATTTGCTAATAACTGACGAATCTTTGGTAAGTTTAACATAATGTGCTTTAGCAGAGTATATTTTATTAAGATTAAATTTAATAAGCTTATTGTATGCTTCGTTACAGATTAAATTCTAAGCACATATCCCCCTTGTTAAGAGTGAACTTTTGTGTTAAAGACTTTACTTGTGTATCACACCATGTTTATATTGTTATGAATATATAAATATATAAAACCACCATGAAGAGTATGAAATATGTGTAATATCATTTAATGACAATTAGCTGAAGCGGAAATAACGGTGGTAAACTAGTCCAAAAACTAGTCTGTGTTTTGCCTAGCATAAGAAACACACATGGCGTAATTTTAGCCAAAACATATGGGTGGTGCAGAAGCCTATAGTAGAAGGTCACTCTTATTAACAATGGGCTGCATTGCATGTGTTACAGTGCTAAAAGGCAAGCTAATTGCTAGACTAAAGAAATCTTAACACTGTTTGTATAAAACACTTTATGTAACATATTATTGTGAAAATTGATTTCATGCTCTTCCTCTGGTTGTTCTTGTTTGTGTTATTTAGAAGCTAAAGGTAAAAATGGATGCCAAAACCCCATTACTCACTCCCATCCTTTTGATTTGAGCGCACATGGTTATCACATAATGCCTTATTTCTGTTCCAGGCAGGAAACTTTCTCGCCCATTTGTACTTGATGTTCTCAGAGAGGGTTCTGTATTGCTGGTTATCAGGCATGAATTTACAATTGTGTGAAAATGGGAAAGAGGAGTCCTACATGGGGTGGCGCGGTGGCGTAATGGTTAGCACAAGAAGATCCCAGGTTTGATTCACAGGCCGGGTTCTTTCTGTGCAGAGTTTGCATGTTCTCCCAGCGCTTGTGTGGGTTTCCTCCAGGTACTCCAGTTTCCTCCCACAGTCTAAAAACATAGATTAGGTCAAATGGTGATTTTAAATTGTCCATAGGCGTGAATGTGTGTGTGAATGGTTGTTTAGACTGGTGAACCATCCAGGGTGTCTCTCGCCCTATGTGTGCTGGGATAGGCACCAGCAACCACCCGTGACCCTGAATTAGGGAACAAACTGGTAAGAAGATGAACGAATGAATGTCCTATATTTACATGCGTCTCAGAGTTTTATGACACACGTCTTTGTGGTAATTAATCTTCTTCATCTTAAATTGATCCTGCTTTTCTTGAAACCCTCTAAAGCTGAGAAAGTGTGCATAGACCTGCCCAGGGACAACCCAGAGACAACCTTCAGGTTCTCTGCATTATGTATAGTCTAGTGTGGATGAAGTGATAGAAAATGTATCCGCGAAGGATGATTTTTAGGGCCCACGCACACACTTTGAGACCCTCAAGAGATTTGTTTTACTGGTAGCAAATGCAACCACATATTCTTTCATAGGGCTCAAAATAGCTAGCAGCAGCCTGCGATCTGAATACATTTTCTATCACCCCGTCCACACTAGACTATACATAATGCAGACAACCTAAAGGTAAATCTATGATTAGACATTGTTTGATAAGTGATGTTTTATTTTACACTTGTAAAACAGCTCAACAGATCAAAATACATGTTCTGTTTTTGCTTTGTTTACATTATAGGAATGTTTTAACATTAAATTATCTGTAAATAAAATATATAAAATAAAATAAAATAAGGCGGTGTAGTGGTTACTCCCAGTACTCTGGTTTCCTGATATGATTTGTGATTCTAAATTGCCCATAGCAGTGAATGTGTGTGTGTGATTGTTTGTCTATGTGTTGCCCTGCGACCCGTCCAGGGTGTACCCCTGCCTCTCGCCCTGAAGATGAATGAATGAATGAATGAGTTAACCTAACATACATGTTTTTGTACTGTAGGAAAAAACCATAGTAAGGACATGCAAACTCCGCACAGAAAGGCGTCTGCCCAGGAATCGAAGTCGAGACCTTTTCATTGTGCTGCAAGACTAATATGGTGTCCTGCCTTAACTTATTTATTAATAAATATTTGAATACATTTAATTAATTGAAAACAATTTCATAAAAACAATTACAAAACAAGTTTAGCTTAGGCTTGAAGTAGTGGGTCTAATTTACAGATTTAAATTGGGAGAGATTTCTACAAAAATGAAAAGAAGCCTGGCTAAATGAGCACGCGGTTTACTTTATATGGAGAGAAAAAAGCGGAGTGAGATGAGACAAGATTAAACTTTTTAAAAGAAATCCTCCATGACAAAATACAGAGAAAAATAGTATTTTATGAATGAGGCCTGAGAACCATCAGAAAATATTGGAATCCATGGAATCCAAACATCGTTGAGCAGTAAAACCTTCAGTGTAAATGTAGCCTTCATTTTATTTGTTCATTCATCTTCTAATTCCCTAATTCATGCTGGAGCCTACCTAACCCAGTGCAGATAGATCGAGGCAGAGATACACTCTGGACAGGTCACACATAGACGAACAACCACACACATACACGTACACAGCAATGGCCAAATCAACCTAATGTTCTTGGACTGGAGAAAACCGAAGTCAACGGAGAAAACCCATGCAAGCATGGGAAGAACTTCTGCACAGAAAGCCCCTTGCCCAGAAATCGAACCCAGGACCTTCTTGCCTGTGCGCTAACCAATACACCACCACGCCACCCTACTATTAATTGATAATAGTAATTCGCTGCCTGACACATTTAAAATGCGCACAGTGTCCGCTTCTAAATTCGCAGCCATTTAGGATAAAAGTTTGATACCCCTTTATTTAATAGCAAATGATACTCCACCTAATTTAAGTAGATCATGTAAGTGATTAATAATAAACTGACTATAATTAATGAAATAAATGCAATTTAACTGAGAAATTAAACAATTAGGTAGTTAAAATAATATTGCATTGTTGCATTATAACTGCAGTATTACTTTGTTAGCACTAGAGCTTTCTAACACTTGAGCTCATTCATTCATTCATTCATTCATTCATTCATTCATTCATCTTCTTACCCTACTCATTCCTTAATTTAGGGTCACAAGGGTCTGCTGGTCCCTATCCCAGCTCACACAGGGTGAGAGGCAGGGGTACATCCTGGACGGGTCGCCAGTCAATCACAGGGCTACACATAGACAAACAACCATTCACACACATTCACTGCTATGGGCAATTTAGAATCACCAATTGACCTAATCTGCATATTTTTGGACTGTTGGAAGAAACCAGAGTATCCAGAGGGGAACATTTAAGCTCTGCATAGATAGATCCCCGGCCTGGAAATTGAACCCAGAACCAATTGTTGTAAGGCGACCGTGCTATAACCACTATGCCACTCACCCTGTGTGAGCTGGTATAGGGACCAGCAGACCCCTGTCCTGGACCGCCACCGGAACAGATGGTGGCTCGTGGACCGCCATCGGAACAGGACAAGACCTGCTCACCTTAAATAACGCACCGGCTGATTGATCGCATCCCCATTCAGCGGATGATGGTTGTTAGTGACGATGAAGGGGTAGGGCGTGACAGTAATCTTGTTTTTGAGATGTGCAAAGTAATGTTTTTTTTAATTATTTTTATTCACAATATTAGACATACTCACTTATTGTAAGAACTGCGCCGTTGGAGGACCGCCTGCAGAGGGCGCCCTTGCCTGAATTCTAGAGTTCCATCCTGAGGGCGGCCATTTTGGGCGTGGGCGGCCTATATAAGCAGGTGGCCTCCAAACATTCAGTGCAAAGTATTGTTGCCCTAGGTCTTGCTAAGCGTTGTTACTGAACTTATTTTTGATATATGTGTATTGACCTCGATTTGGATTACGTTTACTCTTTGGA
>JAOTRA010001307.1:0-10193 GCA_026260255.1 Pseudolaguvia tuberculata | reverse complement strand
GGCGCAGTTTTACGCTGGATGCCCTTCCTAACACAACCCTCCCCATTTATCCGGGCTTGGGACCGGCACTAAGAATGTACTGGCTTGTGCAACCCTAATGACTGGGTTTGCTTTTGATTATTTTAACATTGGGTATTTCCTCAGGTGGATTGACACAGTGTGACATTATATAATATGAGTTTTTAATTCTCTCAGCAATTCTGTGTTTCTGTCTGGTGTCAATGTTTAAACTGGGATTTTACATGCAAACAAACATGCACAGAAAGACCCATTGCTCGCGAATCGAACCCAAGATTAGGCGACCATGCTAATGTTGTGACCATGCCGCCACCAAACAACTTTATATTTAAAATATTTTGTTGGGAAAAAGAGAAAGTCTGTGTGTGTGTGTGTTTGTGAGTCACTTACCTATCGAAGAAGTGGCTACGCTCCGTGTGTATGCCAACCTTTTCTCCATCCATACAGCCGGATCCAGGAATCTTTCCATGCAGAAGTAGCGGAAAACAGGACGGAAGTTCTGACACACTTCCATATACACCTGGAGCTTATTCACCTCCAAGTTTGGTGCCTCCTACATCCCAAAATCAAATCAGCAAAACAGCATAGGTTCAAATCTCTCCAGGATTTACTTTAGTGAGCCATATGCGCAGAAACACTCTGGTACCATATGTATGTACTATAACACATGTCTCTATACTTTATGGCTAAAAGTTTATTGACACCAGCAAATCAATTCAATCACAGCATTCACATTTATTTGTAAAAAGCTTAAAGATGTAGTTTCTACCATCATCTTTTTTCGACAGGTCATGTTGCTCCAGTCCTTCGGCCGAAATCGCTTATGAGCTCCTTTCTGAGGGTCCACCAAAAACTCTCCTATGGGGACGGTGCCTGAACACCATTCCAGGACACCGCTCCGCTGGGAGAAAGGTACCACCTGACATAGAACACAGCGGAAAAGGTCTCTGTTTTTATCGAATAGAAACACTTAATAAATATTTAATGAATTTACTTACATTCACTTAAAGGAGGAAATAAAAGCGACTCACCTTGTAACGACGGATGTTGAGTTTCCTCCTGCGTGTGTCAGCGTTGCGCTGTAGCAGTGTGGAGCACATCTGAAATACCTGCTGCATCACTGCATCCTGTCGTAGATCATCCTGTCCCTGTACCACAGACAATGATCAAAAAGAAGAAAAATTTAAAAATTAAAATGAGGTGGCATGGTGGTTAGCACGGTCGCCTCACTGCAAGAAGGTCCTGTTCTGACATGGGCTTTCTCCGGGTACTTTGGTTTCCTCCCACAGTCCAAAAACATGTACATTAGGTTGATTGGTGATTCTAGATTACTATGTGTGTGTGTGTTAATGTGTGTGTGGTTGTTTGTCTATGTGAGACCCTGTAATGGACTGGCAACCTGTCCAGGGTGTACCTCACTCTTCGCCTTATGTGCACTGGCATAGGCTCCATCAGACCCCAGTTACCCAGAAGAAGAAGAAGCGATAAGTGAATTAATGCATGAATAACAAAAAAGAAAAGAACCATAAATAAATAAAGACTTACTAAAATGACAAGCAATAATTAAATCATTAATAAATGAACAACATTTAAAAAACAGGAGGAAAAGAAGAAATAATCAGAGGTAAATAAAAACAGATAACAGGAAACGTTTATTATGCACGTAACGGTACGTGAGAAAATTCATGAAACCTGTGTGATATTTATTAGTGGCTGAATGTAAAGCGGTCGTCAGTCTGCACTACTTAAGGTGACATTTATCTATTTATCATAAAGTCAATAGTCTGTATGTTCAGCAGTCTCACCTTCACCAGCTGTCTTCTGCTTTGACCATCAGAACCCACACAGTCCAAGATCTTGGGCAGGTTAACACCTCCAGCCAGGTGGAAATGACGCTTAAAATATCTAACACTCACCAGATCCTCATACTTCCCTGATGGATCCACCTGTGCAAGTGCACACAAACAATAATACTGCATAATACTGCATACACACACACATACATACACAAGTACACCTGCAAAAGACATGTTTTCCAGCTAATTGTAACTACTTATGATGAGTTGAGCGATTTAAGGATCTGTTGAAGGATCTGTTGAAGGATCTTCTGTAGGGTCTTTTATAGAGTCTGTTATAGGGTCTGCTATAGGGTTTGCTATAGGGTCTGCTATAGGGTCTGTTATAGGATCTGTTACAGGATCTGCTGTAGGATTTGCTGTAGGGTCTGATGGAGAATCTGTTATAAGATATGCTGTAGGATCTGTTATAGGATATGTTATAGGATATGCTGTAGGATCTGTTATAGGATATGCTGTAGAATCTGCCTTAGGATCTAGCACAGGTCACATGAAATAAAACTACTCCAGCATAGAATTAAAAAGTATACTAGCAAACCTTAGTGAATAGTGGGGGAAAAAGGAATTTAGTCAGACACCAATTAAAAAGAGGCCTGTAATTTTCATCAGAGGTAAACTGCAAGTATGCAAGAGGAAAGAAGACTCCAAAAAATCCAGAAAATCACATCGTCTGATTTTTAAAGAATTTGTTTGCAAATTATGGTGGAAAATATGTATTAGGTCAATAACAAAAGTTCATCTATACCTTGCTATAAACCCTTTGTTGGCAATGACAGAGGTAAAACGTTTTGTAAGTCAGGCTGTAAGTCTTCACATGCTTTTGCTAGTATTTTGGCCCATTCCTCCATGCCGATCTCCTTTAGAGCAGTGATGTTTTGTGGCTGTTGCTGGGCATGAGTTTGCATGTTCTTTCCACGCGTGCGTAGGTTTTCTCTAGGTAATTCGTTTCCAAAATATGTACATTATGTTGATTGGTGATTCTTATTGAGAGTGTGTGAGGTTGTACTCTAAGTGTGTGCGTGCCCTATGATGAACTGGTAACCTATGCAAAGTGTACCCTTGCCTCTCGCCATATCCATGCAGGGATAAGCTCCAGCAGACGTCCATGACCCCGAATTAGGGAATAAGGGGGTTAGAAGATGAATGAATGAATGAATGAAGTTTGGATGAGGAAGTAATGGTTATTTGTCCTGTACCCTGATCTCCATGGTGGGGATTACAACATCCTCCAGATCTTTAATCAGCATGATGGGTTGATCTGCTGGGATGGGGATTGCCTCTGTAACAACACACCAAACACATAACACTGTTATTTCTGCTGTTATTTCTTATCTAATCAATGAATTTATCTAATCATTTGTTTGATTATGTTTAAGTTTAGAATTCAATTTATCTGTACATTGGAAAGATGATCTGAAGATTGGAAACGGCAATGGAATAACATTTTACTTTTCTCAGTTTTGTGTCTGCTTGCATCCATGTAGGCGAGGGTGATGTAGGCATGGCAGAGGGTCTCGATACCGCGGATCAGCGCTGCCTTTTCCTTTCTGATCATGTTAAGGATTTTCTGTGCAACATCAGCTCTGTCCTGCAGAACAGACATTGGTAGCCCTTTTAACAATCAGACCTGATAATGAGGTCATTATTATTATTATTATTAATACATTGTTACCCGGTCGAGGGGTGAGGGTTGGCGGGTGCTGCTCTTAGACAGACGGCTGTGAGAAAACGACTCATCTTTGTTAGCGTTGACCAAAGCGAGGATGATGAAAATTGTATGATGAGGGTGATCCATAGAAGATCTAAAAATCAGCTGTGCAGCAATGATGATTGAGTTATTTAATGTTTCACTCTTAACCTTCAGATTTAACTCGGACATCTCTTTGTATGGAATAAACTCATTGAGAAATGCTGAGGGGATCTGTCATTACCTCAGAAGAACAACAGCATCGTTTAGCCATCGTTAATAAAAGAATAAACTGGCCTGATGTTTAGGAATTAACAAGAATTCAAGTATATAAATTAGGAACAAAATCTGGTTAGCCTAAGAAAAGGAACAGAAATATAGTGCTGGCAATATATCAAGTCTTTAAACATGGAAAGAAGTTCACGGTCTGTGAAAAACTACATTTACAAACTATTCCCGAATAATGTTTCTGACTCACTAAAAGGACAGCCTGTAATATCAAATGCTTCTTGTTTTATACAGATTTTACCCAGCATCCGAACAGTTTGGGGGGCATTAGGGCTGCATAAATAGTACCTTGTTGAGAACAGTGTGGAATCCCATGTCCTCTGAGGTGACTAGATTGGACACTTTGGTGCCCATGCGAGCAGCCAGCTGGTACATGAGAGGCAGGAACTTATAGGACGGGATCTTTTCCACCGCCTCCTAATATATGAAAGCAGACAGATGGTGAAAGTGTGAAGCTTCAGAATAAACACATCTATCAAACAGACAGACAGGCAGAGAAGAAACACTGATCTCTCACGTTCATCAGGTTGTTCACATCCTTGGCGTCAACATTTTCCAGCCAAAGGGATGCCAGACGGAACACCCAGGTGTCGTGTTCTTCACCCAGCGCCAAGCAGTGTGTATAATTCTCTACCGCCTTTAACAGGAAACGTCTACGGTCGGTCTTCAAGTTGTCCAAAGCAGAGACGTCTAAATTCAGCTCCCTCCGCACCTTCACCGTGTACCTGCACAGCCAAAACAACACTGTCAATCCAACACCACCTTCAGTATACTTACCCACATATCATCGTAAATCTCCACACCTGCAGGACAGGACTAGTTCTGGGAACTAAAGCTGACCTGTTATCTGGAACTTTCCTCTCCTTCATCAGCTCCACTTCCTCTTTGGCTTTCTCCAGCAGCGCCTGTTTGTTCTCAAACTCAGACGACTTCATATAGTTCTGGATGCTCTGATATTGAGCATCAGAGAAACGCGCGAGGGAGAGGAACGCCTGAGTGTTCTGCCTCTGCAGCTTAGGATCAGAAGATCCACCAGCACCTACAGTGACAGCCTGGAGAGACAAACAGGCGACAGACATTTATAGGTGAATATATGCTGGTGGACAAACAGACAGATAGACAGACATATAGGGAGATCAACAAATAGATAGACAGATAAATAATAGACAGTTGGACAGAGAGACAGTTTGACAGATAGTCAGGACAGAGAAAAAAAGACAGATCTATAGAAAAGTAGCAGATTGTAGTAGATTGATAGAAAGACAGATGGACAGAGTGATAAAAAGACCCACAGATAGACTGATGTAATTAGGTAGCGAGAGTGAAAGATAGACAGACAGACAGGTAAATATGATACATAGTGAATAAATAGACGGATACATTAAAAACAAACAGCAAAATAAAGATAGACAGACAGACAGTTGGGCTGGCAGACATTTTCTCAATGGAATGACAGAGACAATGTTGTAATATAAAATAATTTAATATATAATATATGGAATATAAACCCCTGTCTCACTCTCTCCAGGTAGGTCTCCAGTATTACAGCAGGACTCTCTAAGCACGTCTCAGCCAGCCAGCTGCCACACAGTCTTAAACTCTCAGTATACATTGGAACCACAGCAGGATTCACTTCCACCTACAAACATTTAACACACACAAACACGCATACACACGCACACACGTGCTCATGCAACCACGCACAATCGTGCGCGCACACACACGCACACACACGCACACACACACACACACACACACACACACACACACACACATACATAAATAGACACAGACATACACACACACTCACATAACTAATTACACATACACGCGCGCACACACACACACACACTGATCTCACAAACATCAACACATAATACAGTGTTTTTATAGTTAAAAAGGGGAAAAAATGAAAACTCTCATGTATTTTCATGTATACACCATGTATGTGTCCTCTGTATTAGATCATTAATCAGTGTTTAGTAATGTTATTGAATAGAGTTTTACTCACCAGATCCTGGAGTTTCTCGATCATCTGTTTGAGTAATTCTAAAGCGAGTCCCTGCTCTTTCTTTACCCAGAACACCTGCGCCTCCTCCAGCTGCCACTGCCAGGAAGTAGCACTGTTCACACTTGCCATGTTCTGCAGCTTGATCTGAAACATGGCCTGGTCTGCCAGCTACAGTACACACGGATCCGGTCTCATTGTTATGACTACATTTTTGGAATGAGATGCGGAAGCTGAGGTTGCACTATGCACAATGCTAACGGACATACACACCTGTGTGTTTCCTGCAGCGCGAGCCAGTCTACACAGCTCCATCAGGTGCGAGGAGTAGTTGGAGATTAGGAAACTCTTCCTTTCGGGGTCGCTCTCGCATTCCAGAAGCGTCTGATGGATGGAGGATCGCAAAGCTAGGATGGGTTCGACCAGGCTGAAATCACTGTCCGTTAAAAGCTCCAAATGCTGATGCCACTTCCTGCAGACATCCACCTGGTTGTGTGTGTGTGAACCACTGAAACAATGGAAACAATAGTTTTATCAACATTTATCATCTTTCCCACTTATTCCCTAATTCGAAGTCACGGGGGTCTGTAAGAGCATATCCCAGCGCACATAGGGCGAAAGACGGGGGTACACCCTGGACAGGTGGCAGTCCATCACAGGGCCACACAGACAAAACCATTAACACACGTGTTCACTCCAATGTACAATTTACAATTACCAAATCAACATAATCTACATGTTTTTGGACGGTAGGAGTAAACCAGAGTAGCCGGAGAAAACCCACACAAAAGCACACACACACACACACACGCGCGCGCACACACACACACTCGCTCGCACGCACACACACATACACACACACACTCTCTCTCTCTCTCTCACACACACACACACAAACACGTTCTCAGACACGCAAACTCTTACACACACTCACTCGTTTTCACACAAACTCTCACACACACTCTTTCTCAACAAACACACTCACACAAACACACACACACACACACACTCTCTCGCGCACACACGCACTCTCTCGAGCACACACGCACTCGCACACACACACACACACTCGCGTGCACACACACACTCGCACGCACACACACACACTCGCACGCACACACACACACACACTCGCGCGCGCGCGCACACACGCTCGTGCACACACGCTCGCGCGCACACACGCTCGCGCACACACGCTCGCGCACATACACACGCTCGCGCACATACACACGCTCGCACATACACACGCTCTCTCTCTCTCTCACACACACACTCTCTCTCTCTCACACACACACTCTCTCTCTCTCACACACACACTCTCTCTCTCTCTCACACACACACTCTCTCTCTCTCTCACACACACACAAACACACTCACAAACACGTTCAAACACACGCAAACTCTTACACACACTCACTCATTTTCACACACACTCTCGCGCGCACACATGCACGCACACACACACGCACGCACACTCTTGCGCACACTCTCGGGCACACTCAGGCACACACAAGCACCCTCGCACGCACACAAACGCACACACACAAACTCTTACACACACTCACTCGTTTTCACACAAACTCTCACACACTATCACACACACTCTATCAAACACACACTAACAAACACACACTCGCGCGCACACACACACACACACACACACGCACACTCTCGCACACACACACACACATTCTTGCGCACACACGCACTCTCGAGCACACACAAGCACACTCGCGCACACACAAGCACACTCGCGCCAACAATCGCGTGCACACACGCACACTCACACGCACACTCGCGCGCGCGCGCACACGCACACTCGCGCACACACACGCACACTCGCGCACACACACACACTGTCGCACACACACACACACTGTCGCACACACACACATATACTCTCGCACACACACACACACACTCTCGCACACTCACACACACACTCTCGCACACTCACACACACACTCTCGCACACTCACACACACACTCTCGCACACTCTCGCATGCACACACACTCTTGTACACTCTCACACACAAACACACACACATGCGCGCACATACTGTCGCCCTCACACACACACACACACACACACACACACACACTCTTGCGTGCACACACATACACACACTCTCGAAAACACTCTGTCGCACACACACTCTCTCGCACACACACACGCACACATGCGCACACACGCACACATACACACACACGCACACATACACACGCACGCACACATGCACACGCACTCACTCTCGCACACTCACTCTCGTGCGCAACACACTCTCACGCGCAACACACGCACTCTCACGCGCACGCACACACACGCACGCTCACACTCTCGCACACGCACGCTCACACTCTCACACACGCACACACACTTTCGCACACTCACACTCTCGCACACGCACACACACTTTCGCACACGCACACACTCGCGCTCTCTCACACACGCACACTCAGGCACACACAAGCACTCTCGCACGCACACACGTACACACACACTCTTACACACACTCACTCGTTTTCACACAAACTCTCACACACACTCTCTCAAACACACACTAACAAACACACACTCGCGCGCACACACACAAACTCTCACGCACTCTTGAACACACACACATTCTCGCACACACGCACTCTCTCGCGCGCACACAAGCACACTCGCGCCAACAATCGCGTGCACACACGCGCACTCGCGCGCACACATGCACACTCGCGCACACACACGCACACTCACGCGCACACACACGCACTCTCGCGCACACACACACGCACGCTCACACACGCACGCTCACACTCTCGCACACGCACACACACTTTCGCACACTCACACTCTCGCACACGCACACACTCGCGCTTACTCACACACACACACTCAGGCACACACTCAGGCACACACAAGCACTCTCGCGCGCACACACACGCACACACAAACTCTTACACACACTCACTCGTTTTCACACAAACTCTCACACACTATCACACAGACTCTCTCAAACACACACTAACAAACACACACTCGTGCGCACACACTCACAAACATTCTCGCGCACACACGCACTCTCTCACGCACACACGTACTCTCTCGCGCGCACACAAGCACACTCGTGCCAACAATCGCACACACACACGCACGCTCACACACGCACATGCACGCTCACACTCTCGCACACGCACACGCACACACACTTTCGCACACTCACACTCTCGCACACGCACACACTCGCGCTTACTCACACACGCACACTCAGGCACACACTCAGGCACACACAAGCACTCTCGCGCGCACACGCACGCACACACACAAACTCTTACACACACTCACTCGTTTTCACACAAACTCTCACACACTATCATACAGACTCTCTCAAACACACACTCGCGCGCGCACACACACTCACGCACATTCTCGCGCACACACGCACTCTCACGCACACTCACACGCACACTCGCGCGCACACACGCACACTCTCGCACACACACGCACACTCTTGCGCACACACTGTCGCACACACACACATACTCTCGCACACTCACACACACACACACACTCTCGCATGCACACACACTCTTGTACACTCACACACACAAACACTCGCACGCACACACACACATGCGCGCACATACTGTCGCACACACACACACACACACACACTCTTGCATGCACACACATACACACACTCTCGAAAACACACTCTGTCGCACTCACACACTCTCTTGCACACACACACTCTCTCGCACACACAAACACTCTCTCTCTCTCTCTTTCTCTCTCACACACACACTCACAAACACGTTCAAACACACGCAAACTCTTACACACACTCACTCATTTTCACACACACTCTCGCACGCACACACACACACACACACACACACACACACACACACACACACACACACACTCTCTCTCTCTCGTAAACTCACTCTCGTAAACTCACTCTCGCACACTCACTCTCGCACACACACACTCTCGCGCGCAACACACACGCACGCTCACTCTCTTGCACACGCACACACACTTTCGCACACGCACAATCTCGCACGCACACACACACTCGCGCGCGCGCACGCACACGCGCTCGCTCACTCGCACACACTCGCACGCACACACTTTCTCGCGTGCACACATACACTTGCGCACACTCACTCACACTCGCGCAAACACACACATTCTCTCACACATACACATTCTCACACACACATGCACTCTCGTGCACACGCACACACTCACTCACACGCACACTTACTCACTCACTCACTAACACACACACACACACACACACACACACACACACACACACACACACACACACACACACACACACACAC
>JAOTRA010001269.1:0-10194 GCA_026260255.1 Pseudolaguvia tuberculata | reverse complement strand
ACACACACACACACACACACACACACACACACACACACACACACACACACACACACACACACACACACACCCCCCCCCTCTGGAAAAGAAATTTTCCTTATTGTTTTGTTTAATTTCACTGCGATTATGTAAACCCACAGAAACCAGCAGGGCTGGAAAGAAGATTAATGGAGCCCTTGACTAAACCATGGCGCCAAGAGGAGATACTAATTTATCTCCATAGACGATACAAGATGGTGTATGTGTCGTTTAAATTTCATTACAATATGTTCCAATGTAGAGCCCACCAGCGGTACGGTATCTGCATGGGTCTCTGTGTGTATATTGATATAGATTAGGAGAGGATGGAAAAGCCTGCCTGGAATAAGTCCGGTATCTGCTTTGTGTAACTTGTTACCAAACTACAGTGCAGCAGGACTGAAACCATAACACACACTTTACTGTAAAACCAGACCACCCCCACACCTGTGAAATCACCCTTACCCACCCCACAAGAGCGGTACAAACACAGCTCCTAAAAGACCATAATCTTATGCTAAAATCTGTAGTCTTTGATCTATAGTTTTTCGATGATCTTCGAACCAGGAATCAACATATCTTCAAACTTAACTTCAAAACACCCCAGACAGACAGGAAAAGAGAGAAGGAATTAATAATAATAATAATAATAATATCATGCTATGTTGAATTTAGCAGAAGCTAAATTAGTGGCATTTTGGGATATGGGGCATTTTGCCTTCTTTGTAGGAAAGAAATAGATGAATTAGGGGGTAGAGAGAGGGGTGGAAACAGAAAGGACCCGAGCCGAATCAACCCCGGGTCACCGGGATGGGTCAGTGCTGGTGCCTTAACCCGGGTTACTGAATGTGTCCTGAAAAGATGATGCGAACATGTGATATGGGGAACAATTTGACAAGTAACAGGTGCAAAAGACTGCTTGAAAAATGCTGTGTGAGAATGTGTCCGGTGAGAGACCACGGTGGCCGAGGTGAAAGAGGAGATTTTCTGCTCAAAGGCAGCATTGTGTAGTAGCAGAAACAGGTGAAGATGTGAAACGGGGAGTAAGGTGATGTTTGGTGCTCTTTGAATATTCCAGAACTGGCAGAAGAACAACAGTTCTTTTGTTTAAAGTCTACAGAAGAAAGGACGCATGGGGACCATGTGATACACACTGTTTGAACACTCACACACAGAGATACTTCTTAGGATTTGAAGGAGGAGTTGAAGGAATTGTCCTTCAAGGTCATCCAAGACTAAAGACTTGCGAATCGTACACATACACAGACCTATTTAATATTATGGCACTAGGCAGACCTTATCTCAGGGAAGAGGACCTTGTCTTTTTTACAACAGAGCCTCGCTTAGGAGCCAAGCAGTGGCAGGGAAAGTGGTGGCTTGGTAGTTAAGGTGTTGGACTAATATCAGAAAAACCAGGGTTTGATTCCCAGCACCACCAAGCCACCACTATGGCCCCCGAGCAAGGCCCTTAACCTCAAATTGCTCAATTGCTCTGGATAAGGGCATCTGCCAAATACTGTAATTGTAGTTGAATCCTGATTTCAGTCCAACACCTTAACCACTGAGCTACCACTTCTTCCACGTCCCAGATAAGCCTATTGGTCGTCCTGGGAATTGAAGTGATTTGCTTCAGAAAAGAAGCCGAACACCTGAAGCACTGAGCTACTTGTACCACATCTTAGACTCAAAATCACCTTAAGCTCTGCACGCACGCACGCACACAGACAAATCAGTGTGTGTGTGTGTGTGTGTGTGTGTGTGTGTGTGTAAAAAAAGTTAATAGAACTGCCTTATAGAACTTGCTTGCTTAAACTTTGGGAAATACAATGGCAGATGGGAACAAACAAAACAACCAGATGGTGGAAATACCTTAGCAAAATGTTACAAGAAGCTTTCTGTCGAATCTATAACTAATAATACTCGGTACAAGTTTAGGAACTGTGCCGATCAATACCTTACACTTTACACAGACAGGCTGTATTAACAGAAAATAAATCTCTACTTTCATGCCCAGTAAATAGACTTTAGGATCATACACAGAAACTGATTACATAAACATTTCAAGGCCTCATAAAATTTATTACCAGTTTTTATTTTCATCCATTCATCTTCCAACCGCTTATTCCCTAATTTAGGGTCACAGGGGTCTGCTGTAGCCTATCCAAGCGCACATAGAGCGAGGGGCAGGGGGTCAATCGCATGTTCTTGCATGGGTTTCTCTGGGTACTCCGGTTTCCTTCCACAGCACAAAAACATGTACATAAGATTGTTTGGTTTAAAAAAACCACCCATAGTAGCGAGTGTGTGTGTGGTTGTTTGTCTAGGTGCAGACCTGAGATGGAATGGTTGGTGACCTGTACAGGGTGTACCTCTGCCTGTGAGCTGGGATAGGCTCCAGCAGACGTCAGCAACCCCGAATTAGGGTATAGGCAGGTATAGGAAAATGTATGAATAAATGAATGATTTAAATGAATGAATGACTGTCATTAACTTGCTTTATCTGGTTTCTACTGTTTTTAGAAAATAATTCAAATCTTGCTGTTGCGTAAACCATGAAGCTCTTCTTATTTCTGATCAAGATTAGCAGTGTAGCAATTACTCCCACCAAGAAAACAGGAAAGGAATAAAACAGTGGGATGTTGTTATTAAAAAAAAAAAAAAAAAAAAAAAAAGAGAGAAGCAAAGTTTTAATAAAGTTTTAACGACCCACACATTACACATACAGCACACACTCACTTTCCTCTAGACGCTGATAAACTAAAAAAAAAATCCAGAAAAAAGTACAAGGTTATAAAGTCTTGTAGCTGAATCTGCCCCCCGCCCTTCCTCCCTCCCCCCAACGTTTAAAGAAAAATAAATGATATTCATGTTATTTTAAGCTTCAACCACCATACCAGTTCTCATAACAGACTATAAACCTTCAAATTATTCATTCATTCACCTTCTAACCTGCTTATTCCCCAATTTTGGGGTCATGGGTGAAATGCAGGGGTACACTCTGGACTCCACTCACCTCACTCACCCACATTCAATTGTAGGAGAAAACCGGAGTACCTGGAGAAAACCCACGCAAGCGCAGAAAGAACATGCAAACTCTACAAAGAAAGACCTTTTGGCCCGGGAATCGAACCCAGGGAGACAATAAATCTTACTTCAGCTATTCTGCGTTTTCGACAGTAGCCCTTAATCACACTCCACACCATTGGCATCCATTAACAAACAAGACGAGGAAACGAGTGCAAAAGGAAAAGCACTGCTTCCTGTCTGTAAGATTTACTCTCAACCATCTGCTTACTTTCCTGCTAATACTTCTAGTCTCTGTGGTGTGCATCACCATGGAGCTCATCGAGCTGTTGGCCAAAGCTCCTAAGGGAATCCGATAAAGACTACAGGTTCAGGCTTGTACTTATCCAGGACTCGGATATCGTGATGATCATATCATTCCTTCAGGAAACTGGATAAAAAGGGTTTTTTTGGGGGGTAAAAGTGCTGATAATTGATAAAAGTGCAAAAATATTTTTCCTTAAAAATGATTGAATAACAGGTTTCAGGCAATAATTAAAAAGGTAAAAAAAACCAAGACTGTATAAACAGCTAATGACTTAGTTAAAAATTCTCTAATTTTAACCGCAACACATGCTGACTTGACGTTCAAAGTATTTGTTGTACTCTAATGAGTGAACATCTTACTCTACAGCACTGAAATTCATTCATTCATTCATTCATTCATGTTCATGTTCTAAGCTGCTTATTCCCTAATACATGAAAGAAGAATCACCAAATTAACCGAATGCACATTTTTTGGACTGCTGGAGGAAACCGGAGGACCCAGAGAGAACCCCCACCCGCCCACACACACATTCACGCAAGAAAACAAGAGACCCAAACACTCTTCCAGCATGACAATGTAACAAACCACCATAAAAAGCCATGATCTCAACCCCCAACTAAACACCTGTGGAACAAACGAGACACGCCACAGACCTCCTAAGGTACAATTTGCTAACACAAATCTGTTTTTCCTAATTACTGGAAACTAGCTGCCAGTGGGGGTTCGAAAGGTTAAGGCTCTGGCTTGTTTAATGAAATAACCCCAAGCTGTCCGTTTTGGGGCTTTAACCCTTTCTACTCCACAATTAGTATTCTGGCTAACCCTTCGCTCTGACCACATCAAATATGTAAAGAGAATATGCAAAGTAAAGCATTTGAAAAGAAGGCGTCTCCAAAAGATCACAGAGACACACCAGACATGCTGTCAGACCTCCGTCCCTTGGGGTTTGTGTCTGCTATTCATTTACAAGTCTCTACCTGCCCCTTTTGGTGATGTCAGATGTTTTGGTTTTAGTTCAACTGCAGCACTCTGGCCGATCTGTAGCTCCTTTCTAAAGCGCCGAAAACTTTGCTTAGAAGGAAGTACAAGTCCACCATTTGTGGTCTTATTTGAAACATAATAAGGACCACGTTCTTCGTCATTGAGGGGTGTCAACTGAAGGGATACTTCCTCATCCTCTTGCATTATGAATTCACTGGCTATCTATGTAAGATAAAATTGCAGTCAATTGAACTGGTGCTTGGGCGGCGCTGTGGCATAGTGGTTAGCACGGTGGCCTCACAACAAGAAAGTCTGGAGTTCGCTTCCCAGACAAGAGGTCTTGCTGTGCA
The DNA here is from genome assembly GCA_026260255.1 of Pseudolaguvia tuberculata. Lineage (NCBI taxonomy): Eukaryota > Metazoa > Chordata > Actinopteri > Siluriformes > Sisoridae > Pseudolaguvia > Pseudolaguvia tuberculata. Next base: position 5,514 of record JAOTRA010001269.1, on the reverse strand, counting down.
GAGTTTGCATGTTCTCGCCATGCTTGTGTGGGTTTTCTCAGAGTACACTAGTTTCCCCTTACAGTTCACAAACATGTACATTAGGTTGATTGGTGATTCTAAATTGCCCATAGGAGTGAGTGCATGTGTGTGTGTGTGTGTGTGTGGTTGTTTGTCTATGGCCCTGCGAAGGACTAGCGATCTGTCCACGGTGTTCCCCTGACTCTTGCTCTATGTGCGCTGGGATAGGCTCCAGCATACCCTTGTCATGCCGAATTAAGGGATAAGCAGGTTATGAGATGAATGAATGAATGAACTGGTGGTTTTTCAGTATTAACCTATGTAAATGGAAGCTTGGCCATGTGAAGAGAATAACATGTAATGGTGCAATCAAGAATCTATTAGGAGATAGCTAGGTTAAGCTAGGTTAACGGCTAACGAGGATCCGAAAATCTGTCCCCACGTCCCCTCTTTCATTGTGATGACGGGGTTGAATGCAACGGAAAGGAAGATTTGGGCAAAAACCTGTTTTGTGAAAAATATTTGGGTTATTTACGAGTACAGGAAAGCAAACTATTAAACTCGCTGAATAGCAAGTCATAAAAACCTCATCGAGAAAAGAACCCAAACGGAGAACAAGGTTAAGTCTGTTTGGTGTAGATAATAAATACCTACTCGCTGTTCTGATAAGTCTTCTTTGTGGGTATGTGTGCGTGTGTGCACAAAATAAGATCTGTCGCCGGTCGCTGTGACCGTATTGACAGGGTATGTGTGCGGTGTGGTGATTACAGGGTGATCAGTCTCCTGTTTCCTTTCTGCGCAACCCCCCCCCCCCTCCCACCTGCCAAAATTCCTCTCGCCTCTTTACCGGCCTGCAGACACACACCATGTGAACCAACACCAGATAGAATGGAAAGCTGTGGGTTGCTACAGACACTGCCTGTTGCCTTACCAACCCCCAACTAAACGGCATGTCAAAGCCCAACAATTAATCCATTGTCCCGCAGGAAAGGAGAGAGAGGGGGGCGGGTTTCAGGGCTATTTGTGGTCTAGTCGGTTTCCATTGGAACTGTTGTGTGTTACAGCTTAGCATTTTTTCTAAAAAATATGGGATATTCCAGCTAACTTTGAATCTGCATTAGTGTTCCAGGTTCTCGAAGAACTTGCAGTTCGTTTTCTTGGTAGGTACAAATCCACGACAACAATAATGATATTTTTTAATGTGAAATTTATCGTTCTCCCATGATTTCTCTCTGGGTACTCCGGTTTCCTCTCACAATCCAAAAACAAATACATTATGGTTGATTGGTGATTGTAAATTACCCATAGGAGTGAATGTTTGTATAAAAATAAAGTTTTTTGGAGTTTGTTACACTGTTGTTTATGATTGTATATGTATCAGTAGTGAAATGTTCGAGGTTATAACTATAAGCACAGTTTGTACGTCGCTCTGGACAAGAGCGTCAGCAAAAAGCTATGTAACTGTGTGTATGTTGTTCGTGTATGTGTGGCCCTACGATGGACTGGCAACCTGTCCAGGGTGTACCCCTTGACTTGCAACACTTTCCTTTTTGGCCATAAGGGACACTAAGTGTTCCAGAAAGAAATTTTCTGTTGGGACCAAAAAGGAAAAAATAATGTGTGAACACACAAAGAATTGAACCAACCTGAATAGGAGGTACGAGTGTATCCTGTGGTGTGTTAGTTACACTGTTCTTTAGGGAAGAGAAAACATATTGCACATTCTAGATTAGTATAACAGGGTTATAACAGAGGTAATAACACTTTAATGTGGCCCCTTAATGTAACCAGATCCAGTCACTGTAACAAACCCTGTAAATGCAGTGTGGTCAGGTCAGCTGGATTTTTGTCATGGTTTTCGTAGAGTAACTGCTACACTGCATTCCACAACAATCATTTTTAATGTACTATACTTTCAAGAAAATAAACAGAACTATTTGAAATAAATGAGTGGTCATTATAAGAGGAAAGAAAATGGATCCAAAAACTGCAGGGCGAGACACCGGACAGAATGATGACAGGTTCCCAGAAACACCACAGTGACCGGTGTTTGACCTCCACGATCAGCGTGGTGAAACACGAGTCCAGCCAGCTATTCATTGTTGTAATAGGGTTAGGAGGTAGGGGACTCTTACTTTATCATTTAATGGACACCCTTTGAATTGATTTTGACAGGAACAGGGCACAAACTGCAGTCGGCCAAGTGTTTTGAAAATATCAAAAGGAATTTATGCTGGTGTAATAAAATCACTGTGGAAGAAATGATTTTAATTGGTTCAGTAACAAGGACCTAAAGTGTGCCATTACACTGCTTTCTCCAGCTTTCCTACCTTCTGTAGTGCATCTCGGGACCACCTTTTACTCAGGTAAGGGCAATAACCATGCAACGGTCTGCCCACATGAATATGTAATGTGTATAAATAACACCAGACCACCTTCATACACAACAAGCTGTCATGTACCATGTGTTCTTACATCATTAACTTTCTAAGCAATTACAGTGCTAACATAGCTCTTCTGTGGGATGGGACCAGATGTTAGCTTTCACTCAACACACACCCGCCTTATGATCCTTTCCTTAGACCACAGGTTACCATTTTGACTGTCGAGCTTACTACAAAAAATACTGTCATGAAGAAGTCCATGGGGTTCCAAGTCCCCGCTCATGTTGTTTCCAAGTTCCTACTTCTTACTAACTAACAGCATTTGACTGCAGACTCCAAATCCAGAACCTACAGCACAAACCTAATGTCTTTTCAGGCCAGGGAAAGGGGGAGGGGGTTTCAAACAAACAGAGGAACTTCCCTAGACACAAAACAGGAAAGAGAAACAGGAATAGCTTTTCACGGGTAGCAAGTGGTTTCTGCTCCACCCTGTCACAATTGGCACTCACAGACGCTGGTGGCTTGACGGAATAAAGACTAAATTAAGAATTTGCATTAGCCTACTAATCTAATCTAATCTAACAATAGAAATACATTTACAGGTGAGAATTGGAAGTAAAAAAACATGAATAGGTACATAAATACCCTACGGCACTCCAACGCCATGACTTCTACACATGGAAGAAGCACTAATTATAGAGGGATGCAACACAGAGGGGAAGGGAGGAGCCGGAGCACTACCAGAACTATTTAAAACGCACAAACAAAACAGTATTATAATTATTATTATTATATAGGATGGGCATTTCTATGCATCTGTACTATATAGATCCAAATGTGCTATTAGGTCATATAGGTATAAAGGCATACGAGTGACTTCAATTGCATGAAACATAAATCATGCACGGTACAAAATCTAAAACGACCTGTAACGCTGCTACCTGTAATCAGGTCATGGTGCCAAGGTTACTCCATCTGCTATGTGAAATAAGACCCCCTAGGGGCTTTTGAGTGCCGTGCTAATCAAACTTCCTGTTCACAGCTGACTGTGAAAGTCAAAGGTCGTTTAATTTATATAAAAAAAAAAACAAAAAACATCTGCCACAATGTGTCTGCACCAGCTGATTGTGCTAGGTTGCTGCACCGTTGCCAAGGCAGCAGGACCACTGGAGGATCTACGGTAGCTGTAGATCTCATCATCTACACAATAAAGCAGTCAGCTGAAGACTCCGGGGTATTTTCTCTAGGGCATAGATATAGAGCCACACCTGCACCAGCTTCAGATTTAGCACCGATACTGGCAAAGGTAGGAAAATGGTATGTAAGTAACCACAAATCGAAATAGAGGTAGGGCTTTATTAACCACTGGACTACTAGGTTCATACATTCATTAATTTCCTTCCTCTTCTAACTCTCTTATTCCCTAATTCAGGTCACGGGGTCAGCTGGAGCCTATCCCAATGCACAGAGTGAGAGGCAGGTGGTACACCCTAAACAGATCGCCAGTCCATCTCAGGGCCACACACAGACAAACAACCACACAGACTCTCACTCACTCTTATGGGCAACTTAGAAATCACCAATCAACCTAATGTACATATTTTTGGACTGTGGGAGGAAACAGTACACAGATGAATCCCACACAAGCACGGGAATAACAAGCCGGTGTTTATAATGGAACATATCTTTCTGGTTAAGGAAAAAAATAGAGCCAAGAGTCGAGCTGGGTGTTCTACCGCCTAAACAAAAGCTGGCTTTTATACTGTTTTGTCTATGCAAACACACTCTACAGATAATACCCAAGGCTAAGCTAAAAAAAAAGAAAGAAAAAAAACCAACAACAAACGAACAAGGACATCATAACGAGTCAACGACTTAATCATAAAAAAAAGCTTTCTGGACAGATGTGTACAGCGGTTTTCTGGACAGATGTGTACAGCGGTTTTCTGGACAGATGTGTACAGCGGCTTTCTAGACAGATGTCAACAAATGAGTGAGATACTAAACAACTCAATTAATACAGACCTTCTAATGCATTTAAGCAGACATGATGAATTCTGACCAGCTTGTCATTATGATTAGGATGGAGGAAAGGAGGGAGACCTTGGCTGGGTTCGAATTTACAGGCACCAACATCCCTCACCTGCTGACAAGTTGTGTTTTAACCAAACAAAAAAATATTTTCTTCACTGACCGGTTCTGAATGCGTTCCATTCCACTACATATCACGTGACCTTTTCAGAGTTAAGGCAGCAAATAAAGCAAATGAAAAGCAGTACAGCACACGGGTTATTGAAAAGAAAACACATAAAAAGGGACGGCGGATGAAATACAGTCATGCTTTGTTATCAAAAGCAAACACTGGCTTGACGTTTTCTAGAGAGACTCCAATGACTACAGAGAAAAATAACAACTACGGAACCATGATCTGCATTTTGATTCTAGCAAAAGCAGTCATTCATTCATTCATCTTCTAACCCACTTATTCGCAAATTCCCGGTAACGGGGGACTGCCGGAGCCTATCCCAGCGCACATAGGCTGAAAGGCAGGGGTACAACCTGGAAAGGTTAGCAGTCCATCGCAGGGCCACACATTGACAAACAACCACACACACTCACTCCTAGAGGATTTTTGTAAAAAGGTCTAATGCACATGTTTTTGGACTGTTGGAAAAAACCGAAGTACCTGGAGAAAACTGCCACCCCCCTTAATAATAATAGAGCATGTGATGATGTGAGGTCAGGGGTTTTATGCTCAGGGTCATTGTCATGCAGGAACAGTGTTGTGTTACTGTGCTGTGACTCCAAACTGCCTGATTGTATAAAAATAGATGTGTTAAATGGTAAAAATATCTCCATGTAATGTGTGTTGATCTGATAATGGTGTACCAAGTGTATAACACAATTTTTTTTGATGGTTTGAAATTTGGTGGTTATGGTGGGATTTATTCACTGTGATGCTAAAGACATGATGGAGAATCTCGAGATTCGGGGAAGGGAGTGTATTAACCTTACTAATACTACTCATTTCACCACCACGTCTACAGAAAGACTACGCACACACACACACACACACACACACACACACACACACACACACACACACACACACACACACACACACACACAC
>JAOTRA010001260.1:0-10194 GCA_026260255.1 Pseudolaguvia tuberculata | reverse complement strand
GGTGAAGGAAGATATGCAGGTAGTTGGGGTGAAAGAGGCAGATGTAGCGGACAGGGTAGGGTGTAGAAGAATGATCCACTGTGGCGACCCCTAACGGGAGCAACCAAAAGGAGAAGAAGAAGAAGAAGAAGAAGAAGAAGAAGAAGAAGATGACGACAATAAACATGGGGGTGGCGCTTCATCTGTTGACGCTGCACGAAGGGCGGAGCTTGGTCCACCACCTTACATAGCCCCCCTCTCTAAAGGACGCCACCTGGCGTCCTCCAGGGTGCAACCCAAGAAAAACAAACATCTACCTCCAAAAAAAACCACAAGCCAAAACAAAACACTTCCAAAAGCAAAATACACAAACATGAAAACCTGGGGAACAGAGACATGGGCGAAAAGACAGAAAAGAGACAGGCAAAACAGGTAGGTGCACCAGGAAGCAACCAAAATGAGAGGAGAAAAAAAATGGAGACAGGGAGAATAGGGAGAAAGCCAGAGAATACAAGAGAAACAGAAACCAGAGTAAAAAGGGGAGACCAGGGAAGAAGGCACACATACGACAAATGGACAAGAGCGCGGAAGGAGAGACACAGATAGGGGCCAAACGAGGAAGGAGAGAGATAGATAGGGAGAAAGAACGTATACAGTCAACACGAGGAAACAGCAAATTAAGTAAAACCACAACATAACGTGATCAGGGCAAAGGGAATTACAAAAACAAACTACCACACATACATAAATAGGTACAGGAAAATAGGACAAGTTCAATGTCTCGAGGGGGGAGCTTGCCCGAGAACTGTCCATGGACAAAACAGGAGACATTGAAGAGGACGCTAAAGGAGACACTGAAGGGGACGCTATAGGCGGGACAGAGAGGGACGCTAAAGGAGTGACCGAGAGGGACGCTAAAGGAGCGACTGAGGGAGACTCTAAAGGGATTGAGGGAAACTCTGAAGGGACCAAAGGGGAGACTGAAGAAACCAAAGGGGACTCTAAAGCAGGCGAAGATGAGGGTACAGAAGCAGGTGCAGACGAGGGCTCAGATGCAAGCGCAGACAACGGCTCAGATGCAGGCGCAGAAGAGGGTTCAGATGCAGTCGCAGACGAGGGTGCAGATGCAGACGAGGGCTCAGATGCAGGTGCAGACGAGGGCTCAGATGCAGGTGAAGACAAGGGCTCAGATGCAGAGAGCTCTGTTGCAGATGCAGAGGGCTCTGATGCATATGCAGAGGGCTCTTATGCAGACGCAGAGGGTTCTGATGCAGATGCAGAGGGCTCTGACACACACATATCCTCAGGTTCACTAGGACCCGAAAAGACCTCCGAAATCCAATGCACAAAGTGTTCAATATCCACAGCTTGCCACCAGTATAAATCCCAAACGGCAGCTGTAGCCAGTAATGCCTCATCACATAATAAAATAAAAACTCACATTTAGCTCTAGCCGTCGGGAACTGATGAGTGTGAGTAAAAAATGGCTACAATCCGCAATAAAGTCCAGACAACGTCCCTGGTTCCCACTGAACCTCATAGGCAGGACCGGAAGCTTACCAGCAGGTTTCAATGCTAGCAATCCAGCTAGGAGGTTAGCTTGCTCGGTTAGCGATTGCACTGCCAGAGTATATAAATGGGAGGCAGCGACTAGTTGGCTAGCCTCTGTAGCTTCAAAGGCTATTGATAGCTTCACTAACCATGCTGACAAAAACTCCGAGCTAAACGGTTTAAAAGAGTTCATCACCTCGTTACTTCTCGCTGGATCCGTAATAGGTGGGTTATTCTGTACTGAAGTAGTGAGGGGTTTATTTATAAGGAATGGTGCAGAGATAATTACAGTGAACAAACCAAACACTAAGACACGCAGACAGAGACGATACAGGACGAGAATATATACAATGCTTATATAGAAAACTACGCAGAACGTGATCATAAACACGAGGTCCTCGATCTGAGAGACTATATCCTCTGGGAGGCCGAAATACCGGAACACATGGTTGAAAAGTCTCTCAGCTATCTCCATGGCAGTAGGCAGCTTTCTGAGGGGAATCAGACGGCATGACAAAAATTGGTCAACAACAATGAGAATACAGGTGTTAACTCTGAAGACAGGCAGGTCAGTCATGAAGTCCACTCCCAGATGAGACCACAGACGATTCGAGAAGGTTGGAGCTTCCCAAACGGTCGATTCTTTGGTCTCTTGGACATGGCGCACTCTTTGCACCCTGTCACCTACGTTCTGATCGCTCCAGCTATGTTGGGCCACCAGAAGCTCTCTGACAGTAGCGAGAGGGTGGCGTTGGCCCCTGGGTGACCTGTGCCTGGGGCCAACGCCCCACCTGCAAAGTAACTGGACCAGCTAGACATCTTACACACCTGGGGGTAATGGTGGTGCCGGTTATCGAGCGGATCTGATATTGGCTTTCGGTACAGACTGTGGGGAGCTGTAGGGATCAACAGAGATCTGAGGATGAGGGACTTGAACAGAGACAGAGAGGGACAGGAAACAATACATAGGTCAAAGGATGAGAACTGAGTGAGGAGGGAAGAGGAAAAAGGCAGGGTCAGGAGCCGAGACCAGACGAGGGACGTCAGAAGACAGAGGGATGAGACGAGAGACCGGGAGAGGGACGAGGAGAAGACTGAGACAGGTAAAGAACCGAGACAGACCGGGGATGAAAACAGAACTGAGGGACAGGGACAGAAGAGACAGGCAGAGAACAGTGACACGAACCGAGAGAGAGGAACCAAGGAGAGAGAAAAAGGGGGACAGTGACCAGACGAGAGGAAGGACAAGAACCAAGTCTGGATACGGGACAGGAGAACCGAGACGGAGGACAAGAGATGAGATGAGAGACAAGGAGAGGGACAAAACAAGGACTAAAACCAGGATGAGGGAAGGACGGAGACAAGAGCAGAGAACAAGGCAGAGAGACAAGAGCATGAGAGGGACAAGAGATGAGATCCAGAACCGAGTGGGGAAGAGGGACGGATGAGACCAGAGACATGGCATGGAACAGAGAAAAGAACATATAGAGAGGACCCAAGAAGATGAGGGAAAGAAACCAGGTGAAGGGAGGACAGAGAAAGACCTAGGGGCAAGAACCGAGACAAACACGGAAGAGAGCCGAGGGTGAGGAATGAGGAAAAATACAGAGCAAGGAACAAGGAGAGAGAAATGGCGAGGACGAGAACATGAGATAGGTGGGAACAAGACCAAGAAAGGGCCAGGAACCAGAAAACGGGGCAAGAACTGAGACAGAGACAGGGCAAGAATGGAGACTGAGAGGGACAGGGTAAGGAACAGGGACGAGGGCATAAGCAGCACATGACCAGAAGAAGGGCTCCTCAGGCCCTCCCATGCCTCTTCAAAAGCTAGGTGAGGTTCCTCCACCCCCATGGGAGCCAGCAGGCTCTCCTTGACTACCCCATGACCAGGTGGTCAAAGCCTCCACCAGGGTGAAGGAAAAGGTTGAGAATGTCCTCCCCGAGATGCTGGTCAGAGTCCCCGGTGAACGCCACCCAGTCCAACGCCTTCCAAAACACCAGACTGCACCTGCTCCTGGGCGTGGTGTAAGCGTGCGGCTGAGCACAAAGCATATCTCCGCTTGCGATGGGGGGGCTGCCGCCAATCCGCTGGGTGCAAACTTGGTTGGATCATACTTTCAGAACTGAAGGGGGGACTAGGACTGGGGATAAGGACCACACCCAAACGCAGGATTGGCGGTTTGAATAAGTCCATTTAATTCTCAAAATTAGAAAAAAAAGAAAAAGAGCAATGCATGAGATCTAGATTTAAATTCCCAAGAAGCTAGACTAGATAGGACGAGACAGGACGAGACGAGATGAGATCACTACTATAAACATGAGCGAGAACAAAACGAAACAAAAGGCGTTACTGTCATGGCCTCTCAGTCACCGCCACACTCTCCCGAATACTAATCCTGCTCACCTGTCTCCTAATCACGCACACTACTTAAACCCACTCCTCGAACACTCTGCGTTTTTAAGAAGCTAAAAGAACAGCGAAAGACTCTCTATTAATAATACCGTTAGTTCTCTGTGTTTTCACGTTTCTGTCTGTGTTCCAGTGTTCCCAGGATCCCGATCGTGTCGTGTCGTGCGCTTGATTGTTCGTCTGTGTCAGCATCTGTGTCAGCGTCTGTGCCCAAGTCACCTCTCCACCCCAGATCTCGCACCTGCCCTTCCTGCTCTCTCTCTTTGTGTTTCACTCGTCCGAAAATAAAAGAACTGTGCTTAATGCGATTTACCTGTTTGTGGTTCACTGGCGTAACGGTTACAAAAGGCGATGACGAGAACCGTTTAATAAAAGTCAACGTCCACAATGTTTCACTAATATCTCTTTCGGACTGCTCTCTCTCTCTCTCTCTCTCTCTCTCTCTCTTTCTCTCTCTCTCTCTCTCTCTCTCTCCTGTGCCTGCACTTGTGTATGTGTGACCACGTGCGTGTGTGCGCTCACCCCTCCCTTCATGTGTTCATCTATTCCTATGGACTAATTCTAGAGGTGTATGTGTCTTACCGCTATCATTGATACTTACCCTTCTAATTCACGTCCAAAATTATTTTTAACAGTCTACTGATCAGCAACATACAGTACAATTTCTGATTTTATACAAACACCCAGTATTAATACATCTACTCCTATTAATACATGTAATTCTCCACACACGCTTATTGTTAACTCACTCATTCAACCTCTCACTTGCACAAAAAACATTCAGACAACAAACAGCGCTTATTCACTCCACAAACCTCTCACAGACCACTTCACAATACACAACAAACTTCTGAATATCAACACAGACAGCATTTTCAGACCACCAACATTGAACCAGCACTCTTTTCACATTACACCAACAATAACATAGAATGACAGACAGGTGCTCCAAACTTATTTTAAACACTCTGCCCCTCTGGCAGCACCTCTCCGTATTTTCTTCAACACATTCAACCATTCTTTTTTTCTTTCCTATTTTTTCTTCTTTTTTTTTTTTACAAAACCTTTAGTCCACCTGGGGTCCTATAATATAGCGTTTACTATATGATTATTATTCATCATTTCAATAGCACATTGATTTAATTTGAATTTTAGTGCTAACTCCTAATTTTAGTGCTACTCCTAATATCATAATATCACTTAATCTCATATTTAATACAACTGTCTACATGCCTACATTTAGATATTTTTCCAAAACTATCCTTGGCTGAGGACAAGGGGCCTTTTACTCAAAGAGCATGATGGAAGTGAGCAGAATGGGTGGTATTTCTAGCTGCCTGAAAACAAGTTCCTGTAGTGGGAAACTTATGTGGGAGGACTTACTTATCTACACTCTACTTATCTTACTTCCTTTCTTTAAATTTTTTTCTTGTTATAATTAATAATGTTATTATAGAAATAATTTTCTGTGTGTATTTACTTTATCACTGAGGTGACCTTGGTGAGCATAATCACTATCACACAAACTGTGGGCAGAGTTGAATTTTCCCTCAAAACTGGCTTTGAGAGGGTCCCCCTACTCTCATTTCACCCTTTGAGGAATAAGCAAACTAATGCAGTCATTCATTACCTTAATTGAGGGGGAATAGTGTTGGTTTTGTTGGGAAACTACAATCACCACACTACCCTGCTCTGCCACCTGTCTTTCTGAAAATGCCACTGTCTCTGCAACGTACAACATTGCAGTCCACCCTGTATGCACTCTTTTCTTCACTTCTCTAACACACTCTTTCATTACTGTTGATCCCAGGTACTTAAACTCCTCTACCTACAATACGTCTTCTCCCTGCAACCTCACCAACCCACTGCCTACCCTCTTATTCACACACATTTAATTCCTCTTCTCTCCAGTGCATACCTCCACCTATCTAGATTCTTTTCAACCTCATCCCTATTCTCACCGCAAATCATATGATGAGAAACCATAATGTTGCTCACAGATGTTCACCTCTTCCCTCAGTCTAGCTTCCACTACTCTTTCCCATAACTTCATGGTGTGACTGATCAACTTTATTCCACTGTAGTTACTACACGTCTGCACATCTGCCTTATTCTTAAAAATCATCACCAGAACATCACCTCCTTCTCCATTCCTTATTCATCCTCTCAACTTCATCTCCACGCTTCTATTGGAATGTCATCTGGTCAACCACCTTTCCACTTCATCCTCTTAATATTTGCTAATAGCTTCCACTTTACTAATCCTATCCACTTCCTGCTCCACCATCTCCTCATCATCCAACCTTCTCTCTCATTTTCCTTATTCATAAGCTGCTCAAAATACTATTACGCCTTCTCAACACACTCTCCTCACTAGACAACACATTTCTCTGTGTTCTTTATCACTCTAACTTGCAGTACATCCTTCCCAGCTCTGCAGACTACTATCTGATAATGTTTAGCTACACTATCCACCACCTTACAGTCTTCCACTCTTATACGTCACCCTATGCTCTTCTTTCCTCTTAAAATATGTGTTAACCACTGCCATCTCCATCCTTTTAGCAAAATCTAACACTATCTTCCACATTCCTCTCTTTAAGGCCATACCTACCTATCACCCTTGTTCCCTTCACCAACATGACCAATGAAGTCCACTCCTATCACTCCATCTAACTTACCCCAGACTCTTTCCCTTTCCTCCAGCTCACAACCTACTTGGGGCTATAAGCACTGATGATATTTACCATCACGCCCTCAACTTCCAGCCTCAATTTCATCAAACTATCAGAAACTCTCTTCACCTCCACCGCACTTTCAATGTACTCTTTCTTCAGTATTACAACTACACAATTTCACTTTCCATCTACACCATGATAAAACAGTTTAAATCCACTTCCAGTGTTCTTTGATCATGTCAGCTAACTCCTTCATTTTACAAGTCATAGTACCAACATTTAAAGTACCCACCCTAACCTCCACTTTCCTACACTTCTTCTTCCTCTGCAGTCTCTGTTTTTCCACATCAACTTCTCATCCGTTGGCCAACAGTTGTCCAATTTCCACTGATACACTTGGCTAACGATACCTGGGGCAGCCAAGCCTCGACCAATCTGGTATGAAATTCTTATTTGTGTTCCACATTTTTGATTTGGTGCATTTTTACGCTGGATGCCCTTCCCAAGTCAACCCTCTCCATTTATCCGAGCTTGAGACCAGCATTAAGAATGCACTGGTTTGTGAAACCATAAACTGACATGAACTGACAAAAATCATTTAAGAATTAAACTGAAGAGGTAATCTCACAATATGAGAATATATAGTTTAAGCAACAAAATAATTACATAAAACTTATCCAAAAGACAAACGTAAAAAAAGTTAAAAACTTAGTCACCCCCTACAGCATGTAATGGTCTCTAAACTGCTGGATGTCCAAGTGGTTCTTTGAAAATAAATTAACTTTTAATAATAATTGGCAAATATTTTAGGGCAAACATGGCCTGTTTGGGCAAGACAGTGTCCATCCCACTTGTACAACATAGCCCATAGTCTTAGGACAGGCTTAGTTAATCGATGACTGTCCAGAGCCCAGGCCATGGAGCAGGTGGTTAGGTTAGTTCAACCATCCGGTTCCTAGAGTCATCATCTAGGACACCTAGGGTATTTAATATTGGAACTGTGGTCTGTTCCCCGACCTAAACATATGTTTAGAAATAATCAGAAAGTGTTCCTTAATAATCTAATTAATTTAGTCACTTAAAACACAGCTCACACTTCTGATCTGAAATTTGGACTGTTAATACTCTGAATTGCTTAGTGAATTCACAGATTTTGTATTGAACCTGGTGTTCACTGTGGGGTAAAATATCTACTCTGTGTTTTACCTTAGGTATCGTAGCCTCAGCTAAAAGATAGTTAAAGTTAAACAAATAGTTAAAGAAAAAAAGCTCGCTCTGTGGTTTAATGATCATACTGTCTTTAAAACAGAGCGCCAGAAAAATAGAAAGAAAATGGCAGCGAACAGGATTGTTAATATTCCAAACAGCATGGAAGGAGAGCCTCCTGGCTTATAAGAAAGATCTTAGTGAGGCCAGATCAGCCCACCTCTCCTTCCTTATAGAAAATAATAGGAATAACCTTTTTAACACTGTAACTAAATTAACTAGGAACCAGTTAGAGCCTGCAGTAGTGAGGACTTCAAGAAATTCTTCAATGACAAAATTGCAAAGATTAGGCAGACAATTCAGGCTGCTAAGATTGCTTCTTTAACTAGTTCTGATGATTTAGAATGTGCTATGCTTTTAGAGAAATTTTGTCCCATAGAATTTTACTCATCTCTTCTGCAAAATCATCAACTTGTATATTGGATCCGGTGCCAACCCAATTCTTTAAGCAGGTTTAGGAATGCAGTTCAGTCCGGTAAGACTCACGGTGATAGCGTGTGTGTTTACATCAACATGAAATAGTTTAAGAATTCTGTGCTTGTGTCTGAACACTTCTCATCATCAGTGACGTTTCTGATTTTTAGATGTAGACCATTTTACCAAAGGAATTCACTTCCATTTTAATTTTTGTTGTTTATATTCCAATTCTTTAAGCAGGTTTAGGAATGCAGTTCAGTCCGGTAAGACTCACGGTGATAGCGTGTGTGTTTACATCAACATGAAATAGTTTAAGAATTCTGTGCTTGTGTCTGAACACTTCTCATCATCAGTGACGTTTCTGATTTTTAGATGTAGACCATTTTACCAAAGGAATTCACTTCCATTTTAATTTTTGTTGTTTATATTCCGCCTAGCGCTAAAGCTAAGGAAGCACTCAGTGTACTGTATGGGTCTATCAGCAAGCTACTGTCACACATGGTGGGGGAGCGGATTCGGGGGAAAAAAACGCACCCAAACGCAAGATTGGCGAGTTTAAATCGTCCATTTATTAAGAAAAAAAGGCAAAACAAAAGTAAAAAAAACCTGAGATATAAACTAAAGAAAATACTGTGAAGAGAAAAAAGGCAGGAAAGACGAGACGAGACGAGACGAAAACATGAGCATGAACTTGGTAGACATTCAGGTGGAAAAAGGTGAAAGATGAGCGATAATCCAACGGCCCCCAGGAGAATTCCGCCGGTTTATCACCACAAGCAAATCAGCGCTAGATGAGACTCAGCTGCGCATGCGCTCATGCACACACACACACAAGAGCGCTCAAGCGCAGCCAAGCCCGTGCGCACGCCGCTGCACACCGGCAACGCGCTGGAGACGTTCACACCAGAGGAGGACGTGACAGTACTCTCTCCTCTATGAACGCCTCCAGGCGTTCCCGTAGGGACCCTACCAGGAGAAAAGAGGAGCAAGGCATGACCTGACCAAAAGGGGAAAACCTGACCTGACGTGAAAAAACCTGACCTGAAAAACCTGACGTGACATGGCCTGACATGAAAAGGGGAAAAAACCTGACCTGACGTGAAAAGGGAAAAACCCTGACGTGACCTGACCTGACGGGAAAGGGGGAAACACCTGACCTGACGTAAAAAGGGGGAAAAACCTGACGAGAAGGGGGAAAAACCTTGACCTGACTGAGTAAGGGGGAAAAACCTGGCCTGACGTGGAAAGGGGGAAAAGACCTGAAATGACCTGAAGAGAAAACCATGACCTGCCGTGAAAAGGGGGAAAAAACATGATGTGACCTGACCTGACGGGAAAGGGGGAAAAACCTGACGAGAAGGGGGAAAAACCTTGACCTGACTGAGTAAGGGGGAAAAACCTGACCTGACGTGAAAAGGGGGAAAAGACCTGACGTGAACTGAAGAGAAAACCATGACCTACGTGAAAAGGGGGAAAAACTATGATGTGACCTGACCTGACGTGAAAAGGGGGAAGAGACCTGACATGACCTGAAGAGAAAACCATGACCTGACGTAAAAAGGGGGAAAACCCTGACGAGAAGGGGGAAAAGACCTGACGTGACCTGAAGAGAAAACCATGACCTACGTGAAAAGGGGGAAAAACCATGACGTGACCTGACCTGACGTGAAAAGGGGGAAGAGACCTGACATGACCTGAAGAGAAAACCATGACCTGACGTGAAAAGGGGGGAAAACCTGACCTGACGTGAAAAGGGGGAAAAACCTGACATGACGTGACATGAAGGGGAAACCTGTCATGACGTGACATGAAGGGGAAACCTGACATGACGTGACATGAAGGGGAAACCTGTCATGACGTGACATGAAGGGGAAACCTGACATGACGTGACAT
>JAOTRA010001230.1:0-10196 GCA_026260255.1 Pseudolaguvia tuberculata | reverse complement strand
GTGTGTGTGTGTGTGTGTGTGTGTGTGTGTGTGTGTGTGTGTGTGTGTGTGTGTGTGTGTGTGAGAGAGAGAGATTTTACAGGGGACCAACAATGGGTTAAAGTGCTCATCTTTTGGTTAACAGTTCCGCCTCTTTTAAATCCCTGGGTTTCACCACCACCAAAGAAAACTAAACCAGGAAGACATCGGTTCAAGCCCCATCTCTGCCAAATCCGCCACGGTTAAGTCCTTGAATAAGACCCTTAACTCTTCCTGCTCTAGGGGGCGCTGTATGTATATTAACTAACCCTGACCCTATTCCATCTCGGGGAGTTTTTCCTAATCACAGTGGCCACCAGTTTAATGGTCAGGGACAAAGGTACACTTTCCACTGTTTTTACCTTCTGTTGTTCTCTCCTCAGACTCGCAGTTACACAGCAGCAGTGGAAGTGCAGATGATCATCAGCGAGGCTGGTGGTTTTCTGATGTCCAGGCACGCAGCTTTGATGCCAGACAGGAGTGTGAAAGCAGCTGCGGATTAGACCAGAGTTTGGAGGCCGTTCAGAAGGCAGTGAAGGATCTGGGTCCTTTTGATGGCCTACTTGGCTTTAGTCAGGGAGCTGCTTTAGTAGCCATGCTGTGTTCCCTTCAAGAGCAGAAACTAGACTCTGCTTTGAACTTCCGCTTTGCCATCCTGGTGGCTGGTTTCCGCAGTGCCTGTGCAGAACATCAGCACTTTTATCATGGTGTGAACGTCACCGTTCCCACACTGCATGTCTTTGGTCAGAATGATAAGGTTATTCCACAGCAGATGAGTCAAGACTTGCTGCCATTTTTTTTAGGAGCCGACGTCCTCGTTCACCAGGATGGACATTTTGTTCCCGCTGCCTCTACACACAAACGCATCTACCAGGAATTCCTGAGAAAATTTCAGTAGAAAGATCTCATGCATATAACTATCAGAGTCTCTGTGAAACTATCAGGAAAACTAAAGATTGACACCTGATCAATGTACCTGTGAGGGTTTTTAACCCCCTCCCTTCCGGTGGTAACGTCCCATTTGCTGTCGTCCACTTTAGCTCCGTCTGCAGTTTTAGTACAAACAGGTCAAAATAACAACTTCCTCCAAGTCATTTGGTTTCTTCTGCTCCATCCTTTGATTAATGACGTCATGATGAGCCTTCTGTACTGTACTGTAAATGACCTTCTGTAATGGGTACGGTATACGTGGGGTATATTGTGATATATTATACCCCTGAATGTAATTCAAATAAAATGGAAGTGACGTTTGTTTGCATTTGTGTTGATATCAGCCATGTTGGGTCCATTAATATAGCAGACCTTTGATTGGTCATCTAAAGCGTTTCCCAATATTTCAGAAGTTAAATATAGTTTTATATTTGTAAAATTATAAAATGTTTATAGTTTAACTTAATGTCATAAAAAATAATAATACAATAACAAAAAATTTTAAAATTATGGATGTACTCTGTTTTGTTTTCCTTTTGCGTGCGCGCGTTTCTCGTGCGTGGAAATTTTGACCCTATCAGGACACCGTAATGTTTGTGATCGTCATGAAAATGGCGGACGAGCTGGACAGAGTACGAATTTCTGAGGCGGAACTTCGGGCAGAAGCGTCAAGTGTTGTAACATCTAAATACCTTTCCAAAGGTTCGTTAATATCATTAATGTAGTGCTGATATGTGTTAAAACAGAACTTATTTATTGAAAAACATCCCCCTGCCTCAGTTTCGAGTAGCTAAAGCTAATGTTAGCCAGCTAGCTGTTTGCTAGTTAAAACGTCTCGAAGCTGGAAATGGAACCTGTTGTTAGTTATGAGGGGTTTGTTGGTTTTTTCCATAATTGAAAAAGGTTTTTGTGGTAATTGTGTGGGGTTTTTTTAAGAGATACTAGTTTCGAATGATTGTACAGTAGTTCGTTAGCACTCAGACTTCATCTGCGTTTTCCAAAAACTTGCTTCTCCTGGCCGCGCTTGTAAACCCGAGGGCGCGGCTTTTACAGACAACGCGGTAAAAGTAATGAACGCGGAAGTGGAGCGTCGCCGTTCCAACGGTCAGTTAATGTGGGGATTCGAGCTGTGCTACTCAATCCATACTAAACACTTCAATACATTTACACGCGAAAGTTGATTGTAAAATTATTATTATTATTATTGATGATTTTATTAAGTTATTTATAAGTCGCTGATGTTGTGCATCTCTCAAACAACGTCTGGTTATAGATCCCCAAAACTTTAAAGGGTTAATTTCCAGACCGAGGCAACGGTGGTAAGGGAATTTGTCCCTGGGGTAAAGCAGGAAGAAACATTGACACAAATGGGAAAAGCCAACCTCACATGGGTGACCCTCCCGTCAATTAATTCCCATAACTTATTGTAGTGAAATCTTTGCCATCTGGCAACCCTGTGTGAGAACATAACCTATGAAAGCCTATGTCCACTCAAATCATTGTGATTAAACCTTTCTGGGTCCAATGATGTTTACAAAATATCTATATTTATACTACAGAACGTTTTAATAAGCAGAACAAACTATATTTAAAGATTTTATTTTATTGTTTGAATGAAGTGTAATGGTCAGATTAGTTTTTATTTTATGTGAACAACAGATTTGTAATGTTTTTGGGCAGTTTATCTTTATGATTATAACTAAAAATTGAACATTTAACACTGTACGGAAATTAAGTAACTCATTATAATACAATTTTTTCTCCTTAGAAGTAGAAAAATCAAGTAAAAAACATCAGCAAGATCGGAAGAGGCCAGACCTAAAGCGGTACGATCCCGGTTCAGCACAGATACGCAGATGCAGGGATAGATGTGAAGATGCACTAGCCAATTCCTCTGCTCCTGCAGACATCTCCAAAGAGCCTGTATCAGATCTCACGATGTCTACCGGTTCTCCTCCGGATTCTGGGTCAAACGTTACCAGTCATGATTGCCAGTCTGAACTGAGTGATGTTTATTTGGACTGTAAGCATCAACATAATAAGAGAAACACTGATCAAAATAGTGACTTATCAAATTCTGGAGCAGCTCAGTCTTCAAAAATACACAAAATGCGTAAACCCGATCGAGAAATATACCAACCTGGTGTAAGAAGGACTCACAGTAATCGAGAATATGTCCAAAGCGAGGAGTTAGAAAAGACATCACAAGAAGTTGTTGCGGTGGCAGATACTACAAAAAATGTCTCTCTGGAAAAAGACAAAGGAAATCGAGGGACAATCAAAGAAGGCAGAAAAAAACAGATGCTGGGGAAACAAAATATAAAACACTTGTCCTCTGATCAACTCACTGTTAACAATATCAGTGTTAAAGTGGAGAAACTCAAAATTAACAGCCTCACGGACATAAATACAGAAACAAAGAGCGAAAACGTTGGTAGAAGAACAGATATGAGCTGTGAAAGCAGAGCAGAAAGACGAGCAGGAGGTAGAACAAGTGAGACAAAGACGAAGAAGCTGGAAAAACGAAGGTCCAAGGGGAGTAAGAAGAAAGGGTCTGATCAAGCTTCATTGAAGAGAGGGGAAGGAGGTGGAGATGAAAAAAGCTTGTTGACCCCTCAGTCAGAAAAGAACAGCGACCCAAAGTTAGAAAGAATATTTTCGCGGGATACGATGGGAAAAGTTCAAGATCAGAACTTGAATGAAGACAATCAAAAAAGCAGTCGGCCTATACAAAGGGGGCGATCCAGAACTGCTCCAGAAATTCAACATGGAAAAGTGAACTGTTCTTCAAAACGTTATTCCAAATCAGACATTAGACGGACTCGAAACCGGACTTCTAGCACAAGTTCGACCAGCAGTGGCATCAGCATGGATGGACCAGTAGAGACAAATAAAGAACCGATGATGGGGCAAAGGGGACCAATGTCCAAGCCTCATGAAAGGATGATACAGGAGACAACAAAGACTACACCAGACACGTTTAGACACAAGAGAAGGACAGGCAGAGACATATCGTCCACAGATTCCTTTGAGGAAACTGAGGGAATGGAAAGAGACAGAAGAGTAGGCACGAAAGCCAAAGCTAAGAATGACTGTGGAATATCCAAAGGGAAAGGAGTTTTAAAGGTTCCTCTGAACAATCGGTCTGGTACAGTTTCAGAAATAATGGACGACCAAAAAAAATGTAAAAATAAAAGTCCCAGAGGCATTCTTGTACTCCCAAAACACTCTGAACTAAGCATGTCTTCAGAAACTGGGCTGCGGCTTATGTGTGAAAAAAGAAGCAGCGTGGCGGTCTCTGATAGAGGACGGGGTAGAGGGAATAATAGTGGCAGTACCAGGCGGTTATGGGATCCTAATAACCCTGATAAGAAACCTGCCCTGTTGGGCAGCAAGCAATCTCAACAGTCATCTGTAAGACAACCACTGTACATGCAAAATCCTGGAGGCTATGGGCCGCTGCACTTTATGGATACTGATGAAGAAACTGTTGGCACCCCATCTGTGCACCACGGAGAAGCCAAGAATGCTGCCACCATGGCTTACTACAAATATCAGAGTTCTGACAACCCCTACTGCTACCCGTTACCAACAAAGTCTTCAAACGCTCCTCCGTGTTACACCTATCCCTATCAAGTTCCATTTCAGTTACCTGGTTCTAATGGGATGTTTCTGAACCCAGGAATAGCACCCTTTTCTGGGGTGTATGCACAAATGTACCCATCTACAAGAGTCGCCTTTAGTCCTGAAGAGACAGACGAGCAGACAAGAGGGGAACTTGGTAAACACTTGCGAATGGCTGACAACCATGAACTCCAGCTTAGCAACCTGCTGTCCAGAGAACGACTTAGTCGAGAAGGACTGGACAGAATGGCCCAGCTGAGGTGAACTTATGGAAATGTAAAATAACCACTTAAAACAATCGTTATAGTTTGGTGTTGACCCACTTTTGTTCTTTTTTTTTTTTTTTTCCTTTCTCTTTAGAGCGGATCTCCTGACATTGTATGAGAGTATCATTTTAACAGACATCGAATTCTCTGATGCCCAAAATGTGGACCAGCTACTGTGGAAAAATGTGTTTTATCAGGTCATTGAAAAATTCAGACAACTTTTAAAGAACCAGGATTCCGACACAGCTCCCCAAATCAGGGTTATGCTTTTATCCACACTGGAAGAGGTACCTGGCTTGTTTTCCTTAAAGAATATACTTCTGCTATCTGTGGCTGAATTGTCCATCCTGTTTGTGTTCTAGGGGGCAGTGGTGTTTGAATCACTGCTGGTGAAGTTACAAACCGTGTTCCAGTTTAAATTAGAAGATTACATGGATGGAATGGCAATACGTTCGAAACCGCTCCGAAAGACTGTAAATATTTCCTCATGTACAATAAAGCTTGTCTGTCCCTTTTCAATACATTGTGAACTATGCGATTATTATGCGATGTTATTATTTTACAGACAACAAATGGGAAATATTATAAATAGCAGTAATTCTTATGTATGCATACGTGTCTAATTTTAAATTATTATTATTATTATTTTTTTTTTTTTTAGGTAAAATATGCTTTAATTAGTGCCCAGCGGTGTATGATCTGTCTGGGAGATGTTGCAAGATACAGAGAACAAGCTAATGATTCTGCTAATTACGGTAAAGCACGCAGGTCAGTCATTTTACATAGGAATTTTTCTGTTTTGGTAAATTGTGTGTATCCCATATGCCCATGTGTGTCTGTGGCGGGTTTTTTAACAGTTGGTATCTGAAAGCTCAGCAGATTGCACCAAAAAATGGCCGACCATACAACCAGCTTGCCGTATTAGCGGTGTATACAGTAGGAAAACCTTTACTTTCTTTTAACAATTTTCTTTAATATGTTTCAACTTTGACCGTGCGTATATTGTCAGACACACACATTTTCTTCATATGTGTGTGTCTGTCATTACGCAGAAGGTCAAAGAAGTTTGTTATTTTATAGTTGATATAAAATGATGTAATGTTTATTAATGAATCATTTGTTGATGTGAGCTCATGTAATCATTGATAAATTCTGCTCTAGTAAAGCTTGTTTGGGGTTTTTTTTTTTTTTTTTTTTTCCCCCCCTTTTCTGTTATCTGTTTGGAAGAAGCGGAAGCTGGATGCTGTGTATTACTATATGCGAAGCCTGGCTGCCAGTAACCCAATCCTCACCGCTAAGGAGAGCTTGATGAGTCTGTTTGAAGAATCCAAACGCAAGGTTAGGTTTATTGAGACGGTACTGATACAGTTATTCTACAACACAGGCCTGTAAACATTTATGCTTAAAACTATCTTAAAAGTAAGATTTTCTTTTGATCTATTGGCCAAATATACAAATGTCCACATTTCAGGTGCAGTAAGATGCCCGTTTCAACCATTATACAAAATATCATTAGCATAAACCCAGTGTTTCTTCTCTTAGGTGGGAAGGAAAAGATTTAGACAATAAACGTTTAAATGTTAGTGATATTTTACGCCATTCGTTGATGGCCCTCTCTGACACTAGGCTGAGCAGGTCGAGGGCAGACTAATGGAGAATGTTGAAAGTGGCAAACGTGGCCAATGCAGGCACGGAACAGTCCGCTGTCAGGATGCCACCCGGGTGGAAATCTGGATACGCCCCTCTGGGAATTCTGGGTTGTCAGCTTGCACTGAAGGCAGCGAATCGGGCAATGATTTCGAGCAAAGGGGTGGACTAAAGACACTGAGTGCAAGTGAGGTGAGTGATGCATCCCATCCACACCTTCAATGTTTCATTCAATCATCATCTTCACCGCTAACTCCCTAATTTGTGGTCACATGGGTTTGCTGACGCCTATCTCGGCGCACATGGGGTAAGAGGCACCTTTTAGTATTTCATGTGGGAATAGTATATACTAACGATTAATCTTAATCACTGAATTATTTGTGCAATAACTATCATAAAAGATTGCAATTAAAATGTTGTCCCTTTTTTTTCTTAGCTACATTTTATGATTTTCAGAACAAGTGACTAGACATTACGGTTTGTGTAACACACTGTTGGATAATGCAGCAGTTTAAATGGGATGGATTTGTTTTCCCTTCACAGCTTACTAAGAAATTTATCCTGAGTTTTCTTCATACACATGGAAAGCTCTTCACTAAAGTAGGGTAAGTTTCTCCAGTGTGTCTCTACTGTGCATTACACGTAGGGTAGGGTCTACTTACCTGTGTATATACATTCTTTTCATAATTTACCTTGGTGGACTTGGGTGATTATGGTCAGTGTGTAGGAGTGCTAATTTATTTTGTATAATCAAACCGTTCCTTTTCTTATTATTATTATTTTATAGGATGGAAAGCTTTCCAGCTGTGGCCACTGGAATGTTGGAGGAGTTTCAAGCCCTTCTCCAACACAGCCCATCTCCTTTGGGAAGTGCACGCATGCTTCAGATCATCACCGTCAACATGTTCACCATTCACTCTGCTCAGACCAGAGGTATGCTCACATCATACCAGTGTTACCCAGCGTGTGTGTGTGTGTGTGTGTGTGTGTGTGTGCGTGCGTGTGTGTGTGCTTTTTCTTGCTTGCTAATGTGTACATACGATCTTAAATAATTACTCTGTATCCCATCCTGTTCAGTTTCTGCTTTGGTGTGTTTATTCCTCAGGACAAAAAGGGCAGGGAGAAGCTCGTTCAGTATTGGAGGAACAATCTACTTCTCTGGGTCTGGCCATGTTTGGGCTGCTGGTCCAACGGTGCACTGAACTTATTAAAGAAACACCAGCAGGTAACCAGCGCTCATACATTGTACAAAAATGTAAATGAATTAATCACAAAGTTTCTTAGCATGGAACCTGCATATATATGATGTGAATGTTGTATTGCTTTGCTTGTTGTTTGTGTCAGAACCTGTCTTATTGGAGGACATCGATGATGATTCAAAACTAATGGTTCGAGTGTCTACTTTTCCCACTGATTTGCGAGAGCTTCTCCCCAGTGTTAAAGTTTGGTCCGATTGGATGCTGGGACACCCAGAGCAGTGGAACCCTCCACCATGTAATTTTGAGTGAGTCTGTAACAAACATTTGTCTTTTTATATTTATGCCCTGCCATTAAAAAAAACAACCATCAATTTAATCTTCATCATGAAAGCTGCTTTAGAACCTGAAGTTTCTCCTTTCCCTGAAGAGATGCTAAGTACAGTTACTAAATTTTGTGAACATTATATTACATATGTTAGTATGTTACATTCTGTTCTGTTTGTTAGCTCTCCTTCAGGACAATACAACAATAGCTTTATTACATTTCTGTTGGTAGTATTCTATTTTTCTAATTTTACTGTTTGCATTGTACTGAAAGCAGATTTGAGATGTGCATGTCTGCATCAACACTAACTAATTCATGACACACGTTAGTTAATTAAAATCTAAAGATGTTGCACACACAAACAAAGGTTACTTCATCTATCCATTTCACACACATCTGTTATGTATAAATATGAATTTGGCTGATGAACTGTTCTTGTGTGTTTTTAGTGGCAGTCCTGATGTTTGGCAGTGTCTGGCAGAGCTGTGTGATTCTTTGGCGTCTGTGTATCACGGGGAGATTCCACTCTTCAAGGCGGATGCTGATGGGGAAAGTGAGGGGTTGCGATTACTTGTGCTGGAGGAGGACAAAATGCTGGCTGGTTTTGTCCCTTTGTTGGCTGCTCCACAAGAGCCATGCTATACTGACCCCCAGTCAGATACGGTGAGTACGGTGAAGTGTTTATTATTCACATACTGTATTGGATTTTCTTTAGATTTCTGAAGGTAATTTGGTTGCCAAATCTTGAAAAAAGGAATCTTGATGTCCCTGCTAGAGGTGAGGCACATTTGAAAAACACTAAGCTCTTTTTCTAAACGTCTGATAGCAGATTGCCAAAAACACTGAGAACTCAGGAGGACGTATGGCTTAAAAGAAAGGGATGGATTGGAGCAAAGCAATACACAGCTTTGCCCATTAGGAAAAAGGCAGATTTTAATCGGATTCCCTGATTGGGACATAACATTGATGCTAATTACTTTAATTGATCAAATAAATTCTCCCTTCCCAGAACATGTTAAACTTGTGTAGGTCGTGTGACATTTTTACACCTGATAGTGACCGTAATTCTTGTCTTTTGCAGGCCATAGCAGCTGACTGTAAGAGAGTGACCGTACTGAAATACTTCCTTGAGGCTCTCTGCGGTCAAGAGGAACCCCTGCTTGCTTTTAAAGGAGGGAAGTATGTGTCCATAGCTTCACTGGCCACTTCCGGCCAAACTGAGCACAAGAGCCAATCACAGAGCAGCGACTTGTGTCAGGTCTGAAAACATTTCTTCCTCATCAGCCATATTGGTAGATTGACATCGCACTGATTTAAATAACTTCAAATGCAGATGTGCTGAACATAGTTTACTTCTTTCCTATCCATTCTGACATATGCGTGCTTTCCAGGACAACAGTGTGATGGTGGAGGATGTGGCCCTGTCCACATCAGAAGACGAGCCGGATGAAGGGGTTGATGAATATGAAAACGAGCAGGATATCCGAGAGCTGAAAGCCAGACGCTGTGTTTTAGTTCATAAACTGGCAGAACAACAGAAAAGAAGAGACAAAATAAAGGTATGATGGTTTCACTAAAAAATGTTTTCCCCAGTTTTCCGTCTGTTAACTGTGTATATGTACATTTCCAACAGGCGGTGTTAGAAACTGGAGTCAAGCTGGAGCTGGAGATTAGACCTTTCTACCTTGTCCCTGATACCAACTGTTTTATCGACCATCTGGAAGGATTAAAAAAACTCTTGGCATGTGGGACATACATACTGGTGGTACCGCTAATCGGTCAGCACTTTTCCACGCTTTTGGTAAAATGATTAAAAACTATTTCTTCCATTTAAAGCTCGGTGTGTTATTTTCTTATGGCTTAGTGATTACTGAGCTGGACGGCTTGGCTAAAGGGCAAGAGTGCCGCAAGATGGACTCTACGGGCGAAGCAGCTCATGCCAGGCTGGTGCAGGGATGTGCTAAAGCAGCAATGACATTCTTGGAAAAGGGATTTGAAGCCAGAGAGCCTGGCCTGAGAGCGCTCACCAGCAGAGGAAACCAGTTAGAGTCAATCGCCTTCAGGAGCGAAGACACCTCCGGGCATAAGGTCTGTGCATGTGCTACAGTTCCAGTTAGTCATTTAGCAGAGGCTCTTATCCAGAGCGACTTACATTTGGTCTCTTTTTACAACTGAGCAATTGTGGGT
>JAOTRA010001212.1:0-10197 GCA_026260255.1 Pseudolaguvia tuberculata | reverse complement strand
CACACACACACACACACACACACACACACACACACACACACACACACACACACACACACACACACACACGACTATGATAAGCAAAAGCAGTGTCGAGGACTGACGGGTCCACCAGATGAGCAGCTTACAGTTAGAACATTTCCAAGCTGTAGAAGACGTAGAAGCACTTTTTGAAAAGTAGACACTGAAACTTTTCCTGTTTCACAACCTTTGGGTGACTTTCCAAATGTGTGTGTGTGTGTGTGTGTGTGTGTGTGTGCTAAGATCACACCAAAGACACACTCACCCAGAGTTAAGAAGAAACCTCTTTTCCTCTTGCCCGGCCCTGCCTTCTGCTCCTGATAGGTACAATGTCCAGCGGGGAGGAAAAGCTATTGCATACATACACATAACACACAACGCAACACACACCCGCTAAACACACCCCATACACGCTCGGACACTGACACACGCTTCTCTTGTGCACTGAGATTCAGCTTTCTCTCGGGTTTTACAGTAAATGTGTGAGTGTTAGCTGAGCAATGCCGTTTGTCAGGAGAGGAAGTGCAGCAAAGCGAAGAGCGCGCACACACACACACACACACACACACACACACACACACACACACACACACACACACACCCTCTCTCTCACTCCTTCTCTCTTGTTCTCTAGGTTTTACAGTAAAACCACAACCAATAAAAAAACTATCAGTGTTTTTAAGACTTTTCTATACTTTGTTATTTCTTTGAACTGATTCTCTTGATGACATCATCACTTCCACGATCTCTGACTCACAGGTTCTTTACCTGAAGAATTGCTGAAGAACTACTCATCACCCTTTCTGACAGAGGAACCCAGAGTAGGGGTGAATAAAGGCCTAATAGAATGCTCAGACCTGAATGATAAAAAAGTCATCCGACTACAATAGCCATCGTCGAGTCCATTACAGATTAGTTATTGAGACCACCAAAACTCCAACACAAACATTTAGATGATTTGAAGTTACAGCCAAATTTATTAGCCAACTTTAAGTCAGTAAGTTAAATTGTTCGACTTCAAGTCGTTCAGTCTTTTCATTTCAAGTCATGTAACCATTTGAGTTTGAAAAGTTCAACACAAACCATTGGACTATTTAACGTTCAAGTAAACCGATTGGACGGCTAAAAGTCATCTTCATCAGATAAGTTGAAGTCTGGATGAATGAATGATTGAATGAATAAATGAAAGAAGTCATTCACCACTAGCTGGATGAGCTGGAACTAATCATACAATTGATTCTAGCAGGTGAATGTAAACCTGCATGACTCAAAACTTAATCCAGATTCACTTAATGTGAAATGTTAACATACAATATATTATGAAAAGTCTTTGATCACGTGAGTATCAGAAACACATGCGATTTCTTCTAGATTAATTCCCAGTTTTGCTATTGAATGAAGCTCCAGTCTTCTAGTAAAACTTTCCTGTCCAATGTTGTGCTTGATTGTGAGAAATCTCTTCATTCAGTTCCAACAGTATTAGTGAGATCAGACACTAATGTCAGGTAAGGAGGTCTGCGGTGGGTCCGTCACCATTCCAGTTCATCCCAAAGGGGTTCAGTGGTGGTAAGATCAGGACTTTGTGGTGTTTTTTTACTTTAATAATAACCCAGAATGTGATAATGAAGGTTTTATGCTCAGGGTCATTGTCATGCTGGAACAGTGTTGGAGTCTCTTTGTTCCACTGAAGGAATAATATAATGCTACAACATACAACAAACATTCTAGACAAACTGTGAACTGATGGTCAGGTGACCAAAATATAATGTATACAAAAAGTGAAACAAGCAGGAAAAACTGCACATTTTTGCATAAATTAAATGTATTTTTAGTTTTATACCATTAACAACAGCTGAATGTAGCATATGATTAACTAAGCAGGATGCTGAACTTTACCGAAATCCAGAAGACACGTGATACAGAAGGAAATGGACCTTTTCAAGCTTCGCGCAGCCTCTCCTCATCTGGTGGGAACACCGCCTCCTACACTAAGGGATCTAAGGGTTTCTCTCTCTCTCTCTCTCTCTCTCTCTCTCTCTCTCTCTCTCTCTCTGTCCGTGGCAGCTTTCCAGGAATCAGATCTAGCATTGTCTCTTCATGACCTCTTCCATCTTCGACATCCTGTTTCGTAGGAACTTGTTCTATTCTACGTTTCTATTTTTACTGCCGCTCCTGCGCAAAACTTAGGCATGAAGGTTAAAAGGTTCCTGTTTATATCCTTTAATCCCTATGGCTAGAAAGGAGTAATGAAGCGATAAATTCAATTAACTGAATCTACCAGCATTATAAAGTCATGACCAACCAGTTGTAGGTTATCGAAGCGATTACAACTTATTACAACGATTATTTTAACATCAACCTGGAGCGACTGAACCATTACAAATGATCAACCATACACAAAATGATAACAGGAAAAAGGTTACAGAAGCTACAAGATACTTTACTGTTAGCTAAAAAATTCATTCGAGCTAGCAGCTAATAAAATCAGCACGAAGCTCAAGATCCTCTAATGTCATTAAAATGAACTAAATTAGCGTTAAATAGCTTTATTGTCGTTATGCTACACTAGATCTACCTTCGACTAACTTAAAATAGAAATTCCCTTCAGGTTCTGGTAGCTAGCTGATGTTTAATTTTTCCTGCTTTAAATCCACAGCTGTTTGGGTTTCTTTTTTTTCTTCCCTTCCTTCCGCTGACTTGAAGTCTTCACCGTGACTGGATCTTACCTCACATCTACAAGACAGAACATGCTACACTGGCACTTGTTTTATAGGGAAAGAAAGGAAGCAGATCATTTCACTGCCTTCTTTTATGATCCATTAACAGAATTTCAACTGGAAGTAAATGGCTGAAGTCGTTCCATGGTGATTCATTTCTTATTTCAAATTGTTTCAACAAATTTGAGGCAAAATGTTGTGCAAAATCATTCAAATTCCAAATAAAAGCCTGTAATAAGAGCTATTATTAAAGGGCAACTATGTAAAACGTGATGCTAGCCCCGCCATGCTTTAGAAGTAATAAAATGTGTTTGAGCTAACCCTATGAAATTGTAGCCACCCTTTTACATATCAGTAGGTGTGCTGCAGGTGGAAGGGGCTTATAAATACGCACAATACACACTGCATATAATATTTATGCTAACAATCTTGCAAACACTGCATATGTACATAGATCGCCCGAGGGTCTCTAAAAAATTATAATATTTATTAAAGTCTAAAATTGATTTTAGATCCATCCCTCAAAAAATGCCTCATGTAGGAATTTGTATTCATGACCAGTTGCAACATGTAAACATGGCTACGCAGGTCAGGACAGAACACAAAGAATAACATTGATTCACATCTGCCCAGAGCAATTAGTGAACAAGCCTTACAACTTTTTTCTCTCTCTCCCAGATCGAACTAATGGCTTTTTCTCAGCCAGTAAAAATAGGTTGCGGAAAAATGTAAACACAACCCCGAGTGACTCAGATGGACAAAAGCCTGAACCATCTGCTGTGCATTTCCAGTCCAACTTCTGAGTCCTGACGCTAAAGTGTTCCAGTGCTCAGAACTCTTGCAGTGTTCCCCGTCTCAGATGTCCATGTCTTTTGACCCCCATTAACAACACAAGGTCTCATTTGTACATGTGATCCATGCTAATGTGGAGCAGAGGGGTAGTGGGGTGGGGTTAATGGAGGGTGGGTTTGTTGGTGGGGGTTGGGGCGTTCATGTGTTACGGATCAGCTGGGTTGCCAGATCAGCATTTCCTTTCACCCACCCACCCATGACCCCTGATGATTAGATAGTTATGTAAGGGCAACTCGGGATCAGCCGCCTGTTGAGATCAAACACAGGACTGGTGGATCAACAGGGATCAATACCTGGCACAAAAGTATTTTTAGTTTTATTTTGAGCTAGAAATTGTAGTTTGGCTACATCCCATAAAGCTCACTTTTAGAAACAATTCAGAAATTTGACTTTCAATTGTTGAGAAAGAATAATAAACAAAGGATGTTTTAAAGGATGTGGCGTAACTTAGGTGACGACAGGAAGTAGCATGAGAAAGGATTTTCTTTTTATTCACAGCGTTTGGTAGACCCCTCTTACCCAGAGCAACTTACACGATACAGAACAAAAGTAAAACAATGCATCAGTCCATATCAATCTAGAGACAATATATATTACAAATTTTTATATATATTACAAATTAAAAGTAAAGTTAAAACTATGCATAATTAAACGAAAGACAGAAACCCAACCCCAATCCCTGCTGCTCATTCTCAAAGAACAAAGTCAAACATTGTTCTTACAAAGTCTGTTAATGAACTCACTAGCTGCCCCCTAGTGGTGTACTGTGACACTATGGGTGTGTTTTTGTTACAGAAATGTTATAATTAAATACGTTTTTTATCTAGTCACATGTTTTTATTTCCCGCGCTCTAGCTTTGTCACCTGGTTATGCTGGCTCCTGTGGTCCTGTTGTTCAAGGCACATCTGCTGTGTGACCTGCGTTTCCTGAGCTTCATGCGCTTTCCTGGGAAAACCATGCAGGACAAGACAAGTTGCGTCTAAGCAACCAAACACTAAAGAGAAACGTGTGTGTGTTTTTGTGTGCTAAAAATACACCATTAGGATATACTCTGGAATTGTGGGATTTGGGGATTAGATTTTGGGACTAAATAAAAGTAAACTCCCTACTTTGGGTTCAAGTTACCTTATAGCATTGTAGATGTTACATAACTAGCCCGAAAAATGTTCTTTAAGGTCAATTCCATGCAATTTTATGGAACCAATCACATTCAAACTACATCATCTGGGTAGACGTAATACTGAAATAAAAACCCTAAACTATCCTTACTGGGTCCAAGCCATACCTATAGATCAGTGGTGTCCTGTAGAGTTCAGTTCCAACCCTATTCAAACACACCTGAACCAACAAAAAAGGTGACTTAAAGGTTCTGCAGGACACCGTGACCCTTTGGGTCCAAGACTGGCCAACCTTTCTATAAACCATCACAAACTAGTCCTATTGGTGCCACGTTGTTCTAAACACCTGGAGTGTCTGCAAAGTTCAACAACTGTCAAAAATAATTTCCCAGGTCTACTCTTAAAAATGTCAACGCTGCAAAACAATATAGCCCACCGCTTAACAATATCTTGCCTGTGAATGTAGCATTAGCCTAAAGTGGGAGACACTTGCCAGAATGGCTTTGTTGATCTGGTTACTTTTCCAGCCTGGAGCAGCTGCTCAGCTAGATGGAAAAGCCAAGCTGCCCCACGTCTCCGCCCAACTGGCTGACAGTTCCCATTCCTCAGGAAGCTGTTGGAAACCCGATACAACTCAAGCACAATACGCCACTGCTTTCTTACAAACATCCGAGAAAAAGAATGCACCAGCCTTAAATGGGACAAATTTTAGTTTAGTTTTTAGTTTAGTTAAGAGCAAGAGTGGAGTTGGAAATAAATGACAATACAGTCACACTGACTCACACACTAGTTATGTTTACACAAGGTGGTCCTCCCTGGTCAATGGGTCAAATGCATTTGGTGGATTTTCTTTCCTAAATCTAATCTTGTGTTGGAACGTTGCACAACAGCTACGGAAAGCATTAAGCCGCAAAATGTACAAGTCGTAAAATCTCAGGAGAAAATTCAAAGAGCGATGTTCAACAGGGAAGGTTACTGTTTCCGATTTGGCTGCAAAATGGATAAAACAGCCTCATCCTAATTCTGTATCCATGTTGAAGTGAATAATTGGTCAAGGACCAATGGAGTCAGAGCCTTCCTTCCCAAAAAACAATAACAGGATCCCAACAACAGATGCACGAGTATGCCAGCCTCCCTAAACCCCACAACCCCCTCCTTCCTTCCACAACAAGATCCAGTTTCAACAGCCTCACCCTTCACAAAACAAATGGGCCCAGGGGCTAAATCCCTCATCTTATCACACGAGGCACCTTCTTACATCTTCGGTACAGTTCTTATCTGCAACCAGGAGGGCATCTGACTTCAGCATCAAATGTGGAAAAGAGGCTCGATTACTCTTTCTGTGAAATGAGCATTTAGCTCCACTGATGAAGAGTTATTTCTAGCAAAGCTTTTATCTGAACAGACATCAGTGATGCACACAAAAAACAGGGTCAGTCTATTCTGCTGGGTTGCCATTAATAAACTATATAGGCAATCTTCTAGGATCAAGCTTTAGGAAAAAAAGAGCTATGGAGGAATCGGTCCTCAATGGTAAACTATAACTAAAAGACTTCATCAAGGGGAACCAGTAGGGGCTTGAACGCTGATGGATAACTGAACAGTGTGCATTTATGCTGGTAAATGTTTGCTTTGTTTTCTCGTTCATGTACTAGCCGGACCAGCCACTTCTCCTGGAGACGTTGACTGAAACCTGAATGAGCTATAGCTTTTACAGCATTTCCTTTAACCATTCCCACTGACATTTTTCCAATGGTGACCTTATGGTGCTGACAAGGTTCTCAAAAACTAGCATGGTTGCCTCATAGCAGGAAGGTCCCGGGTTCGATTTCCAGCCGTAGGTTTTCTCTGTGTACTCCTGTTTTCTCTCACAGTCAAAAACATGTACATTATGTTTATTGGAGATTCTTAATTGCCAATAAGAGTGTGCCTGGTTGAGGGTGTACGTCTGCCTTTTGCCCTATATGCACTGAAATGGGCTCCAGCACACCCCTGTGACCCTGGATTACAATTACATATACAGCATTTGGCAGATGCTCTTATCCTGAGAGACTTAAAGGCCTTAAGGGGTTAAGGGCCTTACTCAGGAGCCCACAGTTGTGGCTTGCTGGTGCTGGGAACCAAACCTTGGTCTTTCTAATATTAGTCCAACACCTTAACCGCCACTTCCCACTTATATTAGGTTTAGGGAATTAGCAGGTTAGAAGATGATCAGGCTAGTAAGATTGTGGCTGTTATTTGTAAACGCTGCATGGTTTGATAAAATGTTACTTTATTTGGGAATTCATTTCTGCTGCACATGCATGAGGAAGAGTCCAGTTCCTCAGGAAGTTTGCAGTCAGCGGTTTAGGTCCTTCCACAAGTGGGTTTAACATAAAAGATTCAGATTATCTTTTAATGTTAAGATCTTTGGCAGGGGCTTTTAACAGTAAACTGGGGAAATAAGACATCCTGAGTTTCTTTAATTTTCGGGTGAACTTCCACAGCTGATGGAGTCTGAAGCGTCAAGAACATCAAGTGATGCTCGCCTTCATTAACCTCAAGGCCATGTTGCACAAAGACACACTTGTCTTTAAAAAAACCCTTCTGTAATAAGATTTCAGATTACAGCTGCTGCCTAGGAAACCTCTCTTATTCCAATACAATAACCATGTGTGTGTGTGTGTGTGTGTGTGTGTGTGTGTGTGTGTGTGTGTGTGTGTGTGTGTGTGAGAGTGTTTGTTTTTGTGTGTAAAAGTGTGTGACAGCTGCAGCAATGGTGGGAACAGACGAGAAAAAGTCTAAGTACATCATCTATAGGAAACTGGATTGAATCCACTCACTGAAGGTGGTCCAGACGCAGTTCGTCAAGCTGATACAAACATCAAAATATTAGAATTTCTTTCCCTCGTCCCATCAGCCACCCATCCAGCGATGAAGGGTTCAGGATGAAAACGTGTTTTTAACATCAACAAGAGATAAACTTTATTTGTGTTTATAAAAGCTACATCACAAACCTTAAAAAAAACTTAAAAGTAACCCCCTTCTTTAAAGCAAGGATTAAAAGTCACAGCCATCAAATTTAATGTCTTATTCATAATTATCAAACTACATTTTAGAAAGTCTAATTTGTTTTCTGATTTTAGAATTTAATGTTATGATCTTTTCATAGGACAAATCTGTTAATAGTGCGTAACAATCAAAATAAAAAATCACGGTGGCATAGTGGTCAGCAAGAAGGTCCTGGGTTCAATTCCTGGGATTCGACCCCTGCCTCTTGCCCTATGTGTGCTGGGATAGGCTCCAGCAGACCCCCATGACCCTGAATTAGTCAATAAGCGGTGTTAACGAAGATTAACGAACGTATTATAGACACTAGTTGCAATTTTATGACCTTTTAAGTAATACATTGGGTGTGAGAGTTTTTTCCCTGTGACAATTAGAGGTCAAGATTTTAGCTGCAGGAAAAGCCAAACCTAATCTTCAGTTTTCTCAGGAACCTCAGACTTGGTCCCCTCACATCTTTTAATGTTTACAGGAAGGTGGCGAACTGAAGAGGCTGAACGTACAACGATACACACGCTTCCCATTTTCCATTCCATCCCGCGTCTGATTAGCCTCCAGACTCTTTGAATCATCGGCTATGAGAAGACACTCGATCGTTTATTGTTTCCTGTTTATGAAGCTGCCATGCCATCGAGTGCGACGGAGACTCAGGAGGAATGTTACAAACTGACAGGACCTGAAAAATAAGGTGCTGGAGTGTTTTGGAGGATAAACAGTCTGTTCTACCATCACCGTTTCTGTTTAAACAATCTAGAACCACAGCAGGGTTCATTTATCAACATGGCGATAACGCCGATAACCTTCAATCCTAAAAGGGCAACGAGAAACCGCCAGATAGTCAGGACCAGACATCCTTTTCCATCCAGACATCATCCAGAAAGCAAGCTAAACAATTGTTAGCGTAAAAAGCGAAAAAATGAGTGCAATACCCTCAATTCTTTCTGAAAAGTCAAAGGTCAAACGGCCTGGGTGTCACGTCTAAGCAAAGAGGTTACATGTTTGGACGCCAGCTAGCGCTAAGTGCCTCCTGTGATTACAGTGTCTGAGGTCTGATTACATCCGTGATGCACCAAGTGTCAAGTGTCGGCCATGAAAAACATGGTCTAGGAGACCGATCCTGACAAGAACAGCACCAAACATCAAACGAATACTAGACAACAACATTCTGAATTCATTATCTGGAGTCGTGACCGCAGAATCGCTGGAATCCTGAATTTTTATGGGCCTTAAATTCGGTGTGCGCTTGTGATGTTCCCAAATTTGTGAATGAAGTAGCTCCTGAACTTGAGGGTGATAAATTCACAGCAGGAACGGGCTTTGGCCTGCACTAGATCATAAACTTCAGACTGTATACACACACACCTGTTGCTAGGTTCTAGCACAGCAACAATGTGGACAGAAGGGGAAAACGCCGTAGGATGAAAAAACCTTCACGCTGGTATGCAGTAAATCACAAGCTGAGCTCAAACACGTGCTTGAAAAAAATCTATTACTAAATCTATTAAATTATCATTACCGCTAATCTTTCTAAACTTGGATTCTGATTGGTTGAGAAGTTGGGAGTTGGTTGTCTGAAAGTGCTTTAATTGTTAATATGGGGTCATGATGATGCTATAGTCAGACAGTCCAAAAAACATGTATGATTCGGTTGATTGATGATACTAAATTTCCCATAGGAATGCGTGTGTGTGGTTGTTCATCTATGTGTGGTCCTGCGATGGACTGCTGACTTGTCCAGGGGGTGGCTGAGATAGGCTCCGTGGGGGATTTGATTTGGGGTTTCTTCCCGTAGTCCAAAACCATGTACATTAGGTGGATTAGTGATTAATTGCCCATTTCAGTGTGTGAGTGTGTGTAGTTGCTCGTTTATGTATGGCCCTACAATGGACTCGCGACCAAGGTGTTCAAGGTGTACCTGTGCCTATGTGAACTAGGATAGGCTCCAGCAGACCCCTTTGACCCCAATTAGGGAATTAAATAAATGAATGAATTTAACCCCAATGCTGCACTATTGTTTTTTTATTTTCTCCATTCCTTGTGGCTGAGGTGCGTGTGCATAAATAATAGCCCACTTGGCAATGCGTTTACTTGGGAACAATTCCAATTTCATAAAAAAGAAAAAAGAAAATGAATTATGAATTCCATGAATTCCTCCCAACACCCCCCGGTCCCCTAAGGCAGAAAATGTCTTCCTTCCAAAAATTAATTAATACACATTTTTTCATTCTCATTCAACGTTTCCTAACTTCAGGGCGGCTTGCAGGAATGCGATCCTCAGGCGACGGATATTTCAGGTTTTCCCTCTCGCAGTGTGTTAAACGTGATATCCTGATCAAAGAGCGCCGCGTCCGACATACTGCACAGCCTGCTTGTCTCCACAACAAAAGAGTTACATGACGATGAGGCCAGAAAACAGACCACTGATGACACCCGTCCAAATATA